>CAJRST010014446.1:3092500-3158787 GCA_907169785.1 Menidia menidia
GTTGTCCTCAGATTGGTTATTTCAGTCCTTGGTAAATTATCACTATTATTATTGTTCCTGCACTGACCTTTGGGTGATCAACTGGATAACATTATGTTGATAACATTTAACAACATGTTTTTCTGTAAGGTGGAATGTGATGTCCATAATTGAGTCATAATTCAATAAATTAGACAATAACAACTCAATGATCTCAACAGAAATGTACTCACAGTAAATCAAAGAATATGCCATTGAAACATGTAGAATATACTGCATTCACTGTATCTATATCAGAGAGCAAAATATTTCTTGTCATGAATGGAATGGCTCAGATTTTAAGGGTAAATCATAATGAAAATGAACGAGTTCAACACCCAATTGGTGATTTCTGTCTTTCAGGGGGTACATTTAACATTGAGAATGTTAGAACAATTGTAATCTTCCCAATTCTTCATGACCTGGGACATTTTTAAATATCTTTCAACACCTGTCAGATTTCTATTTTCAAATATTTCTAATAAAAAAAACCAATGCATAGAGATGTTCATTACTTTTGGACAAAGTTTATAGGTGAGAATAAATCAGCCACAGTTTAATGCTAACAAGATCTTTACGTTAGTGCCTTTGAGTGTATAATTAGTTCAAATAGCCTCAATCCTGAATAAAGAAGGTTCGACTCGGCTTATCCTCTGGTCTCTCTACTATAACGGTAACAATGGCTTTGCTTCTGTGAGATTAAAACTTAACGTGTAATAACTCACCAGAGCCTCCCCTCCAGTCACTGTTGCAACAGTTCAGTGTGAGATAATGTTTGCTTTAGCAATTCTCAATGAGACTGAGCACTCTGTGTCACAATTACTCTAAGCTCATTGTCTAGTCAGTCTGGGTGGTTCTGTGGCACCTTGCCTCAGAAAGTCTTAACACCAATGAGAGAGAACCTCTTGAGACATATTACTCGTCGACTTGAACTTCACCTCTGTCTAAGACATTCAAGTCTCTCGTATGTGAAGTCTTTTCTTTTTTCTGTGCTCTTGCCAACATGTAACACATCCAGGACAAGGTGCACCCCTGATAGACCATATAGGTTGACAGCAGGGGCAGCTTACACATTTATACTTATAATAGGCAGCCAGTTAAACTTATCTCAAATGAAGATGATGGTGCAAGCCTGCAGAGGAAGTCAAAGCAGCCTAGGTCTGAGCCAAAGTGTTTTAAATGGATTACGCTAGTGTGTCATTGCGATTACACGCTCCTCGCAGGGACTGAGACAAGATGAATTGTATTTTATGGTTTTACAGCAGATATTTTTCTTTCTTTCTTTTCTCCTCCAACTTGAATGCATTTTCTCCTTCTTGGTGATACGTGGACTGAATGTGGGATTGTTTTTCGCCTTTGAACTACTCAGCAATAGCTCTTCTGCTGTTTTTGTAGGATAAATTATCTGTTTATCCTAGCACTGAACAGCTGACGAAATAAACAAATCATGTTTTTTCAAATATACATCCCAAAAATTACAAGATTTACTCAGTGGAAATGCCAGAAAAAAGAAAACACACTGCCTTGGTTTAGGACAAGTATACATATAAACAAATTATATATGATATATTATACAGTATAATTGTATATCTATATCTTGTCTTTCCACGTCAGTATATCACATCACTACAGCTATGCCTTTTTGCATGTCTGTGTATTGACATCAGTATGAACAGTAGCAGTTCATACTCCCACTTTGTACTTGAATACATATTCATATGTGATATAACCCTCATTGAAAAGAAAGTGATTTAACAATAGTTCTTCAAGGTTGTCCTCTTATCTTATCTTCATTATTTCTAAGAATTGCAGATAGAGCAAAGTGAGTGTGAGAAAGCAGAAAGGGTTATTTCACCTTCATAGTCAAAGACAGTGACAGAAAATGTGTGCATATGTGTGAGATTTTGTAGGAGGAAGCATCACAAGGGAGTCCATTAAGAAGGAAAAGGGCAGGAGGTCAAACAGTAGAGAGCTCAGATATGACCCAGAGAATCATATGTTCAAATGTACAGTCAAACACTAGACTCTGATTACCGTACTTTAAAAGGCATGTGACTCAGTATAGAATAACTAATATCAATCCACCATAAGTCGGATGACAAAAACAATTGTTCCACTTAATCTCATGTTGCACATTGACTTTGATTTTGTTTTTTTTAACCTTATACAAAGTTATATGAGATATGCCTTAAACTAAGAGTGTGGCATGAATGGAATCCTCATCACAGATGATAAGATGGCATGGTTTACAGTGTCAAATGCTGCCAAGAGATCTTGCATCATGACCTCTGGGGAGTGCACAACTTTAGCTGCTTTTTGGGCCTGTAACACAAACAGTTAAAGGGTCTCAGCTAACTGGCCACTTTAAAAGTCAGACTGATGTGGATCAAGGAGGTTATTATGTAAAAGAGAGCCAAGTACTTTTTAAGGAGTCTGTTTGATAGGCTGATATAGGAATTGAAGTAGTGACACAGGTGGCTAGTTCTTGATTTAACCAGTGTTCAGTTAGCTTTATGAGCCAAGGTGTCACCCGTGCCTCTTTGAACTCAGTTTGAAAATGGTACAATGTCAGGAAAGCATTTATTACATGTGTTAAAGCTGTCGCACTGATAAGAGAGATGCTGGTTGGTGGGAATACAGTCTAGCTGACATGAATTCAGACAGCTGAATGTCAGGAGTTTTGATACCCTACTTTTAGATACAGGGTATAAATATACAAAAAGGTGGGAGGCTGGACTCCAACATCTATGGTTAGTGGATGCCGTTCACATTGGTATGATGTTTAGCACTGAATAGCTTTTGAGTATCGGATATGGGGTTGATCTTATCAATAAAAATGAACATTTGACAGAACTAAGATTGGATGTGAAGGAGGATAAAAATGATTGATAGCCAATGAGACCAACTGGGCTGCCAGATTTAAGCTGTCCTCTCTTTGCAATTCTGACATGAGTAGACAGCTTTTGGACGTTATCAATCAGTCAAGGATGAGGTGTGCTAGATCAAACAGGATTTGAGGATTGAGAAAACAGGCAGGCATAAACTCAGTGCAGAGTTCATTGGCATCATTAACCTCGAGCAAGGAAAATTTGTTTTGAGGCAGTAAAGCCGGGACAACCATTGTGGAAGAAGGTTTGAAGATTGTGCCTTAATAAGAACGGAGTAACAGCTGGTGTTGGCAAACGATGAGTTAATTTAATGACATTGAGGTGGGAGTTAAGACATGACCATGAGACTGCATGTAGCACAGGTTTGGTTGAGAATAGAATCCTCCTCCTTGTCAACTTTGTGAGAAGGTGGGGATTTGAGGATGTTGAGGGAATGTGCAAACTAACCGAAGAGTAAATTAATTGATAAAGAACATGAATTTATCATAGATGTGATGGCCTAGGTGGGTACTTACGTCACCTAAAATAATGAGCACACAATTAAACTGCAAAAAACAAAAAGTGCCCAAACTATTGCTGTAAACACAAAATAAATTAATAACTAATTCAAAGGAAGCAAATATTTTGGAGCAGCAACTACAAGAATTTCTAGCACTGGAATTTAGAAAAATGATAAGCAAACTCGCTTGCATTTTTTAATTACCTCCCTTTTGAGAACTTTGAAGAAGTTAATGTGGAAGCTGTTATGTTGAAATGTTTATTTCAAAGACGTCCAAATGAGACCATGACAAGAAGGTGAAAATTTGGCCTTAAATTGATGATTTAAGTACCGGTAAATGCACTGATTTGAGAACTGCAATTGTCTAATGGGCTGGCAGGCACATGAACAATGATCTGTAATCATTATAGTGGTGTTTGGTGAGTTTGACAGTTTGCAACTTTAATTAAAAAAAAGTGATGGTCTTGATAGCACAGTGTTTTATGTTTTTCATACAAAGTGTTGCAAATGATAAAGGTCATAAATTTAATACAAAAAGTTCCAGATGTGATGAATTAGAAATTACAAATAATATCAAGATCATTGAGATCAAAGAGGGAGTGGATTTTGGGGTATGCCAATACAATGTTTTTGTACATAAAGTGTCTTCACATTCTAAAGAATTGCATTCAAGATATTTTGGAGACTTTTCATGTATATGCTCCAATATCATTCCACAACATCACATAGAGCGCAATATTTCTCAATATATCACAGAAACAAGGAGTTTATAATCCCAATTTATGGCCTATTGTACTCCAAAAATATGTATTGGAAGCATAGAAATTGGTTGGACGGTGAATGTATATAGCTATCCAATGAGATAAAGTTATGACTTACACACACAATAGTTTTTTTATGCTTTCATTGCCGTGCATATATATCATCAAAGAGCATCTGGCTAACAATCTCACAGATTGCTAAATCTACCACATGCTTTCACACAGTGGATTTTCACACAAGTTTAACAAAGATCTGACTGCAGCAGTGAATTAATCCATCTCTTTCCTTCAAGTTATTGCAGATTCTGCAGCCCAAACCTGTAAACAGACTTGGTTTTCTCGCTAATAATAGCAGTAGCAGGTATTATATTTGTGAAATCTAAACAATGACCACTGTGTGCTTCCACATGAATCATACAAATTAGTCGCTGTGCTGGTGGCTACAGGGGCAATATATTCTGCTATCTTTATCACATCTTGCCCTGGGTTATTAATCTTGTGGACTAAAAGGAATGAATTAGTGCACTGAGGAATTTGCAAGGCAACCGATATGGATTACATTATCTAGCAATGAAGTGGAGTAGGTCTCTGAATTAATTTCAGTGGACTAACATAAAACTCAGCTGACTTTGGGAAGTTGTAACAGAGTGCACCGTAATTATTTTTGCAGGCGGTTATGCACAGCGAAATGATGCTATGCTGTCACAATCCTGCTCGAGGTAAGAGGTCTGAAACTTCAATAGAGTGGTGCTGTTGGTAGTAATTGTGTTCAGTAGACTTATGCCTAAAAACCTATTGGGATTTTTACTCATACTTTATTTTTACTGCCATCATTCATTAGCTTTTTCAAATTAAAGGAGTGCATGTACTGATCATAAATTCATCAAGTTTCCACTGCTGCTTAGCATCAAACTGTGCAAAAACACTGTGGCCATCTTGGTTCAGGAGGCTATTAAGAATGTATGATCCAAAGGAACTTATTTCTCTTCACTAGTCAAACAGACTTAGCATGTCTAGACTATGGCTGCTCTCTGTCCTGCTTCTCAGTTGTTCTATTGCATAACATCACATTATTGTGTTACAGCACGATCTCTTGATGCACGCTGCATTGCAAGCTCACCACTTATCTAAATCCAGCCCAAACTGATTTTTATTCATTCAACACTGAAATGTTCTAAATCACTTGTTAAAGCCAGCAGAATTTCTGAGCAGACTGAAACAGCTTCATTCCGCTCTTTTGATCTCTCATCAACGGTATTAGTTGTTTTCTATGTATCCAATGTCTTGCACACAGTAGAGGCAATTTCAAAACAGGCCAGGATTTTTTTGGCTTGCCTATAACAGTTATGTGTACTGAAAAAAAAGCAAATATATTTTCTGATTATGCTTGTTCAACCATTCTGGTCAAATGAGAATAAGGGGTTTTTGGTTTAGTATTTTTTAATTGTCAGTAGAAAATAGCACCTATATGCATTCAACTACAAGCCAAAAGTAAGGTGAACCCTCCTCACAGACTATTAAAACTGAACATTGAACAGTATCAACTCTGTTCATTCATGCTTTGCTTCTTCGTCTGTCTGAAACAAACAGATTTTAGAGATGTTTTCTCAGGCTAAATATGCAGACACCCTCTGCAGCTGAACTTCCAGAGAGGTGGCAGCAGAGAGTGCCAATGAGAGTGCAGCATTCAGTGATTTCCTGTGCTTGGAACTGACCTTGCCATCCATTTGGGCCTGCTTTATGACTACCACAAATGCCTGGATCGCCTGCATGAAATTGTGGAGTGGAGATGAGGGCCTCCGCTTCCATTAGTGGCCTCTTTTTACTGGAAGGGCCAAGAGTGTCCCCAGGGTAAGGCCAAAACTCTCACTGTCCTCTACACTCTGTCAAATAGACTCGGTAATGAAGGTTGAAGCTAAGTGGATAGCTACACTGATGGAGATGTTCATAAAACGATTATTCATCATGAATAGAGTGATTGTATGTGGTAGAAAGGCAACAGAGGGCAGGGGTGTTTCTGCATAGTGACATCATTTAAAAAAAAAAAAAGAAATAAATAAAAAAAACTCTATCCGTGACCATCTTCTTTGCTCCACTAAGGTTCTGGATACAATCCAAACAATCAGGATTTTGACTTGGGACTGATGAGACGGCAATGATATTCATTCATTTATTTTATTTTTTATTTATTTTTTGGTTACTGATCACCTTGATCAAATATATAACAAGGAAAATGGTTTCACAGTCTGCTGTAATGGCCTCAGTGAAAGTTATTCATGAGTGAATACCCCCTGCCAACAAACAAATTCACGTGGGTATTTCTTTACGAGCAATGTCCAATGTGAACTAATGAAACCAAGTCCACAGGCTCATATCAATGGCTTATATTTCTTTGAGGTAATTCAATAATTTGGGAGTCGACTCTTACTTGGTTTTAATATTAGACTTTTTGCAGAAATGTCCCGGCTCCGCAGTCCGTTTTAAGTTTGTGCTGAGACAGTATATATATATGTAATTGGTTTGGGTTATTCATAGTTTCAGTTTTAAGATCCCACCAAACACTGAAAGTTTGGATTTTATATCCATTTTAGTACTTACAAATATTTCACTAAAAAAACTGCAGAAAAACTGTTGTGAGTAGCAATTACTGAAAAAACAAACACAGAAAGTCACATGAAACCACCCTCTTGATCCCAGGTTATAGCAGGTCACTAATACGTATGAAAGTGATAGAAAATATCAATTATATTCATGATCATGAAAGATCAATGTGACCTCATATTCATAGTGACAGTCTGAAATTAATGTACTCATTTGCTGTGTACTGTAATATGAAGCGACACGAGTTTATATCTAATTGTCATGCTATATTCCATAATGGGTAAACGAGTGATATTGTATGACTTAATTCTGCTGGTCATGCATCAGTCATGCATAAATGGAACCAATATTAGTGCTTTAAAATGTCTATTTTGCATGGCTGAGTACTTTGAGTTACTGCTGGCTGCGTAACTTTACTGTAAGGGGAATGCTTTTAAACATGCACAAAACATATTCATGTTTGATCATTTGTTCAGACAAATTATGTACTTCTTTTACAAGTCAAGACAACTTTTTTGTCATGATTTAAGGATAATTGTGATGTAATTACTATATTTCTCTGAGCAAATAAGAAAGCAAAGTTGTATATTAATGTATTTTTTCCAATTAAATTATCCCTTTAAGAACTATCATGAAACAATAAATAATATATGTAACACCTGCTTTGATTTGAAAGTCTTGCACTCTGACTAATATAATTTGACTTAACTTCAATATCATTTGCCTGTCCACCTAGACCTTATTAATAAATTAACTCTACAACACAGCTATTCTGTCTTTAACTGTAACTGCTTGAAGCTGTGATTTATACTTTTAAGCTTTTTTCATAACCTGATGTTTAATGTTGAATTTCCAATCTGCAAAACAGCCAAGTTTAGAAAGCTTTTGAGGACGGCTTTAACAGCAAAAATACTTAATTTAGTTATTGCTGTAAATCATATCTGGCAGTGTTTTTCCTGCAGAGGAACAGCTACTGGGAAGTGACTTGAGAGAAAAGGGCCAACAGAATAGTTCACTGACACTTCAGCGACATGGCATTTTTTTACACATGAATAATACCCTTGCCAATTACAGTCTTTGCATTAAAGTTTAAAGCTGCTTCTTCATTTTGCATTACAAGGCTTTTTAGGTAATTCAGCGTAATTACATATGTTGATAAGCCACAGCATTAAAAACCTTAAACATCACATGTGGACTCCAACTTGTTGGAATAAAGGATTTACTCCCCTGAAGGGGTGTGGAAATATCAAGCACCTACTTTAAAAATGTTTTAATTTTCTTTGTTTCTTAATAGCTCACTGTTCATTTGTTGCAGGATATATCTAAATTCTTGACAGGTGCCAGTGTGGTGAAATAATCAACGTTACTCACTTCCTCTCAGTGGTTTTGATGCCGTGTCTGTGCTTTCATTCTGTTCATCATCTACAACAAGCTCATAATGACTAAAATGCTCTCATTTTCTGACTTCACTCACCGTCACTGAATTGACAACGTTTTTTCATGTTTTTTTAAAGTGATTAGTGCTCATACTGTAATGAGATGTTGCGTTACTCTCTGCACTCTCTGCTTCTTGCTGTATCACAGCCATGTTCTTGTGTCTCTCGAATGAAAGCGTTTCTGATCCAGCTACCCGTGGCTGGGCCTGCATAGATATTTGTGAAGGGAGGGTGGAGGAAGGTAGGGAAATTAAGACCAAAAGAACAATGGAGGTGCCTGGCTGGCTAAGAAAACAGAACAAATTAGAGACAGAGGGGGAAGAATTTATCTCTGTGGATATAAATAATTCAGGTGTCTCCCCAAAAAAATAAATAAATACAATCGCAAAGTATGACGACACGAGGGCAATTTCTCTCTGACCTTTGTTCAGCAGCAGGTCGAAAAGATGCAATACAGCACAGATACAGCTGTGGGACAAATAATCACATGTCACAAATGTTGGAAATGTACACACATTTGTGTGTGTTTTGTTAAATATTATTCATACCCTGCCCATAGCCTGCAGTTCATAAATTTCCTGAATATCAAAAACAGTAGGGAACACAGAAGAGAAAAATCACTCTGCCTCAAAGCTTTCAGCTCTCCACTGTTCCATCCAGCTGCTTTTGTGTTTGCCATCTCAGCTGTTAGCCTGTGTCTTTTTGCACGTGCTCACTGAATCTGAATTTGTTTTAAACTCATCTCTAGAGCGCATAGTGTACATTTGAAATAAACATGGACTTTTAAACATATCAGGGATTCTTAGCAGATTCAATAATAATTGTAATCATGATGAGAATAGCTAATCACTTATATTTGCCATTTTCCGTTTTAATCAGTGATGTAGAAGGTATCTCAACATTAATGATGATGTCAGCAGAGAGTTTTAGACTCCTAAATATTAAAGGCTTTTTGTAGCTCTGCAGACTTTGTGTACCACCTGCTGGCAGTCTCTCTGCATGTTCATTCTTTTGGAGCTTCTCATTAAATTGATCAATTTGTGAAGGAAGAAGGATTTTCCATTCCCTCCATCCGTACATTTACCCATATGGGACAAAGTGCT
This sequence comes from Menidia menidia, assembly GCA_907169785.1. NCBI lineage: Eukaryota > Metazoa > Chordata > Actinopteri > Atheriniformes > Atherinopsidae > Menidia > Menidia menidia. Next base: position 3,101,807 of record CAJRST010014446.1, read on the forward strand.
AAATAAGATATTTTCTTTTGTCTCTCTCCTGATGCCACTCCCCACTGCTTGTTATCATTACTAATAGAGTTTGTTGAAAAAGCAACACAAGTGTACATCAGCTATATTACACTCTACTGAATTCATCAACACGGCGACTTACAGTGGCAAGCAATCTCACCTAAGATTTATGGAGATATAAGCCAAAGGTTAGAGGGGATGTTTAAAATATCAACGGCAAACCATTAGCTTTGATAAGTATAGGAGAGAGTTAAAAAATAAGTAATAAATGAGTAAAAATAGGCCCATGTACTTAGCGTAATTAGACAGCTGTACCTATCATCAATCGGTGAGCTCCAGTGACAGTAATCACTACAGCTTTCGTAACAGTCTTTTAATTGGATGCCATTCCTTTACGCTGCTGATACAACAACCCTCTTAGACAGCACAGCTCCTCATGCTTTATGCTTGTCTAGAACGACAGAACAATCCAGATGTGTATTGGTAGTTTTGGTATGATTACAAAATGAGTCTTTAGCATTTGTTTACACAAACATGTGCACTCAAGTTTGTAACAGTGAGTCTGCAGCACTCACAAGTCATTAGCATTGATTTTTACTGGAGGGGTTCCTCCGGTCGTCTCCATATCTCTCAACAGCCCTCTTCCCATTACTCTCTTGTGTGTAAATAGCAATAATTCTGTTCTCATGGTCTTGGTCACTGCCCACCTGCAGTGTAAACGATGGCAGTCATCAATTTGGTTGCCCAGATTCCTGCCCATCCCCCCTCCACTTCTCAGTGAAGGATCTTTCTGTCAATAGGAATCCCAGGTAAGCTATGAGTATTGCTGCATAGCTTCCAATTAGCAGAGCCAGTTCCAGACACCCATTGCCTGTCTTCCTCCCGACACGTGCCAGCTGTTAGCATTGAACTGCATTTTCATACTCAGCCTCTGCAAAGCTTGTATAACTGAGGACATTGTGTATGTTTTCAAACAGGAGCTTGAAGACGCATTTTCAAAAGTTTTTTTTGGGGGGGTTAGTGGCGGGATGGGTGGAGGGGACTATTCAGTTTACCTCTTTCACCTTGAATGGCGATTATTATTCATATCCACCGTGACGGTATAATCATAAAGAAATAATTGCCTGGCTTTTTTCTATGGAACCCGATCATAAATGCACAGGCTATTGCTGTAGACGTGATTGCTGAGGAGTAATCTGACTCATAACCAGACTCACCCCGACTGGGTACCATTCTCTGCAAAGTCACTAGGTGGAATGTTATTGTCTCAGCTGCACCCAAATCCCTGATGTAGTTCTGTGCTCCATGACAAGTTCATAATATATATTTGTGTTGATTAGATAGGAGTGCTATGAGGGATGTTGTACCGTATCAATGTAATTTTATTAGAAAACTTATGAACCGGCCAATTTTTTGTATTTTTTTTGTATTATAGCAATACGCTCTGCAAATATTTGTGCGTTTGTGCTCTCTAACTTCTTCCCTGGCAAAGTGAGTTGTTCAGTCAAGTTTGTTGATCGGTTAAAAAATACAGAAAAGACTAAGTAGTAGGATTTAATCAGTGTTCTCTCCATAGGATTAACATATACAATTGTTAGAACTATTAAAGAAAATCTGTCTGCTCAGAACAAATGTAGTAGTAAGAACAATATTAATCAGGCACACATAACACAAAGTAGAGCAAGAAAACTGAGAGGAGAAATAATAAAAAGTTCCATGGCTGTATGCCCACAGAAAAGAGACCCCGGCCTGCTGAGACTGCAATTAATATTCCAAGACCGTGGCTAAACCACCACAGATTATTTCAAGTGCCATTGTTTTTCCCCACCACTGAAGAGAGGCTTAATAGTCTTCATGTTGTAGGGGGTTGAAGTAAGAAGTCTGAAATTCCATTGTTTTATTTTCCCTCCAGTGTAATAAGGCCAGATATGTTTTCAAGCCCGAGCAAATTAGGATCTTATTAGTCTAATTTTCCTCCAACTCAGTCCCCAATTCTGCTTCTTTTCTTTTCTTAATAAACTTAGATATTTTGTCATTTTCCAGCCAGCTGTTTTTGGCAGATTTGCCTCCTTCTCTCTTCTTTCTCTACACCTCTTCCCTACAGGTTCCAAGCCCACTGGGCCCAGTAGGGAACATCTAGCTATCCGCGTAATGTGAGCATAATAACACCAACAAAACATCTCATTCCACGTCTAATTCAGTGTAGCGGCTGGATGCCATGTGTTGGATAGAAGACAATCCTCAGTGCCTTCCCTCACCATTACATCCTGTGGCTGTTTTTTCTTAATAGCTTTTCATGGCAAGAAAATTGGAGGGATGCACTAAGCCATAACTTGGCATTCAAACAAGGCCAACTCCACAGTGATCTTTTATTTCAAACCAAAATCATAATTGTACAGTTCATGTTTGTGTGACCTGTATCTCAGATTTCACAATGCTGTGAATATGAACTCTACTTGATTTCAATGGCATTTTAGGTTATTACATTTTTAGAAAAGCCAGTGGCATGGTAATCAAAGGCATTCATGCCTTCTCTTTTGGAACTCATGCCTATGGGGTCACAATTTCATCAGCTATATTACAGCTCTCATTACTTCAGAAAAAAACAAAACAAAAACAAAACAAAACACGATTGTCTCCATTTTAAGTCACTGATCTTTTTATGAGCTTCTTTTGCCCTGAGCATTGATATCAACTTTATTGTATTTCTATTGTCCATTTCCTTTGTCGTCTTGGTATTTGATTCAAGTATTTTGATTTGACAGCTTTTGTCTTACTGGGGCAAGCATGTAAAGAAGCAACACATTCCCTTAGTCATTTATAACCCAAGAATTAAGAATTTTGCCTCAGCATCAATTAGCTGGTTTACAGTGCACATATTAAATGGTAAAAAACAAGCATGGCATGTGCATAAAATTACAGGTGGGAGTATAAATTGGATGGAATTAATACTTAATTAATGCTCATGTTCATATGTTGAGAGCAGCTACCAGAGTATCATAATAAGTAAATAGCTTGAAAATATTGGATCTTAACAGTCTGACACTGATAAGAAAAATTAACAAGTGGAAAAATGACAGATATTTACATACAAATGTTTTTGCTTCTACTACGTAAGCTATCAAATCTCTTGGCAAAAACTTTGCTTATTGTGTCACCTGAAAAGCTTTCTTCTCCACATCTACCAGCTCATCAATTTTCTTATTAACTTTTCACTCTCTTACACCAAATTGACAGGACCCATCACTTAAAGCTCCTGGGGTTTAATTAAGTTGAGAAGTAAAAATACTTAACAACCCAACAAAGTTTAACCTTCTCTCCCCTCTCAGTGTGCCACGCAAACACAAAAGTTCCATAGCTGCATTTTGTTTTTCTCAGCAGATCATCAGGTGACAGGCATGCATATGGTGTGCTCTCTTTGCAGTCAGCCAAAAACAAAGCCAATTATCATCATCAACACAAACAACAGCGCCATAAAAGGAGCATTTATTTGGGGAATCACCAGAGGTAGCTTTGGGAGGCCACGCAGTGTAACCTAACAGCACATTTTATTTTCACACAGCTCTCTATCAAGTTTCTCTCGAAGGTTTTTTGTTTTCATTAGTCCACAGAGGTAAACAAATTGTGGCTAGGTTTTATTTTTCTTTTTTTCAAATCAGAATTCACAGGATAACTCAGGTTATGGTCGAAGAATAAAGATGAAATTGACGGCTAAACTGAAGTGAGATTCCTAATCTCATAAGAAATCAAGACATACCATTATTTCCCCACATTCCCCTCATTTCCCCCTACTGTAATTTATTACTGCATATTGTTCAGAATTGTTATTGTGGCAGAATCTAGACGTGCATTTTTTTAACTGTACACTGAGTCAATGTTTATTTATTTTCTGACACCCCCCAGACGGGTCATAACAATTAATGGATTGCTGTCATTTTGAATAGCCAACCAACTTTAAGAAAACACAGTAGTTCTAACACTTATTCAAAGCAATCAGCTTCACTGAGGAAAACTTTTAGGTGGGACATAACAGTGACATTAAAATGGCTGTTGTTTGTTTTTGCAAATTTATTAATTCATTGATTGATCAGCACATGATCAATCAATGATTAAATGGAAAAACATGACTATCAGTGACTGTCAATAAATAAAGCAAAGTAAGATGATTCAACTGTTTTAAGAAGCTAATTAAGCCTCATTAGCTTCATTTGCATGTTTTTATTTAATTTTTTTTCCGAGGGAATGCAGCAGCTCTCCAGAAGAATTCAATTACAAAATTACACACAAATGAATATTGCAAATAATCAATGACTGATAATTCTATGTAATTCATTCTCTACGTTTGAGAATATTTTCTCTCGAAGGTTCTGAAAATTCTCCCTGTGAGCACCAGCACCCAGATAAGATGTACCACGTTTTCTTTTTGTGGTGAATATTATTTTTTTCTCATTGCATGCCTCCTCCATCCTCATGTGACCCAGGAAGCGATCAAAGACCATCATCAAATATTTCAGATCTCTAATGTGAGCCGTGGGGTAAGAGGGCTTCCTGTAGGAGGCTTCAGAGTGGATGTACAGTGAGAGCTTCTTATTTTAACAGCCTACATCTAACAAATGCCATTGGTTCAGTGGGAATTTGTGAGCACAGCTGATGTAAGGAGAATAACTTTGTATTAAAATGGGCACTGAAGCCTGCAAGTGAGTTTCATGTTTTCTGGCATAAGAAGGACAAGTATACACATCCAAATTAATAGCACTGATTGGTCTCATTGAATTATAAAAGTGAGAATACAGAGCACATTATTTTTTAAACCTTTTTTTATCATTACTGTGTCTTTATTGTTGAGAATTAAATTCTGGTTTAGATGGAACAATGAATCCTTGTACTTTGGAGAGAAACACCGCTTTCAGAAGGTACTTATGGTTTCTGCAAATTCTAGACTATTGCAATCATACAATGGGTTATTAAAGTTTTAGTTTAGAATAAAAAAAAGTTAAAATATATTTAAATGGAGCCAAGACCAGTCATTTGTTAACATTTAGGAGAAGAAATTCTTATACACCTGACAAACCTGAGATCATTTGAAACTCAAAATATAGGACAAACATTTTCATTAAATTGTTACACTATTATTTGTACTTACTGTCACTGCTACAAACATGGCCTTCCAGCTCTCTTTTTTAACAACGGCTTTCATAGAGCATTCCATCTATGCTTCCTGCTTGAAATGAACCAGTTTCACTCATAGTGAGATCAGTATTACTACAATCAATTGCTGCAATCAAGATTACGCAAGTTAAATCATGAGAAAATCTGTCATAGCACATTTATATGGGGCAGAAGAGTTATCATTAGCAACTAATGTTTCCAAGCCTAATTGCATAGTATTTTGCAACTCAGTTGCATGTCCATGGTTTGGAATTCACTATTGGCAGTAAAGGTATTTACATTAAATTAAATGCTATGTGCTTCACGAGCACCTGAATAATACAGATTTCACTATGAAAAACATTTATGAACGTACCAGTTCTACACAGTTTCTAATCTATTAGGCGCTAAAAGCTGTAAACTGAGTGCTTGTCAAACTTTAAATTCAATACTGATGTTGAGAATTAATTTTATGTAAATTATTAATTAAAATTATTGATAATTTTAGTCTATTCAAAAAGTTGAAAGCCACCTCCCACCCCCCCCCCGCCTCAGTGATTGACTCATACTGTGTGGAGTCCTTTGTGCAGTCCATGTTCAGCTCACACTCTGCCAAGAAAAACAAATTTGCAGCTTGACACAGTAAAGGTCACAGGTTGTCTCTCATTTTCTGAGCTTCTGGTGTTGCTTCTCTTAAGATTCTTTCTGTTTCTGCCCACTCTGCCTTGTGGAACCTTTCCCAGAGGAATCATTTATCAACTGTTTGACCTCCTTGTCATTATGCTCTTACGTCCAAATTTCTTGAAGTAGTCATGGCTTTGAGGCTAGAGATCTACACCCCTGGCACAGGACCCCTTGACCCCTTCACTGCAGCTTCATTAGGGGTGGAGACATACTCTACAAAGGGTGGAAATACTTTAACAATTTTTTTTTACTTGAATGGCGCCCATTGTTTGAGTCATCATAAGTCCTACACTGTGTGACTGTGATTGAACTCTTTGCAGTGTGCTGAGTAGGCATTGAGCCTAACCCCATAATCCTCTCACACTGCTGTATCCCTACTTTCCTCCCTCCCTGCTCATGTTTAATATCGAGCATCATTTGATTTATGTTGTTGTATAAGGCGCACTAACTGCAACACACCGCAACAATTCACATTACCTGGCCTACTTATGAGAAGAGAAAAATCCACCTTCATTATGCATAGGCCTCTTGACAATCCTCTCCAAGGATTATGTACATGTGTGATAGGAAGTGTGTGAGCAGGCAGCGAGGGCTCAGATGAAAATGAGGGAATAAAAATATGCAAGGTGATATGTGTTTCCATTTTCTGCTCTGTCTTAATGCTCTTTATCATCTGAACTCTCATCTGGCCAACACAGCATATTATACAAGAAACTGTCCGTCATAACAGAACTCAGTCATATTACAGTCAGTAATGGTAAAAAAGCCTCCAGCATAAAGAAAGACATTCATATGTAAACTAAAATGTAACAGCACTGCAATGCAGCTGCTCTTTGAATAAGAAAAAATAAAGAATATAAAGATATTTGTTTTGTTTCTGGCTCCTTTACCAAATGTGACGTAGTTATAACAATACATAGTTTACTTGTTAGAAACCAAATAGAAAAAAAAAAACGTCCATGGTAACCTCTGTGCTTAATTCGATAAAGATTTAGTACTGAAATACTTATACAAAAGATGGAAGTACCTTTCACAAGATTCCAAAGTAAAATTAATATCTTATGTAATAGCAACATAAGCTTTTGACAGTAATTTGCTCTCACACATTATCACTGTCTAGATGCTGTCTCTCTTATTCTTCCACAACTTTGACTGAGATAGATTTCATTAAAACACTGTCTTAATTATGTAGGTGTTGGAATTTAATTATTGAAAGAAGTGAGCAGCTCCATGATACATATCTAACACTTGCTCAGACAAAGAAAGAGATCTCATTTTAGCAGAGCGACAGCCCTTGAACATTTTTTTCTGTAGCTTGTGTCTGGCCGACAGTGCCTGTCTTTACACTTGCTAAGCTTACACCTTGCCATCGATCATCCCAAGCACTGTCAAAAGGGTTGACAGCAAGATTCTCCTATCAATATGCTTCACTATCCCCGTCAGAAAATGAAAACACTCAGTAACAGAGAGGAAAAGCTCTTTTTTTCTGCTGATCTGCACTACCTCACTATTTCCATGGATTTTGCATCAGGAAGGAAATCTACACAAACCTGACAGCTTTTGCAATGTCTACACGTATGATGACTACATCAAATAAGATAAAAATAACTCAGTCTACATATGCCAGGACCTTTACTCATTAAGCCAATCAAAGTGAGAATTCAGTTTCTGACAGAACAACATGCTAATCATGCTTTTAGGTAAATAACTATTAGATCTACGAGACTACCTTTCAAAATAAATTTTCTTGACTTGAAGAGGCATTTTTGGGTGGGATTAATCTGGATTGAAGCAATATGAGAAATATTTACTGACTTTGGGCTATATGCAAAATAATGCACAAGCTTAATTACAAATCAAGGCATGTAAATAGGTACATATTTATTTCCCTGGGCATGTGAGGATGTATTGATAAAAACAATCTAACTGTCATTGACAACATCTAAACCTGACACACTGACCATCATCAGACAATTGAACATTCTGTCATCAATCTAGGCATTAGCTTTCAGTCTTCTGTCTGTAAACATTGAAACATTTTTTCAGTCGGAGTGTAAGGTCTTAGACATCATAAAAAATAATGTCACCTTTTTTGGACAATCTAATCTAAATCCTTTAACATAAAATTCAGAGCAGATTATGTGTTTAGTCTACATAAACATGAAGTTACTTCCACCTCAAAATTGCTAAGCCATTTCTAATTACAAAATATTTATGATGATTTAGGCTACCTCCCATTTTCATCAAAATATATTTTGAATACTCATAAGTATTAAATGTATGATAAGAGGCCTTCTATTTGCATTCTGAATCGTCCCTGTACCTGATATAAGAAATCCCTTTCAGAAATCAGGAAAACAATATTTGATCCAGTATTCAGTGCACAACATAAGCAATTTCACTTGTGCTCGTTCTGTCTCATACACACAGTCTTACACGAACGTTCTCACCAATACAAATTTATTTCAGGATTCTACACAGGTGCGCAATTTTCCAGCAGGGTCCTGACTGTCCAACTACCCTGGCAGCTCCCTCAGAGAAACATTTCTCACGAAATATATTTCAGTGAGCTTTCTTCCCTTATGTGAAAGGCCTGGAACAATTTGAACTACACAGCGACAGAATTTGACATTGTTATCATAGACAGCCCAACTTCTCCAAAGTTGGCGTCGACAGAAATTGACTGCGTTGCTACAATAGTGAACTTTCTATTCAGGATTCCACAGGTGACTAGTCCTTCTGAAAAGGGGGTGCATGCTGCACATGATGGGCATGTCGAGTGAAAGGATCATTCGCTCACAAGCTTCTTTGATGCAGATTTGAAAGAACTTGTTTTTCCTCAGACATTTGTCACAGCGGGTTTCCGCTGTCTTCATGTGCCTTATACAGCCTGACCAGCAAGACCAGCAAGAGGCTGTTAAATGATCTTTAGCAGTCTGATCCCTGGGAAACAGAAAGAGAGGGAAAGGGACCAAAAAGGCATTGTGCTGTGTGTCAAGCAGACAAAGCACCGGACGGAAGATAACAAGACCGAAATGAAAGAACAAAGAAAGTTTGGATCTTTCCATTTTCTCTCTCGGATGTTCCTATAGTATCAAACCCTCGATGGCCTTAAGAGCAGCAAAGTCCTGCCTGCCAGCAGGCTCAGCTGAAGCCGTGTCACAGACTTCCTTTGATGTTGGGAGGGAGTGCAGAGGAAAGGGAGGAGGGCGTCGAGTGAGCGGACGGCGAGGGTGGATAGACTGCAGCTGTTTGGCTTCTTCACTGCCACAGCTGAAACGGCAAGAGCTAACAATAATTCTTCTCCCTCAGTTCTACCCCACAGTGGCCACCAACCAAAACTTCTCTTCCATTCCCATGCTGGGTAGGCCACCCACTTGCTTGTCTGTAAATTGAACGCACGCACACAGACACATACCTACACAGAGTTAGTGAAGCAAAGCAGACTGGCTGTAGCATAAAAAAGAGACTGGGTGTCTGATTGATTGTTACGCTGCCCTGAGTCAGCCTCATACAAGTGTATAAGCTGTCCATGCACAAATGCAATCCCTGTAAAATCCATCCATCCACTGTCTATACCACTTATTCCTTGTAGGGACGCGGTGGATGGGAGGGCTGTAGCCTATCCGAGCTGACATTGAGAGCAAGAGACAGGTCTTTCTTAGGGTCACGACACACAACAACACACACACTCATGCCAACAGGTAATTTAAAGTCATGAATAAACCTAAGAAAGAACATGCAAACTCATTCTTGTAAAATTTAAACTTTACAAGAATTCAATTCTTCTTCTTCTGCTAGGTTTACTACTTTAGTAAACTTGGCAGAAAAAGAAGGAGAAGCAGAAGAAGTGAAATTAATGAAAGGTTAGCTGCACTCTAACGTTCAGTTCTGTGTAAAGTAATAAATGATTTGTGAGACTGCACCCCTGACAAAGCACTTCAAATTTAAGATAAAAAAGAGCTGCGGTGTCCTTGTTAACCTTATGTTGCATCACCTGTGGCTGACATGGCAATGGACTTCACAAGTTAGGGCATCCTTCCAGTTTCCTCACTCAACGCTTTCAGGAAAAAATATCTACAAATTCTAGATGAGATCTCGTGTGGATGAACAAGCTGTAAAACACATTTTATGCAATTACCTGCCTTTGGCAAAATGACTGTCAGAGTTAAAAAAAACAAACGAACATGCAAAAGACGCCATTGTTGGTTCATCATTCAATCATTGAAATGGTCTTTTCAATGTTTAATAAATATTACTAGGCTTGGTAGAATCTCCAAGTCTATGCAATACTAAAGGCCAAGAACAAGAGTTTAAATATTTGAGTTTATTAGGAATCCCTTAATTATCATTTAGAACATTGTTAAATACTAGTGTTCCCATTGGTTGATTGCAGGCTTCTGTAGGACATTACTTTCCATGTCTACATGTCTTGGCTCTTATGATTATAATAATCTCCCACCCTTACACTTTTTCTCCCTCTGTGATCTCTGTGTTTATACTCTTCTGAGAGTTTTTTTGAGCATATCTTTAAAAAAAACGCCCTATACTTTGAAGTTTAATTTTAAAACACCTCGTGGGTTGTGCACATTGCTCAGTGGAATAGGTTAAACATGTCCAGATATGGAATACCACCAACACCCAAATGAACTGGAGATGAATTTTGTTGTGATCTGTGGATAATTCTCAACTTTTTAATGATGCCCCATGGCTCATGAGGTACATCATAGACTCACAGGCATTGGTGCCATGTAGTACAAAGGGAAAAGTCATCTTTGTTATAGTGAAAAGACATTTCCCATATGCTCAACATTACCTTTACAAAAATAGAATAGAGTTGGGACTTATGCCTCACACTGTGCCACTGCAAATGCGCAAAAACATAGTATAGATTTAGAAAAATATGCATATTATTTCACAGTGAAATGTTACCAATGTGCACCGAAATGCATGTCTTTGGAGCTACTCCTTTCATGCTTATTTTTTGTTTTGTTGGATATTACTTGTATTTTATGGTACTTGTATTTCAACATCAAAGATAAAGCCAGCTGTGAATTTCAGCTATTGCCAAATAAAAATATAGTTTTCATGTAGTTAAACTGAGTTTTCTCAAATACATACAAAGTTAATTAAAGACTCAATGGCCCTACGAGTGAATGTGAGTGGTTGTTTTTCTGTGCATTCAAGTCTCTGTTTTTAATAGTTTTGGGTCAAGTTAAATATGTTTGATTGAGTGAGTCCCTTTGAGTTTCATGGTCCGATTTATAATATAATACTTGTTTTAGTGACTTCAGATTAACACTGTTATAACTGTGATATCCTTTATTTAAATCACTTTGCAGCAATGATTATCCATCAGCGCACTACAACCTCTACATTGATTATGCTGTCTTTTTAAGGTGATGAGACTATCTGAGAGCCTTTCTGCATAGTGGGTTAGATACAATGCTGTTTTCGTATTCCAGCCAAGTTTTGCTTCACCATCCCAAGAGGAAGTTAATGCATAATGGAGTAATTGTTGCTAACATCCACATGTAAAAGGCCCACAGGTTAGTATTCCCGCGGTCTCCCACTGCTCAATAGGTCAACCAAATGGATATGCCCAGCAATATCACTGCAAATCTGTGGAAATAGTTCAATTAAGTCCACAAGTGCCCCACAGTCCCCTGTGAGCGGCAGCTAAAGAGTCATCATAGGTAGCTTTTGAGTACACCCCGTCCCCGATATGTTCAAATTGACACAATCATACCGTGTCTCTCACACACACATAAACAGATGTATGCAAAGATCTGAGTCCCAGAGGAGAATGACTTTGTGAATGTCAGTGCGAGTGAGCGGTGACAGCAAGCCGTGTCAGCAGTGAAATGGGCCCTGTGTTGAGCAGAATGTAATGACTCACAAGACAATTGGAGTCGAATATGGAATGGCCTCCTTTTTATTGTGATGGGCTGAAAAAGGATGACAGGCAGACTAGCAAGGAAACGAGAGGGTCGTCCTCTCTTCTGTTCCAGGGCATGTTCCCCTTTACACTACATCATTTTTATTTAAGCCAGCATCCTGTCGGAATGCTCAGAGATATTGGTTCTGAACCTGAGTGAAGTCTCCAACTCTGCTTTACTTGTCATACCTGCATTGTTGGCTTTTGGCATTTATCGGCTGACGACTCAGGCTCCAAGCTAAAGCAGCACAGAGCATCTCCAAAGGATGATTGTAGCGCAAATGCCATGTTTGAACACATCGAATGGCTTGCATCCAGACAGTGCGAGGATTTGGTGGAATGCTTTTTTTCTCTCAACGACCAAAACCTTTCTGGCAGCACACAATGCTGATTTGTAAAAAAAAAGAAAAACATAAGAATATTGTGTAGATGTATTTGACAAGAATGCTAGTCTTCGGTCGGGTTGCAGAAGATACAAGTTCCTAGTAAAGATAGAATTTATTTTAGAAACATTGACTTCAGTCAAAGCACCAAGACACAGAGTGTAACTTTACTGTGAATGAGGAAGCTGTGCGGCACAAACATGGTCGCTGAATAAAAAGTGTTCTTCAAATAATGTTACCCGGTGAATAAACATTTTGCCAGAATATATCCTGCTCATGAATGCATAACAACAAAACAAATGGTGCACAAAAGCTGATCGGAAGCTTTCTGTAAATACAAAAAAAAGAAAGAACAAAAACTGAGTCCTGCACAGAAAACTAGTTAATTTCACGTGTCCATTTCATCACTTTGGCAATTTAACAATTCAGCCACGGATTTGAAGTAGTATGCAAGGTGGAGATTTGTCCATTTTTTGTTTTAGCTGTCACTTGCAGTATGCAAGTGAATTGTGACAGAGCCCACATGTGAAATTGCTAAAATAAAGCCAAAGAACAGACAAAAAAGGAGTGTGTACGGTATGTTTGACAGGATATGTCCTTTACGGTGGTGTCTTATAAAGCTGGATAATGAAATTTTCTCAAGTCATTCAGAAAGTAGTTTAATTGTGTCTGAAAATGGATAGATGGGGAGTTAGTGGCAATTTTTGGTCTTAATGAGCGAATGCTAAACATCGGACAGGCGCATGGAGGCAGGCTGGTTAGTTTGCTTGTATGAATGTTGAAAAAGGACAAAAAAAAGGACAAGGAAATAAGTGTAGAGGGGTTGTTTCCAGAGATGTATGAACACGGACGAATGCTGAAGGATGACAAGGCCTTGGAATTAACAAGCTGCTTTCACTTGTTTCACCAAGATAGCAGTGTGCAGAGATCAAAGATGGTCATTGTTGCTACCAAGGACATCTTATCAGAGCTATCTGTTTTTTGGATCTTTTAATTGCTGAAGTTTCTCATACGAGTGCTGAAACAACAAAAACTCAACAGGCACAATTAGGAGAAAATAGAGGCTACATCCATTTGTCATTTGCAACTTTGAAGGTTTCTGACTTTCATGTTAATTTTAAATTCCACTTTTCTCTTTTTATTTCTAATAAATTTAGTTTAATTAATTCAGAATCACTCAAATAATGCCCCTGATTGGTCCTAGCAATTTTTTTTTTTAGTGTATGAAAAGGAGAAATATTTTCTGGGTACACACAGGCACCATATACACACGTAAATCAGTGATTCATCACTAAAGTCAGTGTGTCTGAAATTAAAGGTAATTTCACATATAAAGTCATGCTGTCAGCTGGAGTATTAAAAAAAAAGATAAATAAGTGCTGCACCAATCGTTAAGTTTTCCTGTTCAACACAAAGAAGAAATAAGCAGCCCACTTCGGCTAATTCCTTAACCCCTGATGTTTCTGTGGACTTAAATGTGCCTTAAATGCTTGTAAATTACTGTTGCTTTACAGTTAAACACAAATCAGTCCATTTTTCTCTCGCAGTATGTTGTTGAATCTTGCTATGGCAACACAAAGACTGCTAGAAAAGGCACAGAACTATTTCAGCCTTCCACTTCTTAGATCTTTAGCAAGGACATTTTGTTGTGGCATAGCTGCCTCACATTATCAAAAATGCAAAGACCAAAAGCGCCAGCAGAGATATGTCCTCAGCTTAAGCCTCTTGGGGCAGTCTACATCTCTATTTACTTCCCAAAATGTGCAACATTTTAGATATTCAACCAACTGATTAAGCTCTGAGGTTTTCCGACCGCATATCTACTGAAAGATTTAACAAAACCAAATATGTACTTTTTAACATACTATTCAGTTGGTTGATAATAAAACTTGTATACAACAAGATGTATTATATAATTAGTAAATTAATTAATTACTTTTTCATGTACTCTTTTCATTCTGTTTGTACTGTCATGATGCTCCTAGAATCTTAATTTCCTGGATGGAAACCTTCCCAAGGGATCAATAAAATTGCTACTAATCTAATCTAACCCAATCACCTGTTTTCAAAATAAGGACAAGTTTATCTGCTCGGGTAACTTGGCATTTATTGTCTGATAAAACTGAATGATGCATTTCATTGTCTGATAATGGACTGACCTGTTGTGGAGTGGAAATGAGGGTCAGCTAATAACTCTAAAGGTTGCTAGGTGCCCTCACATATTTTGGCTTTCAGGTAGAGCCACAGAAAGCAGCTTGTATTCCTTGATATCATAAGAGCAATTTTTGTCTTCCAGAGAGCTGAATATTTTCGAAGTGTAGAATAAAGAAGGTGGGGCTGTACCCGTGGCAACTGACCTGTCAGTGGCGATATAACCCCCTCGCGTCCGTTTTACACCAAAAAACTGGAATTAAGATAAGGGGCTGATGTTGGCTGCATGAAGTCCCATTATAAATAAATCCAACTTTGAGTCTTGTGGAAATATCTTCGCAAAATTACCAGATTGAAGCCGATCAGCATTTGAGGTGCAATCGCAATGTGTTAGTCTTTTAAAGCTGTCTATGAGCCTTCAAAACACAGCACAGAATTATATAAAATATCTGGCAAAACTTGAAATATTAGATTTTGAGTTTGATTCAGTAAATTGTGACACCTTTTGGAAGGAGACAACAAACAAATATAACATAGGGCCTACTGTAAATTTTCTGGTCGGATTGGACAAAAGTTTGTCTGAACTTCCATGATGTTTACACCAAGCAATACCATAACAGAGTGGAGAGAGAAAAGGCATGGAGAGGAAATGCTTTTCAGAGTGAATTGTTACGCTTGTTTTTGTCAAACATCCATTGTAAAATCACACACAGCATGGGCACACGGTTTCCCTTTTCACTTCTTACATGTTGTCTTGACTGGCATTACAAAATCTGAAGACCAGACAGCTAATTCAGGGATCTAGTTGTATATGATCACCTCATTTAATTTGGCCAGCATTTTCCTTTTTTTTAATTTAGACAATCAAATCAGTTACTTGTCCCAGCCGGTCTATTATGCAGCTATGAGAGAAATACAAAAAAAAAAAAAAAAATCAAATTAACATTTAACAAATCTTTACAATGTGTCTTAACAGTGAACTCTATGGACTATTCAATGTTTGGTTAATTAGACTAGTTACAAATAAACAGAAGCCTTCATGATTTCCATTATGGCTCATGACTCTATCGCACACTGACAAAAAGACAATGCCAACTCAACTGTCCTCTTGTGAAAGTTGGGTAACATACACGTTTAGCATTCATCCACAGTTGGAGCAATTTATAACTTTACTTTTTGCCATGAAATGTTGGATGTCCCTGGAGCCACTCCCTTGGGCAAACCCTCTTGGGCAACTATAACAAGGCCGACCCAGTTTGTAATATGAGATAGCAAAAGGTTGAGCAGCACAATGTGTCCAAGTCAGTTCATAGCACTTGAACCTGCATTAGCACTGAACTATCCTCTCAGGGAGCTCACAGCGTTTCTGTTTAGTTGTAAAATTAAGGCAGATGTACATCCAAACTCATTAAATTTTAACTTCATGACTTACAGTATATATTGTATATCGATTTTTCGTAGTTAGGATGATGGATGTGGAAACAGTTGAGAGATCATTCTAAATGGACCTTAGTGTGTCTGGACCTTATGAATCTACACTTGATTCTTTTCTGGTTGAATTATTGTGTTGGAAGATCTTATATCTGAGGCTAAAATTGAAAGTTAGAGTTTCTGGAGATTTATCTTGATTTACTTTGTTCATTTCACATATGGATAAAAAAACTCCCAGACCCAATCCAGTCTTCAGTAAGTACATTGGTTACACATGTATAATTAGGAATTTATAATTCTGAACTTACACCAGGTCTAAAAAAGCAAGGTATACACCAGGTGTGCAAAAACCAAACAAATATAGGACTGTAGTAATGACTTTGGAACCACAACTTAAGAAATCTAAAGTTTATCTTTTTGTGATGTTTTGCTTTTAACCAAGCACACAATTTAAGGACAAGTAAATATCTGATTACTGCACTCTATGCAAAGGATTGACTGAGTAAGCAACCAGATGTTCATTGCAAAATTAATGTTGATATTGGAGTTAGTTTTTGTAGGATTCTGGTTTAAGAAAAGAAGTCGAAAAGAGCCAGGCATGTACATTAAAAAAGAATAAGAAAAAGATTAAAACATTTTTTTTTGTGCACAATGATCACAAATAAAATGGCTGTCAAAGTACATGTAGCCAGTTATGCCTGATTGTGTTGTGAACACATGAACAATAATCAATTTAAGTAAGTATAAAATTGCTGAAATCGCACAGAGCTTTGATCAGATAAAGATAAAGGAGCAAAACTGCTCTACAACGGGACAAAGCCCCCTGTAAAAACTGCAACAGTGCAGCCTTTATTTTCTTCTGGATTGATACTAATTGGCAGCAGAATTCCTTCAAGACAAGCTTCTCACCGGCAGTACCTCCTGCATGTGAGTGTGATGAGCTGCCAGCACTGGAAATAATCCCAATTTTTGCTGGGAATGATCATCAAGGGCTTTTAAAAAACTGCTGGGACCTGAAAAATTTTCCCTGGTAATTTCACAGATGCATCTGGCATATTAGCTGTTCACGTTGTGAGCTTGCAGACTAAATTAGGATTCATTACAAACAAAGGGTTTTGGAAGTAAAAAAAAAAAATCTTTGCTGAGTATACGAAAAAGTGAATTATACAATCTGCAAAAAATAACCAGCCACTGTTAGCAGGTCTCTGGTGAGTGATGCAAGTTTCACAGATGTTACGGTAAATATAACTGGCATTAGATAAATATAACAAATTATATGACTGCTCTTCATGCAGACAATTCTCATTTTTGACACAGTTCGAGAAAAAAACAAACAAACAATTTATTTTAAAAAGATCATTTTAGATTCTCCAAAAGATTTTTTTTTTAACCATCCGGTGTGCAATGTGACCCATGGCAGAGTGTGGTGGGTTTCGTGGGTGAATGAGTTTATCTATCCAGGTTTGTTAGTCACTGTTTCATTTAACCAGGGCAATCAGCATGCTGTACATTTCTCTCGATAACTTTGATGTTTCTTTATCACTAACCGTACAAAATGAGTCAGTAGGACAACAATTTATGAAAATACTGTGGCAATGATACTGAATCTCTAGACAATGGAGCGTATGAGAAGGGCTGCTTTTTTCTATTTAATTCCAAGACAAGCATTTAGAGGAAAATAATTTTATGCCTATGGATACACTTTAGAAGGGTCATTAATCGAGGTTGCACTGGGCCCTTTTTTTTCACTCCCCACTCTTGGAGGACAGGGCAGAAAATGCCAGATGATAAATTGAGCTTATGTTGAACGCTAAATTCCATCTCTTGTGGCAAATCTCCCCCTTTTTCTTGCCAAGTTCTTTCATCACTGAGGGTTCGTCGGGGCACCTTTGTTGCCATGTTGACACTTGAAAAAGATCAGCTTTGACAGGTCAGGATCCCTTCAGAATCGCAGCCCCTCAAAGAGGTCAATCATGGGATGAATAATTTATTGGTGCATTTTTTTTTTTGTTGAGTTTTTTGTTCTCATGGTTGAACGAGTACAGAAATATGCAGGGAAATACTGAAATCCGCTGCTTGGAACAATCCTCGTTGAGTTAAAATATGGTATGCACTGCTTGACTCTCGCAGCAATCTTTTGAACAGCACAGAGTGCTGTTCATGTTCAGGATGATTGTTCTGTTGGAGGCTTTGAGCATGAAGGTCACCTTTCTATCCCACTTGACAGACTCTCTACATAAATCTTCGCCAATAAGAGAGCAGGGGTCTATCTTAGCAATGATTCATGCCCATGATGTCTGAGCATGTGGTTCTCCCAAAGGCCGTTTGGTGGACTGTGCTGCCAAACCGTCTTAAATATGCCAAAATACTCTCTGGCTCGACGTACATCAATTCCAGAACCAAAACGCCTCATCCAGCTAATGGCATCCCCCTTTGAGCCATTTCAGTGCTTTTACTGTATTTTTCCTGACAAGCTCCAGTCGCCTTGGAAATCCCTCTTAGGCACACCTGTCAAAAGAGGATTTTTCTTGAGAAGAGAGAACTTAGCACAGTGTAAAAACATTTATCATTGCTTTTACTTTTCAGGTGGAAGCTGAATTCCCTCAAATTCTCCATTGTTCCTTTGGCAGTCAGATCACCCTCAGCTTTTAGCATTTATTGAGGTCATGTCCTATTACCATCTGTCTTTAGCTGCATCAGGAGGATTCCTTGAGTGTGCTCCCTTAGCCTTACTTAAGAGATCAAGGGAAGCAAGCAAACACTGCAATTTTCATTTAGCCCACTCCAACAGCTAATTTCATCATGTTACAGTGAAATAGCAGCAAATCTCACATTTGACTTAATCTGCTTTTCCTATGTCACTATACTTAACTGACCGAGAGCACTCTAACAACATCATACCTAAGTCAAGCATTTTTTCTCAATGATAAGAATATAAGCATTTGTTGAAGTAATTTGAAGCTATCGGCTTTAGTTTAGTTTAATCTGATGTCAACAGGTGAGAGCTATTAGGTCTGAAAAGGCATGCTAGTGGCAATTTGAAGTTGTTGCTAGCTGGTAAATGAGAGGTCTCTCCCTTTCATCTGTTGAGTTTATATTATATACATGACCAAAGAGTTACAGATGTTCCCAATAACTGCAAGAGCTGTCATTCTTCTGTGAGCAGACAGGGCAGTTATCATAACAAAGACTTATTGGAGAATAAAACTGGGAACAGAAATAAAGAAGGAATTTAAACTAATTGAAGCTGTACATTGATTTAGACCCTCTGATATTAGTATTATATATTTTAAGTTTTAAATCTCTGTAGATAAGTCAGAAATATTTTAGTTTAAATAATTTTACTGCTGATCATATCCAAAACTGAAAGAGAGCCACTGTGCCATTGTGACTTTACAACACACAGAAGAGACAATATTCATTCAGGTGGCTCTAAACTTCACACCCTTGTCTGCAAGTGTTCGGACATAAGGCAAACACTTAGATTTGTGATTATTTGTGATAGTTACGAAGCTTATATATTTAATTAAACTCCTGTGCTGAGCTAAAGGAAAGGCCTGCTTCCCTTGCTGGATCTCTCCAGGATCTGTATCAGCGGTATTAATCTACCTGTCTGCAGTCCGATATCAAATGTGATGGATGAAGGCCAGCCAATGCCAAAGTCAGCTATTTCTTTGGAGCTATCTGGTTCAGACTCAGTCAAGCACAAATCTGAATGTCACAGTCCTGCTCACATCAAAGGGCCCCGTTTGGATTCATTAATTCTGAGATGGTCCTCCCTATCAATTACAGCCATGATTAAAATGTTTGGAGGAGTCTTGCTCAGACTATTCTACTGAAAGCATAACTTCAGAAGTATGGCTCCTTTTTCTAGAAAAAAATATTGTTCAGTGTTTAGTTAAATGGTATGGAAAATGTATCTCACTGACAAACCACAACACAAGATCACAAATCAGATTCCATACTAATTATACAAAACTGTCGATAGAAAGAATCCTTATGGATCCTTGTTGTGGTTTCAGATCTTATGAAGTTAGGTTTAACGATCAATAATTCATTATTTAAAAAAATAATCTTACCACAATCCCCTCTTGTGGCCAGATCATTTGAATTAAAGTGGGGATGGAAGGAGTTCAGTCTCAATCCCTCTGTGTGTCTGTTTCAAGGACATCTTGTCCAGAGCCCGGATAAAAAGATTGGCCATGTGCTTTTTACAGTTATGACACTAACAGAAGTGAAGCAGTGGGACGTGAACAATGACTATTGATATTTTTCCATACAAAATTTTTTTAATGCAAAGAATAAACTTTGAGTAGTAACTTCAATGTGGAGTTAATTCCAGCTGTAAGCGGGAACAACTACACACTGCAGCTTTTTCTTTCTGAACCATAAGGGAATGTGAAAGATGGGAGAGTTTGCATTCGGCACTGCACACCAAACAAGAAAAGGTAAACACTCGCAAATGTAAATATCATTTTAGTACTGCTTGTTTGGAAAACTCCACTCACCCGCCCTCCCACAGACCCCCACACACACCCAACACTCTGAGTCAGACTCATTTTCCTCATCCATCCATTGGGCTTGAAAGACCCTTTGAAGAATTTCGTTTGAGCTGGTATGTGATGTTTATTCCTGTGGTACACTGGTACTGCCTCACAATTTTCTAATGGGAGCAAAAATTGAATTGATTGATGAAAACTTCAGAATTATTTTTCATGAAAAGAACAGCTGTGCTGTTGACTAGTATTGATCTTTTCATTTTTAGAAAATACAATTCCTGTCATAGTTTAAGCAGTTATTTACAACATCATTGTGTAATGAATCCTTCTGTTCTTTTTTTTGGGTTCACATGAAGGTGTGACTGTCCATTCTTTTCTAAGGCAACTCAATCAACTTATACTAAAGTACATCAAATATCACATATAAACAATTGTGGGACTTTATAAAAGTATCCCAAAGTATCTCATCTGTTTTGTTAATGTACACTTCAGAGTAAAATGTAAAACCTGCTAATCTGGCACACTGTGAACAATATCCTGATGTGCAACTGCAAACAGCCACAAAACACAAGTTTTTTTTGTTGTTGTTTTTTTTGCCAAAAAACATCCCATATAAAATTCTCATCTATGGGAATCAGTGATGTGAAAGTGAACACGGTCTTCCATGCAATGCAGCTCCCAGTTGCTCTGTGTTTCTCCGGACAGGTAAGCATCCTTCTGACCGTGATACCTCAGACACACCGGGTCTGATTTAATCAAAATGTCTGCATGCCATGGTGGGACAAAACAAAATCTGTTCTGAGGTGCACAGCTTTATGCTCAGAACCACTGTGAAGGGGAATGAACATGGACAGTAAGGAGGCAATCTTTTATCAGGGTCTTTCTTTGCCGCACTCTACTGAAACTGACAATCCACACAAAAACACACAGAACCACAAACCATTGTCTGAACTTTTGTTTGTGTACATGTGTGTTCATGTCTCCTTTCTAGAACTGATAGGTTTAAATTACTGATTCAAATTAGACTAATTTTTAAACAATGCTTGTTCAAGGTTGTGGAATAACCGAGCTAAGAGTTCACTGTACATTTTAGTACACACACCGGACAATTACGGAAGATGAGGCCTCTCGATCTGCCTGCATCTTCCCTCATGCTTCATGTCTTCTCCCCAAAAGTGTTCCTGAAAGCAAGCAATCAATGCAGCTCTCATGCTGAAAGGCTGTAAACCTGAAATAGTACCCATGACAAGCCCTTGCAGGTAATAGGTCAAATGTATTGATTGATCTGTTTATAAACACACATTTTGGGACAGCTCCTGGTAAAATGTTATGTCCACGTACAGACTGAGAGGCTCGAAATTTATGTGCTTTACCCATGTCCAGGTCAAGATTTTACTGTCAGACTGGCACCTATTTACAGGGACTGAGAGGAAAGAATACATCTTACTGTTGAACAATCTCACTGCATTCAAGTTTCAGAGGTTATGGATACCCCTTCAGTCAAATTTATACTCCGGTTTTCCTATATCAGTCTCAATTCACTGACACCCTCGGGACAGTCATTCCTTTGAATTAGAAGAGAATGTTTTTTCTGCCAAGGAAGAAGCATACTGTTTGTCAATAGCAGTGCAAAGACTGTAGAAGTTATTTTCAATCTTACCCATATTTGATACCTGTGTTACATATCACCCACTTTCTTTTTAAATCTAAAGTTTAAAATGTACTTACTTCCTTTTGAGGTTAAAGTAATGCTACATTGGATTAGCCATAAGTTACTTATTGAAGAAAGGAAAAAATGCCAGTTTTAGGTACATAAAGACTGCAGTTACGTTGAATCACATGCAGTGAGCTGATTGGGTTCATACTGTTCTTGGATGTCATTCAGGTGTATGTCGACATGGGTTGAATTGAGAGTTTCACCTCCTTTTGATTGGTAAAGCTACTGCTTGAAAAGACATCAGATAGAAAACAGATTACTAAATCCATTCATACATTAAAAAAGCCAAATTACACAACATAGTTTATAATGTTAACTGTAAAAAATGTGTATTCTCATGTATAGTTGAGCTAAAGTCAGAGGTCTATTTCTTTTGTCCAGTTTCTAAATTCTACTCATGTCCTCGAGTCATTATCACAGAATTTATTTTCTTTTTTCCCCTCTTTTTTTTTTTTTCTTCATACACGGGGGACATATTTACTCCCCTTCTTGAGTCAGACAGATTGCAGAGGAGATTCATGTGTCAGTCAGCCAGTACTGTCTCATCTGAGTCAGGTGCTCTGTGTATCTCAGGTTATTTAGAGGTCTGCTGACTGGTAAACTGCACATGGCTCATTTTCTAAAGTCCCAAATTGGTCAGAGGAAAGCAAAACTGAGATCGATTTACTTAGACGATTTCCAGCTGCTCACTGAGCAGTTCATAGATGTTGAGCTGCATAGAAAATTAAAAATTCTGCATTGAATCAACGATTAAGAATTCAATAAATAAACTAAATAAAATAATATAGTGACTAAGACAGTGTGGCGGTATTATCATTTGGTTGCAAGGCTGTTTTCTTCAAGACCCATTTGATCAGATGTAGCAATCCCTCCTAGACAAACTGGAACAGTCAGTTCAGTACATCTTTCCATCTGCCTCTCTGCAGTGTCACGTCAATGAATAACAAGCACCCGGCCACAATCTCCAATTATGCAAATCAATGGCAGGATCTAGATATAGGGTTGTTTGTGGCAGATTTAAATGCAGATTCACTGATGGTTTGGAGTTCTATCATATTACAGCCATGAATAAAGGACCATCGTCTCAGACTCTTCAGCCATGGCTGCAAAACGACAGCATGCATTGTCCAACACCGTGCTGCTATTAAATGTAAAGGTCTAGAGAGCATCAGTTTTATTTTTCGCAATCCCTATTAATTGCCTGCACATCATTCATGAAGTCCGGAGTATAGCATATAAAACATGCCACACATTGATGAAATAAGGCATTTTAGATTGTTTTCTTTCTTACTTAAATGTTGTTATAGCAGCATTGTGGCCCAGCTCTCAACAGCAAATCCATCAGCTTCTGTTAGTTTTGAGCCACCCGTTGTCAAGACTGTCAGCTACTTTCTTTTAGCTAATGATCGTTGACTGCTGATTTCGAAATCAGACTCATTGGTTCCCCATGCTGAAAGCCTTGGGCTCATTTTTAACATTTTTCTGTTGCACCAATGCAATTTGAAAAATATATATATATTCCTGGAAATGTATCAGTAATATCAATAACCATATAGCTAAAATAATCATTCGCCAAACTGTTTTACCTCACCAGGCAATATCCCCCCAAAATTGGTCAAGTCACTTGTACTGTTTAATGCAGAGCAACAGAACAGCTGAATTCTTGTTTGCATCATCATCTTGTCGTATTAAAAGAAAAATGATCAAGCACAGACCTCTCGTGTTTGCAGATAAAGAAGATCATTGTCTCATCAAAAAGTGTCACATGTATATGTTATGAATGCTACAGAAAGTTTTAATTGATTGCAATTTGAAGAATAATTGTTCTACACCGAGGTGACTATACAGATCAAAGAGAATACTAAAAAAAGACCAAGCTGTTTGTCAGAGATCATAGGGGAGTAAAGGCATCAGAAAATCAAGAGGTTTTTTAACAGTACTGCATTAAGTGGACAGTTAGAATGACTGTCAGAATGATTTCTCCCATTTATCAAGGTAGTTTTTCATCTCAATATTTACCTTAGAAATCATAGTTGTTTAGTCAAAATATCCATAATTTCCTACAAAGCCTGATGAGACTTAATATAGCTTCAGTTTAAATGGATCTACGAAGGGATTTTTATCAAGAATCTAAATGCAGCTTTAGTTTTCAGTTTGTAAATGTACTAAATTAAAAACTCTGTTTTTGTTTTCCTTTTTTTCATTAAATCACATTTGTGTTTCCACGAAGAGAGCTTCGTCTTCCATTCATAATTTAGCTACCGTGGTGTTAGCCTCTATTCACATAAGAGGATCTGACAGGTTGCAGCTCACATTACAATCAAGATTTGTCTTGTCAGAAAAGAACAGAATTTAGCTCGTAATCAGGCAGAATACAATGGCGGCATTATCTAATGAAAAAATATCTAATCATCTCTCAATTTGTATTCTCTGGCCACTTTTAAGAAAACTCTTCCATCATCCTCCCTGCAGAGGCATCTCGTTTAAACATGCAAACCACTGGGAGTCCAGCCACAAAAGCCTAATTGAAACCCTTTTGAGTTTATGAATAAGAGAACACCCATGTGCCCAGGATGACAGAATGTCTTTAATGGCCTTGCATCATTGCAAATGCAAGGCATGCACTGTGGTCTTATAACTGGCCTGTTACATAACCCTCCACTGCAGGTGCAACTCAAATAGAGTGAATACGAATGCCAGGCAGCAGCTTGTAAGTGACCATGAAGATTGGGAAAAGGAAGGGATTATAAGTGATGAATGTTGTACACTGGCGGGAAAAAGAAAAAAACTAACATGATAATTAGTGTTCAACTATGTCTTTATGATATCATTTTAATGCAAAATTTAGGTTATCTATATGAAAAATTAAAAAGATAGGAAGTTGTTGGAAACATTTCTTCTTCAAGGCAGCCCACAGGACTAAAATCTGGAAAGTAACAGCGTGATGACGGTTTCGGACTCATCAATGAATACTGCATGAGTCAAGAAGCTAAAACAACACAATTCTTTTAAAGTTAAATGCTGCATCAAACACCATGAACAGATCTCAATGCGCTTGGATTAGACCGTAAAAGATGGATGTGTTAAGGGAGTGAGCCGCTACACATCTTCAGAGTTGCTAGCAGCTGTTCAGGGTAGGGACTTGGCAGGTACAGATCGCGAGGGATCTCGCTACCAACTTTCTCCTCCTCTCCTCCTCCCTCAGCTAGTGATGGCCTCATTTATCTGTCACCACCCCTCCTACTCCCGAATGCTCTTCCGCTCAAGACATCTTTGTCAAACGCGCCATCAACGTTGCTGCTGAGCTGAAACAACTTCTCCATCACTTTTGTATTTCTTTCATCTGTTACTTCCCTGTCAAACGCTGATCGTCCACTCTGAAAGCTTCTCGCTGCCCCAACAGCTTCACGTCTTGGCTGCCACTGGATTCCCATCATTTAATGACTTACCAATAGGCTCCTGAAGAAGACTGTATTAGTCACTCACATTCCCCGCGTGGCTCCTTTCTCGTTGCCGCCAAAATACCTATGGGCTCCCCGAGCACAAATAGTTGTTCTCTGAAATATGCCTTCAAGTAGCAGGTCATATCGCAGTGCTTTTGTCATGGTTCCCTATTGCTGCAAACGATGATGTGGAATGACTTAGATGGACAACTCCCTTTTCTATCTGATTAATGAACATTTTGATTGTTGGCCCTGAATCATGTTGAAGACACCCTACACCTTGAATTTTCAGGGCCAATAAATTCCTGTGAAAGACAGATAAATACATCACTGCGGCATATGATGATATGTCTTAAAATGTATTTGAATTTAAAATCAGTAAATAGGCAGTCATCTATTTAACAGCACACCTTATATTGTTCTATTTTTGACAGTGTTTTAACACTAATACTGATCCAAATATTGTAATTCTTAGGTTCACATTATGCTATGCTATGCATGCATGCATTGTGGCATTCACATTTAAAAACCTTGAAACAAAAAAATAATCATTTTTTCTCTTTGTCATTTCATAAAATATTTCTGAACAAAGGGTTGAGGGAATGGGAGGTATCCATCTACTTCTCACTCTAATATCAGTGGCTTTTCTCCCCTGTTCAATACTTGCTGATGAAAGCAGAGTCCCACACCATTTGGATGGCTAACGCTGATAGCAGAGCTTTCAGTCTAACAATCGGGCCAAGCAGGTGTTTGGCGTTGTGCTGAGGGAATAGAGCAGCTCAACAGCACATTGGAGGATCAGACGAGGCTTCTGATGCACCTGGTCACGTGCCAAAGCCTCCCTCCCCACACAATCTGGTCTGTTCTGTTCCTACTCAGTGGCAGACGCACCTCCGGTGGCAGCTCTGATGGACGCTAAACTCTTCTGGTGACAAATGTAGAGATCATTCGCTCCTTCCCACGCAAGTGTTTAATCATGATGCACTGCTACTGCTGCTCACACTCCAGATATTATATTGCATGAAGTTCTGTTACTCTTATATTCAGAAAGCTAAAGGGGTTATGGATAAATCAAAGTCAGACAGGGCAATTTTCAGATTTTCTTTTCTTTTTTTTTTTTTCGGCAGGGAGGGCTGCTGCTCTGAGTTTTAGTTGAAAACATCACTTGCAAAACAAGAGTCTCAGTCCAGCAAAATACATTTTTAACAATTAAAATTCAGCGTATGTTTTTGACCCACAGCACACGCGTTTACCACACATATGTATCTGCAGGTCTTTAACTATTTCCATTTCACCTTCACTAAACCCATGTGCTGTTTACATGTTCAGACTATGTAACTGTCCCGTGGATTTTTACGCAGAAAGAGAATGGAGCGGAACAATTTATCTCATCATTAAATTCCCTTACAGTAATGAAATGTTTTTTGTTTTTTTTTTCTTTCCTGTGCTGACTCTCATTTATATTCATCCCAGTGACTGTTTAGTATTTTAAATCACATTCCCACCTTCACACTCTGTGTGGAGATATAGAGATAATTTCCATAGTTTAGATTTATACAAGAACTTGTGTGCAGGGAAGGTATCGACAGTATTATATCAAAGACAGTGGGAGTGGAAGGAATGATCCCATCCCACAGGGTCTGTGAGCTGAAATAAGACAGATACAGCCGAGTGAGCCTTGATGGGAACATGTATCTTTCTACCAAGCTATCTCTCCATTTCATACCTATATATACACCTATATAAACTATATAAATAACTGCTGCCTTTCAGTGTCCAACACAAGAGCAACACAAGACTTTTTATGCAACTAAAAATCAAAACTGTACCAAACTTGGACAACTGTTGATCAATTACTCTTTCAAGGTTGAAAAGATCAATTATTTTATCATAAATTGCCATCCCACGATAGCATCTGAAGAAATTTCAATAACTGTGGCTCAAGTGGGGAGTTAAAAGGTGTCCAGAAATTCAGGAAATGTGCCAATATATTTGTTGTTGAAACTTAATAATGTATTATTATAATTTATGTTTGTTAAATGTTAAGAAAATGGAAAAACAAACCAACAAAAAATGTTGTGCTTGACCATCAGCACTGGAAATACAAACAATGTCATTTTAGAACAACTAGTATTTTAGCAAAATAAGAACTACTAACTGGTCATGAGTAAGTGTCATAATCAATAGATTATAGATAGATGGATAAACATTGCCATGACTTGAGGGCATTCCAACACAACTGTTATTGTGGAAATATATATTCACTGTGTAAACAAGTGAATCAAATTATAGTGACTGCATTGGACTTACTCAGTGTTGTTTGCAGATTTCCACTGCTTTAAAGTTCTGTGACCATAATAATACAAAAATGGACACATAAAAAGACGATCGAATGACTTGTGGCATACTGCCAAGCAGTCTTTGGAGCCAAAGAGAGTATCTCTAGACAATTTACTTCATTGTTGCCCTCTTTCACATCTGAAGGACATCATCAAATTCGTAATGACTGAAACCAAATAATAGATCAAATTGTACCTCATGACGTGATTTTCAATACAAATATTTATAGACACCATCATTCAGATTTTAAAAATTCCTTCACATCTAAGCAACAATTCATTATAAAATAAAGAGTGAACTGGAATATTACAACCCTATTTGAATAAATAATGTATTCTTTCAGCAATATAAAACACAAGATCAGTTTTTTAATTGATAAAGTTGTAGAAAAAGACTGACAACCTGACAAAGCCATCCTCTTCACTAAGCTTTCAGATATTTGAATAAAATTTCCATCGTCGCTGCTGATTTTTTACAGACAGTTTTTTTTTCTCTCCAAATAACTAATTAATAACTGTACCAAAAACAACCTCTGTGTCCTCTCTATTCGCTTACCTGTTGTCTAACTAAGTCCATGCTGAGCTGATAAATCTGTGGAACATTGAGGACCCTCAAGCTCTAGTGCTTTGAATAGAAATCAACTGATTGGTTATAGTGGGACATGGACAGACATTTGAGTTCTTATTATTTCCCGGATTGTGATAAATTTCAAAGAAACGGAAAGTATAGATTTCTTAAGACTCCACTGCTTGATAGCTGAGTCAATTTGTTCTCTTATTTTAGATTTTTGCAAAGGGTTTCTGTTGCTATTTCGCAATCACCACAAAATGTGTTTTGCTGATGCTTGTATTGTTCTTTATTCTCAAATTAGATTAAATTGAATATAATGATTTGTATGTGGAATGTGGATTCGCATATGAATCCAGATACTGCAAGTAGGCTGTGCAGAAGGTGTTGAATGACAGCATGAACAAGCCAGGCTGTTTGTCACTTGAAGCCTGGATTGCTCAGAGGTGTAAATGGGGGAATGTGATTCCTTTATTCAGTAAATGTTAATTATTGGTCTGTCTTCAGTCTATCCAAGTAATTATGTTTAAACTAAAACCCAAAGAAAAAATCATTCGCATTAATTGTAATATACTAACTCTTCTATTATTACTGTCTGTATTGTGAAATGACTCATCCAAGTGTTTTTCCCCTTTGCTTAAGCAGCGTTTCACTGCTAGTCAGCTGTTCACAGGAAGCATGGACAGAAGTTTGCAGATTTCATTATCATTCTTGCAGTGCAACTGAAGAACAATTAGTCATCAGGAACTGTAATCACTCAGAGTTAAAGCATGCATTTAATTACAGGAGTATTAACAAAAAAAAATAGCTCTTGAACACCAGTCACAAAGAATGAGATTTGGCAAAGGGACCCTGAGATGATTACTGCTTGTAAATCTAGCCATAAAATTGGAGGCTATTATGTATTGTGCTCAAATGGCTTGTTCAACAAAATTCAAATCACATTCATAATTTTACACAGTTCATTACTGTAGTTCATTAAGATACCAGGGGTGCTGTTAATCATGAGACCTACTCCTATATTTTGCTCTGCAGAATTATGTTGAAAACCATTAAAAGCAGAAAGTCAGTGCCATTGCTGCACAAGCTGCTGTCAAAAATACCGAACTTGTTCTATAGCAAATCACCAGTGCCTGGCTTTTCTGTGCTATTCTGGGCACCCCAGTGCCATATCATAACACTATTCACATCAATTGAATTTTTGTTTTGTTTTTTTTGCAATGCCATACTTTATAAAGAGTTCCTACTGCCCATTTGCTCGTTTCCTTGACCTTCTCCTGGTTGTGAACTTACGGCTCACTGGTATGCACAGCAGGTGTCTGCTGGGAGCCATGCTGTCTCCCAAGAGAGCAGCCTCTGGCAACCACTAACCTGGTAACACGCGCATAGACACGTACACTAACCACCAATTGTGTCAGCTGTTGCCGTGTAGCGACCCAGGAAACCTGTCCGACATGCGGAGATGACAACAACACAGGCTCAAGTGGCAAAGAGGACCGCAGCCCTGGGAGCTCACAAGTGATATACCTAAGAGACTATTGCAGATAAAACAAAAAAAAAAGTATGTGTGATAACAATGGTCTTTTTAGCCAAGACATTGAATGTAACATATGTAAAAATGATATCTAAATTAGGTAAAAATCATGTGTGTGATTAGAAAAATATAGAAAATGGTTAAGTCTGTTATTGATCTATATAGATGAATGATAGGAAAGATGGGCATTCAAGCCCATTGTGCTGTACTTCTATGGTTTCAGTGCTACCTGAGAACATTTGGGTCATTAATGTTTCATGACATTCACATAGTCCTGAGTCCTCACTCAGATTTTCGGAAAGAACCAAAATGAGCCTGTGAGTACAGGCTATAAATAACATTCTCACAAAAGGAAGAAAAAACAAAAGGAAAACCTCCTCCAGCTACACAAATCAACAATGATAAGTCCACCAGCAGTCGTTTGCCTTCTGTCGAAATTGATGTTGAAGCCTCTTTTCCATTCTTATCACACTTCCCTGTCGGTGTTATGTTCATATGCAGTTATACAGTCAGTGCCCTTCCTTCCTGACAGCTGGGCAGCAACGGTGGAGACGCAGATTTTCAGAATGGGTGCCATTCTCCAGGCTCAGAAGCTTAATGTCACAGGGATACTCTGTTGTAATATTTCCCTGAAGATTACTATTAGTTTAATCAAACGCACATGTGCCTGCTGACTGACTGCATGAATGAAAAGAAAAACAATCAACTGTGCTGCTGGGGGATTATCTAATTTGCATTCTTAACTCGGTTTTTGTTTGTTGTTTGCCACAAGAACACCTGAATTCACATGTATGCGTGTATAACATTATAGCGTAGAAACCTTGTTGTTGAATCTGAGTTTTTTTCTCTTTAATAATTCAAAATTTAACACAAAGCACAAACATTTTTCTCCTGAATCTGAATATGCTGCCCTCACCAGGTTCTAATTCTTAACACGGCTCTGAAATCTATGCAAATTTATCCAAATATGATTACAAAGTTGCAGAGAAAGGAAGTCACCCACTGTTTCCACCCCCTTCATATGATGACAAACCTCTTGAATACAACCTGTTATAATTTCGCAGCACTTTACAGGAAATTTAAAATGATCGAAGAGCAGAGATTCCGGGACTTTTTTTTCTTCTGAAACTTGGAATTATGCCACAATCAAAATACCTTTTATCACATAGTAGCTTAAATGACTCGTGAAAATTATAGAGCTTTTGAAGTGGAACATAGCAAACATCCTGTGCACACTCATGAAGCAAAAGCACAGTTGATTGAATGACCATCCCATTTTCCTTCAGAAGAATTCAAATAATGTTTTTTTTTCATATTTTAGAAATTGCAATAACTGCTGCTCTAGGCAGTTGATAAATACTTGCTGTTATCGTCAATTAGTTTTTTCCCGACAGCTTTGCATTGTGTCATGATTGTCAGGTTAAAGAAAAATTCATACATCCTGCAGGCCATCTTGCAGTCTTAAAACATATTTGAAACTACTGCACCCAAGCAGAAAGCCAGACACAGTAGGCAGCAGACTGCAATGTAATCTCTCCCTGCCCGTTCAATAACAGGTTAAATCAATATCCTCTCCTAACCTTTTCTTTGTGAAACAGTGCATTGCCAGTGCAGGGTACACCTGATCTACAAAAAAATGTGCAATAATTAACCAAGTTCAACATAACCTGGTATATAGGGATGTTCTACAACAGCATACTACTAGTTAAATTTCATGTTGGAAACAGAGTTTTCTTTTTTTAAAGGTGGGGTGGGATGCTTTCATTTTTACAGGGTGGGGCAATGTGAACTTAAGTTATACAAGCAAAGTTATACCTCAATCCCAAACGTCTAGCCAAAACTTCATGGTTAAACATGTGTTAAACATGTCATGTATGCTGGACAAATTACAGTTACACATATACAGTAACTGCATGTACCTTATATATATACATATATATATATATATCATGATAATAATAATGTAAACAAGCATTTTTAAACTGTCTACTGCTAATTGTACGCAACCTGGTTGATATACAACATTAAACTTAATATCTATGATTCCATAATTAAAAAACATCACAAAAGCATACACCCTTTTTAAAATCTGTCTACGTTACAGTAGTTCCTCCTGGGGAGGAATGATAATACCTCAGGTGTGATCATAATTTATCTGTGCAGAGTAAAACTGACAGGAGAAGATGTAATCCCTGCCCCTCCTGCTGCAGACTGTGACTGTAATCTCAGATTAATGTCCAGGAAATGTCCTCATGATGTGATTCCAGGGGAAGGGCAGATGTTGCAGTGTGTTACTTTGAGATTGTAGATACAAAAAGCAAAAAACAAAGCTTTGTCCTTCTACCATAGGTATATTTTTACTCGCTTTTGCCAAAAATGCTACAATAAACTGAGTGTATTTTTCTATTTGCAGTACACACATAGCCACTTCTTCGCTTTACGTTACAGAAATTTGGATTTTCTTTTCCTCAGTTTATTGTTGTTGTTTTTTTTTAAAGAATGGTGCTGGACATTTCCATCTTTTTTAGGTTTTACTTCCTTCATCTGGAAAATTGACCCTGAATACAAATGACACTATTTAAATATTCTTTTCAAACCATAAGGAAAATTACAAAAGTTATTTTAAGACCTGTTTGATATATATATACTGTATATCATACAGGAAAAAAATATCAGTTTCTCTGTAACAGCATGCACAGCCCACCTCCAGCTCTACTGGACAGAAGTAAAGCCTTGAACAGTGACTTAATGCACTCCACCGAGGCTGCTTCACATCCCGTCTAATGGATCATTTTTCACCTGGCACCTCACTTCTCCTAAGATCAACCGAAAGAATCAGCTTTATCGACCCCTTTTCTTCTCCACCAATTCAGATCAATAAGAATTCCTGCATTATAAACCACTGGTATTATTTCCAGTACCTTTGCATCTCGTCGTTATCTCACTCTTGTCAGATGAGTTTGCATAATGAATCACATTGCCACAAATCATTAGCAAAGCATATCTGCATGTTTGTAAAAGGCAGTTGTAGAATATACTGTATGTTAAAGCAAAGCCACACCTTTGTATCACGTCCTTCCCACTGTCTTCTGATTAAGAATGATTGACTCTAAAAGGCTCTTGATGTCCATCTTTAGCCTCAGCTGTAACACTTTAAATGGCAATAGCTCTTGTGAGTTCCCTTTGTCTATGCCCACATCTATTCCCAGGGTACAGATTGTGGCAAGTGATTCATTGGCATACTGGAATAACAGTTGGAAATCTGTGAAATGCTTAAAACCTGCAGGGAGAAAATACATGTTTTCTATCAGTATGCAATACATCAAAGATGCTGAGAAGCCTCGATGATGCGCTCACTGGCATGATCAAAACCGCACGCTTAAAATGCAAAATCTCACTCTGCTAAGGCTGAGATGCAAAAGCAGCTGTAATGCAAACAATCTCGGGAGAAACTAAACAAACAAATCCAAAGACACTTTAAATAAAATGACAAATTTACTAAGATTCACCTTGCATCCATCGACTCATGAGAAAGAAATGACCAGATATTTTACTTGGAAAGAAAGCAATTATATGTGTAGCTTGTTGACACTGGCATAAGACACTTGGGGAAAAACTCACTTGGTTATGTGATGGTGGGTTTTGGGGTGGTGGAGAGTGGAATACATTTTCACTTTTACCTGCGGCATGTAGAGTCCTTTATTATGCGAAGCTACTCTGGGTTAACAGCACAGGGACACCTCCGCGCCTGTGAGGCTTATTGGCAATACGCTCCCAAAAAACAGCTGAAGAAGGCAAATAATTGTCTTAAGGTGAATAATAATACTATGTTATCCTGGTGAGTTGGGATAGGATGGAAGGGCTATTACAAACCGAATGGGGGTTATATTTCAAACTTATATTTAATTTATGAGATGTGTATATGCCTATATGAAGTCTGTTAGTCTTGCTTTATATTCATGATTTACACACAGAAATGTAAGGAAGGAAATGGATTGTGCACAAGGAAGTGCTTGCAGGGCACTGCCAATATGCTTACAACATGGTGCTACAAGAATTCTCCACTGAGTTACTTTGGATTTTGTGAATGAACCCCTCCTTATCCATGCCGCTCCTGCTGCCGATCAGTAAATGTTGCCCGGGGCAAAGTCCTCTCCGCAGCTCGCAAAGATTCAAATACATTTGCAAATGAGCCTGTTTCTTCAATCTAAATAAGCTGAGATGTGGAGAGCCAAAGGTGAAAGATATTAAAATGGCCTGGCTTGGATATTACTTGCTGGTAGCATGCAGTATTGCCTGGGGTGAGTAACTGAGTTAGGCTGCCGTGACACAGAGACAATGAGCTTGTATTTCTTCCCAGACCAGGTCACGCTGGGCTTGCTTGTGACTAATGTTAGGTTAAATAGATTGTGTACGGAAAGGCAAAGGAACTGTCGAGTTAATCCACTGCCTAAACAGAGAGGGTTTTCCAAGATGTCTGTCAACCGCTTCTATGATGTGCTACTATGATATGCTACTTAATTAACATTATCATAACATGATCATTAGATTTATCATTAAAAGATCTAACTTCATAATTTCTAATTGTTTTTTTTTGTTAATTGTTTATTACTTAATGTGTTTTTACATCTGGAGAAATATCTGCACCTATTAACCTCATATCCAGGTGCTTTTTGTTTTCTGGCTCTCAATGGACACTTTCTTACATTTGTATGTTTCAGCATGTTTGAGTTAATCCGTCTTCCTTATCTTCTATGCTTTGGCACCCATGTGTTGTAATTTGTGTCTAATGGAGATTAATACATTCACAAACGAGCAATGCCCTGAATCTTTAGATTTAGATCTGAGGATTTACTCTGTAGACATAATAGAGTTATTCAAGAAATTTCACTACGGTTTTATGTGCTAAAATCACAAGTGGAATCAGTGGTTCATCTGACTCATATCCTTTATTGTAGCCATTATTATTGTAGCCGTTATTTTAGTTGTAAAAGTAACAATAAAAAGAGAGAACATTTTTGTCTGTGGCATGTTTAGGTGAATATACAAATTGAACAGTTTAATAATCTTTTTTAACTACAGATCTAGCTCTTTTTTCAGAGTGACGAGTGAACACCCCACTCTACTCGTCCTAAGCCTTACTTTCTACGAGATGGGTAGTTCTTAATAACCCCCTTGCATATTGTATCTACCCTGAGAGCCCATATCTATCACACACAGAAAGATATCTCAGATAATCACACGCTGAATTGAATACAGCAGCATGGCAATTTTACTCTCAAGTACTTAACCTTTCACTTATGTTCAGTTTGACCATGGACAGTTTGTATTGATTGCTCTCGTCTGAAAAATCTCCGCATGAGTCATGGGATGAACTGGTCCAGGTTAGGAAAACACCCCATCATATCTTAGAGAACTGATGGCCGTTTAATAGACCATAATTCTTCCTCAGAATATCTGCACGATAAACCCTGAGTTTCACTGTCAGTCTCTTCTTCAGTTCTTTTGGTGGTTTAAGATCTTTTATTTGTGTGTTCAAAGTCTAATGATTTCTTGCTTTTGAAACATTGTAACTGTACCTCAGGGGCACTAAACATTTCTTTTTTTCAGAAATGACAATAAATAATAGTTTCATTGTTGGATCTTGAAGATGTAGTGTTTATATAGAATAACAACTCCATACGATTGTTTCTATTCCCCAATCCTGAGAAACTGCAAATTAAGCTTTTTTTATGTTGAGTATGTTGGGTAAAATGGATATGCTGGATAGTTCCACTCTGACCTGAAAATCCTTTCAAATCTGAAAAGCTCAGGGAAGGTACATTTCCAAACCTTACCAAAATAGTGCTTTACATTAGTCTTTGAGTTGATATGCTTGCATGCATTCCATGTACACCCCGTTTGAATCATCTTGAGTGGAGCTGGTTTGCTGATGAATGAAAGCTGACTCACTTAACAAAAACAAGCACCCTTGTGCTTTTGAGAGGCACAAGCAACCTTTAACAAAAACACAAGTGAGTGTTTTTATATAAAGTGGTGTACTGGATGAACTAATGATCAGCCGCTACACCACTGCCCAACCATTTTCACATGAAGAGAATCCCTTCTTCTTTGACACTGTGGTCTGGTTTCTGCCTTGAGCCACATGGTGCAGTTTTGACAGTCTTGCCTGGAAGTTTTCTCTCAGTGCAAACCAAAAAAGGGTCAATTGAAGAAAATGAAGAAAATTGCAATTTAAATATTCATAAGGCTCTTTGTCTTTTCCCTCCCATTGGTGCCAGAGAGAGATCGAGCTATTCCGCTGCGGAATTTGGCAATTACCTCTCAGAGTAACCTCCCTGTGTCCAAAGTCACCCCTGTGCTCTTGAGAGGCACAAGCAACCTTAAAATCATTTAGAATTTACAAGAGGATACTGCCTAAGCTGACATCATTTCACGTTTTGTGAATCACAGCATTGTCCACAGCAAATTAATCCTAATGCCTTGGTTGTGCAGTGAGAAAAAGATTACATTGTATAATTGCATGTCTTGCTCTGGCATAACAAGGCTTTGTCAAAGCCAAGCAGAGGGTCTTAATGTCAGGTAAGAACAATTTTGTTTTCTTTTTACTCATCAGTTTTCACTGATTTAGTTTATGCCTCCTCTTTTCTTCTGATAAAATCTGTTTTCGTCTCTGCAGGAATGACTACTCTTGGGCCAATTTAATTTTTTAGAAGTATGATGTACCTAACTATGTGTTGTGACAGCGGTGCCATTAGGGGCTACACAGCCAAGACAGGATTTTGGCAAAAGGCTCGAGCTAAAGGCCAATTCACTGTCAGCTCTGTCACACACTCATTCCAGCATGGACCACAGGGACAACACTCCCCAGTGTTTCTGCTCAGAGTGCCAATTATATCATCCAATTGAATTATGCCCTTGAGTGGTATTATTAGCTGTTGTTGAGGGATCCAAACATTTGTGTTCATTAAGGATTGTTCACAGAAATGATTGAATGATCATCCAGAGTAATTTCCATCTGAACTGATACAATCCATAAGAAGTCTTAAGTATTAAGCTTCCTCTTCCTTTTCACATTGCAAAAACACTTTTACTATATTTGATGTACATTTGAATACATTCAAGGTAATGGAATTGGAAGGTAATGATTGCTTGGCTAATGCACTGCATATTATTCTTGCTATCCCATATTTCAAAGGGCTGCCTGAACTCATTTTCAAATTTGCACTCACTGGTGCGCCAGCAGATGCGTTTTCCAGCCCTTCTAATTCCCAATGCAACTCACCTAGAAAGGATTTTATGTCTAATGTAACCTAAAGACCACAATTTTACTGGAAATTAAAGTATATTTATTGATGTGCTCAACTTTACTTTTGGCGGCTGAGAGTTACTATTCTACACTATTCAAATTTGATTATATGTCAAACTGAAGTGTTGTACTTTTATTTTTAAGAGCAGCTATAATTACTGCTAAGATGTTACACAAAACAATGATTTGAAGGTTAACCTGGCAGTTTCCAAATTCATTAGCTAAAAGCAACGTGTGCATGGGTTGTTTTTTTCATGAGTTTTCAAAAAGCTCCACTTCACCTTTAAACTTCTCAAACTTCTCATCCACAAACCCTGCCCATGATTAATTATTTCAACATAAAATAAAGGTTGTTTGAAAGCTGACTGAGTGTTCATATGTCCTATGAACACTTTGATATGGTGTTGTTACTTCCTGATTAATTGAATCGTAAAAACCCTTTGAAATAATTATTTTCATGTTAAACACAGTCATAACCATGTCATTTATTTAACATGCAGCTTTTTAACATATCTTTCCACATATTTAGTGCGGTTTAAGTTGATTACTGTGGAATAGTGGTCAAGTTAAAGGACGTATAGGTCCTGAAAACAGCACCTCAGTCTGACTCTGAGTTTGCACCCACTGTGATTCAGCTGACTGGGCTGCTTTTGTCACAATTTGTATAAAACGCCCCCTTAGTGGAGCAAGCAGCCAGCTGGCAGAGCATCTCCAGTCAGAGCAACGACGCAGGTTTCTGCATGCCCCGGTAGTTCACCCCTTGCTGACCACACTCGTCCACACTCAGTTCACATGTCTGTTGCTGATGTGTCACATGTGGAGCTGTCACTATGTGGGCCAGAGCCAGACAAGCAGCTCCTGCCTTCTTCAGTGTGAATTCAGCCCAGCAGGTGGTAATAGATTTCTTTGTGTGTGCGGCTCTTCTCTCTGGATATAATTTAATCATTAATCAATGTAATGAGAAAAAAAAGAGTACCACATTATTTTTTTGCCCATTAATTTGTATGTGCCTAGAATCAAAGGTAGATGGTCAAATTTTCCCCTCACATCTTCAACGGAGCTGCTTCTTCCATATCCAAATCAAAGCCTCCTCCTGCCTTCACAGTTCCCCTCTTTGCACACATATAATAGGGTAGAAAGTCCTGTGACAAAAATCTAGTTTTTGCAAAACTATTCTACTTAATAGGTATGCGAATTGAAGAGAGAATGTCCAGAACATCTGGATTCTGTTCACTCCGTCATAGACAACTTCTTTTTATGAAATAAAAGAAAACAGCATGGATGCATGGATGGAAGAAAAAAAGCATCCCCTGGTTTTCAGAGTCAATTGTTTGCTTCTAAAGGATTAAGCAGAACAGCAAAGATTGTAACCTTCCCTCTCTTCAAGTTTACTGTTCTTTCATTCGTAGAACTAAATTCAGTTTATACAATTAAAATGAATCCAGAGCAGCCAATGTGGGTAACACACACAGAGTTTGATTAAAATTGAACAAAACCATGGCAGAAAAATACAATTAAGAGCACAGCTACCTCAGTCAATCAAATACTAGAATGTGGAATCTCATTAGTGTCTCCTAAGGGAGGCTGTGTTTGATTTTGGAAGTGCCAGTGTGTGCACATGTACGCACCTGTAAATGACCCTGCCGTCTCAGTACACTAGATAATCCAAATTCTAGACCGCAGTCTTCCAGAACACTGCAGAAGGTAATTACAAATTAGGCCGGCCCTTGGATCATGTGGCAGGCTGTACTCTCCAGCCCGTTGTATCAAACACTCTCCCGGACCAAAACAGGCTTAGACTGAGTGAACAATGACTCAGACCTCCCTTCGGTGACAGAAACACAAGTAGGTGTCCTGCACTAAGCCTGTTGGGGACTGTTGTCCTTGGTGAAAGGCCACCGGTCAATTAGCAGAAGGGGTCACTGACTAGTGTGCACATTGAAGAAAACTCACAGGAGGTATACATAAAGAGACTGTGTACCTCAATATGTGAGACTTTGAGTCAATCGACTTCTCCTGCTCTTTGAAATTATCTGTCATGCAAACAAATAATTTGGGAAAGCGGTCTCGACGTTCCAATCTCAGCGCACGGATGTGACCACTCTGATAATCATTACCAAGCTGTAGACTTACATCTCGTCTCTTGACAGGATTCACTGTGCATGCATGTGTGAGCTCGAGATATCTTGTGGCAACTCTGACAGCAGGCTTGTGATCATTTTTTGTTGTGAGGCAGAAAGGCTGAAAGAATGTGTGTGAGCCTGTGAGGCTCGCATGATTATTATTTTGCGCTTGTCAGTTCGTGCACACTTGCATATGCCTCCCTTCTTCACCGTCATCCGGCCTGATGATGTGTTCAAGGTGGCACTGGAGCCTGGGGACAACGAAACGAGTGAACGCGAAGGGGAATACCAGCCATTGAGCGGTTCCACTTCATAAAATGTGCAAATCAGGTGACAGGCTAGGGATAGAGATTAGAGGGGGATGAAATAGTGAGGCCAGGGCCAGACCACCTCATCTGGGAGGAGACAGAAGGATTAGAGGGATGGAGAGGGCAGACATGGAGTGATAGAGAAACTAATAAGAAGACAGACAGAACTTCAGACATTATAGGTGAATAAAAGAATGATAGATATAATGAAGCGCAACGGTTTGAGTATGCAGCCCTCCAAATGGGCTAAATCTTCAGTGAAGAAGATTTGAAGAAAACAGCTTACAGTAATCTACCTTTCTTCAGCAGGATTTCTAAGGGACCAGTTTCATGTTTAATAGCTGTGCTTTTCAAACTGATCTATTATGGTTTCTGTCCCGCCTGAGAAGCAATACGTTTCTGCACCAAATCATCATGCACACCATTTAGGCCATCATAAAAGACCCACATGCATCATGGGCTTTTCAACTTTAAGGGTTCAAATGAGGTCTTTGTATTTTGATCCCCCCCCCCCCCCATTCAACCCCTTCCTCGTCACTATGGCAACAAAAGCTTCCCATGAAATGCCAACATTCAGAGAAGTTCTTGGTCTCTTTGTACCTTCCTATTATTTATTTATTATTTTCCGAGCATTTCGTCTGTATTTCCAGCAGTTTTCTGGTGATTTTAAAATAGCCGGATTAGTGTGAAGAGCAGTGTTGAAACGGTGATGGCAGGCAGGAAGAGTGCCAACATCAGCGCCTTGCAATTTCACTTCTCTGTAGCAACACGGGGTGCATTTTAATCTACTTGTCTTATTCAACTTCCTCTCTACAAAGAGCTCTGCAGAAAAAAAATCTTTTCAAAGGTTTACAACATAACTTTGTGAAATGATAAGCAGCTCTCGAGAGCACATATACTAAATGCAGGTCAAAAAAAATTTACTAATATACCTCATGCTGCTTTA
This sequence comes from Menidia menidia, assembly GCA_907169785.1. Lineage (NCBI taxonomy): Eukaryota > Metazoa > Chordata > Actinopteri > Atheriniformes > Atherinopsidae > Menidia > Menidia menidia. Next base: position 3,142,328 of record CAJRST010014446.1, read on the forward strand.
TCGGCCGAGTATACTGGCCCAGCCGGCATTTCTTTTAAAAATCATTAGCATTTTCTTTACAACATGCCATACAGCCTCGCAAATGCTTCTTGGATTTGTTGATTGTTCACACTTCAGGGTGGTGAAAGTGAGTTTCAACTCCCTGTTTTTTTCCTCTCTCTTTTGCTAAATAAAATATTAAGTTAAACTGGCGGATTGTCTAAGTGATTTCGTCGGAGCTCAGGAGTAGTGTGTGTACGTGTGTCTGGGAGTGGGGGGTTGTGTAATGGCGCTTCTCTCTATTAGATCCCATGATGTAATCCATCTTCTGGATAATTAGCAGTGAGGGGATAGAATGGAGGAGGTGCAGGAGCTGGCCTACAATGTTACAGATGAAGGCTCTTTGCCTTTACCCTGATGGAAGTTGTGTTTAATAAGTGTGAGTTATGTCAATGTCTCAGGGCAAATTTAGAAGCTTTTAAATTAACTGAATATTCTCACCGTCATTCTAATGTGTGAGCAGTGGGTTGTCCCTGCCTCTTATGCTTGATTTTTTTACTCTGCCAGTTCTGACCATAGACTAAATGTTTTGCATGGATTTTAAAGAAATAACTTTCAATTGTAAATGATTCCTGACATTGTGCAAGTTGCTTTTTTTTCCTCCATCTTAATCTACAAACTGGGGGAAACACACCTAAATCTTATAAGGGATTTGTGTTTCAATAAATTGTTTACAACTTTTCATATTAATGAAAATATAAAGAGGCGATTATTGTGTGCCGTTTGAACAATATGATTCAAAAAGAAGAAGACATTTACTTTTTCCAAACAGTCAAACAGCCTGCATGATCCCAACAGTTGTGATCTGGGATTGTGAGTGGGTAGATATAGTTAGCACTGTGGCAATCACACACACATACACAGCATGGATACACAGATGGCCATAACTTTACACATAGATATATTCACAGTCGCCCATGCTGGGATAAATATACTATTGAGTAATGATATGGCCTGCTTTTGACACTTCATGGTGCAATATAAGTTTAGGCAGGAGGAGATAATTTAAACCTTTGAGATCCCCTGTAGACTTTAGAGATACAGTGAAGGCTGGAGGTGAGCTGAATGCCAATGTGAATCTCACAGAGCAATTACAGCCTTCGCTCCCTACTGTAGGTTTCTCAATTGTTCCAAAGAGAGTTCTTTGACATCCTAATTCACGTATTTTCTCATTCGCATTCAAACAAGCCAAATCACCTTAGCATGTCGTAAACCGATTTATTTCTGAAGCATAAGGTTTAATAACAGTACATGAAGATTGTGCTGACCAGCTACGAGGCAAGACTGCATAAGGGAATCTACAACATAGGGTCCTTTTCCCACAAATGCTTACCAGCAGGTGCACTTTGGGCCATCTATATTTCATTTGAGCACCCATTTCAAGATGAAGAATTAAATAAACTTGACAACACGTGTTTGTGTACGTGCCTCAGGCAGCGGTGAACAAAGTTGCCCTCCCTTCAATTAGACTCGCTACCATGTTTTTCAGTTTTGTTTTTTGCTCATTAAATTGGAACCACATCCATCGGCTGGGTTGTATGTGTGCTCCCACATACAACCATATGCATGTCCCTGTGTGTCTTTGAGCCTTAGTGTCGATGTGCACTTTCTATTTGTGCTTGCGCCTGCCCTTTAAGGTGCCTGTCAGAGCTCAAGGGAGGGGTCAGAAGGAGAGGGGATTAATCAAGACAGACGGGAGCAACACTCTTGTGTCCCTGGGATGATGGCGCTGCTGTGAGCTGCAGGCCCCATATCCCAGATTCTGCTCTGATCACAGCACCAATTAAGAACTAGACTGCTTCACTCTATGGCAGAAGAAGGGCAGACAACCTTTTGTTTCCTGGCCGCACATCCCTCGCCATTAAACAAAAGCTCAGGAGCATTTATGTTCCGATCGGTTTTGGTGGAGTTGGGAAAAACAGTAAATGTTTTGTTTTTTGGAAAAGTTATGGTCCTGGTTATACATAAGATTAAGGCAGACGAAATATAGGAGCAACAAAAACATTTACATAAAGTGTTCATATTATATTTATATTTTAGATTGCATGTTTATGTGTTTAAAGAAATAATAATAATTCAGTTGGGCCTCCAGAACCAAACAAACTCTAATTACTGACTACATCAATTATTTCTATGGGATTATTGCATTGTTCAGTACCACAAGTGAAATAGCAGGGCCTCTATCCACTCATTTTTCCCTCCTCCAGACAACACTAATGATCAATTCCAGCCCTAAGCATATTTCTTCATGTGTAAATTATACCCAGTTCCTTTTTGTTGCAGATGCATTTCCTCAAATATTGTGTGGTACCTAGCCTCCCACACTCATGGCTCAGATGTCATTTCTCTCTTCTTCTAATCAGCATGAACATGTGCACAGTCGTGCGCACATGGATGGGCAATCACTCTCTGGATCTGTCTCAATGGAAAACTTGAGCACTTTTATTTAGTCCTCTTCCAGTATGAATTAATTTATTCTCAGTCAAAGACAGAGATGTACTACCTGTGAAGTTCTTTGCAACACGTTCCCCTTGTTTTCATGCGGCTCATGAATCTTCCTCTCACTTCCATCTATATGCACATGGAGGCCACTTGAAGTATGTGGTTTTCCTCTTGAACTGAAGGAGTCTACAAACAATGGAGTGGCATCAAGGTACAGAGAGCAAATATTGCCGTATATAAAAAAGTTCTATTCTAAATGTTCTATTCACTCAACCCAGGGCTTTGGTTTTTCTGCTGTCAAGAAAATGTTTGGTATATTTTTATTATAATAATGACTGGTTTAGTGTATTGTTCTATTGGGTTATATTTTAAATCTGAAAGAAAATGGTATAATTGCTATCCTACAGCCAAGGGAATCTTTTTAAGTTGTCAATGCAACAGAGCAAAACAGGTATAGCAACCAATTGCAGCGTAATAAGAATAGTAATTAGACTTTTTCCCCCTTTTTTTCTCTTTTTTAATGTAGCTTCATGTGGTCAAACTGGTGTCCCACACTGGAGGGTGACCCGATTAGGTTTGTGGTCAGTATGTGCAGTCACAATGACATAAGGAAGTGCACGTGCTTTATTTCATTACCATCCCAAACTTTAGTAAGCGTTGGGATGATTGATGAGTTTAATCTTTGTTTGTTTTCTCGTTTTTGTTTTTTTACAGCTCTAGCACTCACTACGGCCCTAATCTTTGCCCTCATTAAGCTAAACAATTCCACTATTCCCCTTCTTCATTGAATTAATGGTGAAACAATGAAATAATTAAAAACAGCACAACTATATGTCTGAATATATATCTAAATGTGGCCATCAATTTATCTTTGTGTCTGCCTGTCTCTCCTGGACTCTTCCCAGTGATGTCCTGCAGCCATCTCCTCCCTCAGCTGTGTGGTCACTGAGGACTATAAAGTTTAGCTGTGGCTGTCTCACTAGGGAAATATGAGTTGACTCTCTATTGCATTACTGTTTCTAGGCCTCACATTAGGAGGTGATCAGATTCCCTTAGGTAGAAGAAACAGGCAGAATGGAGAAAGGAATGACAGAATATCTGCCAGTTTGTCACTAGGTATGTGTGACAGGTCTGTGTGCACATTAGGGCTATTACCTGCTATTAAATCACATCTGAATCAGTCGTATTTAATTTGTTGTTGTTTTGATGGTATGTAGTGAGAAATTAGATTTCTGTACAGCCAAAAACATTAAATTCCAATTCCAAGCCATTGTCTCCAAACATATTTATGTAGTTCTTACCTGAAGAAAAAAAACAACAAAAGAAAAAAAAAAGGTAATTCAGCTGCTTTTCAGAATGTCACCTGGGCAAAATACATGTTACCTGATTAACATTCAGTGTGATTACAGCTGCTTTCCTCAGATTTGGAAAAACAGTTGTCTAACAGAAAACACATTTTGTGTTAGCACTTTATGTGAAGAAAAACATCTTGTCACCATGACATGAGAACAACACTGACACAATGACTTGAATATAAGCAAGTGGTAAGAATACCAATTAAAGAAAAGTAGATGTCTCTGAACTTCGAGTGGAAAAGAACACAGGTAACATTGCATCCTGATTAACAAAAACATTCCATTATAACTGTGTGAAATGCCTCCAAAGAACTTATCCTGCTCTTCAGTTTGAAGTAAAGCTCACAGTGAGGCTTCAGTGGACCATGCCATTGCAGTTGGTGAGCACTTCTTTATGGTTCCAAACCGTTTTTTGTAGATTAATAATTTTCCATGTGTTATAGCATCCATCTCAAGATGGTTTCATGGAAAATGACATAGTTAACCATGCGCTCAATAAGCAAATGTGGCTAGGATCTGTAAACCGCAATCTGTTGCACGACTCCATCAGATTGATGTTTTGTCGATGATGTATCTAAGATGGACCACATCTAAGGATGCATACACCACCAGCCATTTACTCAACATAAGAATATTTCAAAGTCACCCAGCTAATTTCTGTGGAAATGGAAATACAGCTGAAAATGTTCTAATTAAATAGATGATGTTTATCCAAACCATCCCTGTGTTTTCGCAAAGCTCCGACTTGATTTAACAGCAATCTGATTCAGTCACAAATGAGCCCCTCAGTTACTCAAGTTTACTTAATTAGGGTAAACACTTTTTACAGTAGCCTGTAACAGCAAGTAGCAGTGAGACAGTGAGTGCAGAGATTTGATGCTGAGTAGTAGCTTAACAGGCTTATAACAGGGGCAGGGGAGCGAGTCAATCAGCTGCTATTGAGTGACTTTGTAATGGGCAGCCTGACCATCACACTCCCCAGAGAGCCTGTTTTATTTTCCATTAAGACTGTCATGATGCAGGGAGGCAAGGCATAGCCTCCACGTGAGAGACTTTTGTTAATGAAAGAGAAATGAGGGTCATTACTAGTAATTAGTGCTATTCAAAAGGAGATTTAATTGAAACATTACTTGTGATTTGACAAAAATGATTATTATACTTATATATATTATCAAGAACACAAATGTTTTTATCAGAAGATCACAGTGTCCTACAATGGTTAACTGAGAACTCATGTTGTAATTGTTGTCACTTAGAGCACTGTCTAAAGAGGGAGAGAAATTAGTTTTAATCAAGTAAAGCTCAAATTGAGAAGCTTCCCATTTTTATGAAGATAATTACAAGAATTGTCAGTCTTTATGTCCTCCCAAAGACCTGACCGTAACAATAAACCAAAAGGATGGACGTGCATCTTTATTAGAAGACAATGCAGTGGGATCAAGACAACTGAAACAATTACTCTGTATTAGCCACAGATTTCCCTCATAATAGAATCACATGGAGGTGAGCTACATGAAGGAAGGCTCGAGTTTTTTCTGAAGTCTGCAGTACAATTTTATGTTGCTATTAAGTACAGGTGTGAAGTGATGTTGATGTAAGTGCAATGATGAGGAAAACTTGGGAATAGTTTGGATGAAATATCTGAAGAAACTACAAAATATTCAAATTTTTATCACTAATTATACTATTTATAACACCCCCATGGTAGCATAGCAATCCAATAATCAATTTTTATAGAGAAAATAATTAAATTAATGTAAAATTATAATCATATACTTGATGTATAACAATTCTGAGGAGGTCCAGTTGATTCTCATCATGATAGTATCAGAAAAAAGTGATTCTTAAACATGCCTTATATTTGGGGCACAAGTAGAGTTTCAGTCACAGGAGAGAATGGGGAAGGGTTGGATACGCTCAGTCAGTCCGATGAAAAACAGGCAATTTGAAGAATATACCTGATTTTAGACTAATCTAGGTATGTGATGTAAAGGCGGGTCAAGCATACATATTTTTGTAATTTGTTTGGCAAAACAGTGACACTTGTTACTGTTAGAGCCCGTTAATCACTCATAATTTTCAACAGCCTCTGCAGGCCGATAGAGCTGCTTATTTTTTAACACCTAAAAAAGAGGAAATTGTATCATAGGGTTTCCATCGGAGTTCATTCATAAAAGTTTAAAGTAATATATCCTATGTAGATATCATCGCTTATCAAAAAAAGCTTTTTGTTTTGATACCAATGATTTCTGCCTTTGAAGCTGGATTTGTGTTACAGCTGTGTACGGTCCTCAGCATGAAGGCTTCTTTGTGTCTAAAGTCGATGTGTTATGCAGAGGTGTTATCTATATTCACATACAATGTGAAATCCTTGAGAGAAAGTCAAATGAAAGAGAATAAAAAGGTTTTTTCACAGCTCAAAAGAAAGTCACAAGTACAACTACCTTTTGCTGAGCAGCAAGTCAGTTGTTTCTGATATGGATTATAGATCTCACTTAGATGGATGGATAGATTGCCAATGTGGCAGGATTAATTATATTGATCTCCTTTTTTCATGCTGCACATCATAAGTTTTTATTCTTTTTTTTTTGCTCTTTAAGAAAAGGGAATTTTTAGCTTGGCAGTGTGTGAAAAGTGGGATTTGCTAGCCTCACATTCAGTACAGACTTGAGCCCCCTGCATATATGATGTGGATTTATAATCAGCGTGCACTGGCCGACACCCACTGTCATCAATACAGAAAGTACAAGGCTCAGAGGCATACGACCCCAAAGCTTTGGGAAATGTGTTACTGGTTCTCAATTGCAACCTTTCCTCAACTAATATTCCTGGTCACAGAGACTACTCAGCTTTCATTTCAATAGTGAGGGCAGTAAAAGTGTCATCTGTGTAAGATCCGTGTAAAAACATATATAAACAACAATCGACAGCGCACATTTAAGATGAGCGGCAATAGACTTGCAGCAGGATAAATCTGAGCATGCTGTCATAGAGGGGAAGTTACAGAGCAAACTTGTCTTCACAAATATGCCCACACATTTAGTAGTTCTGTGGTGTTAAGAAAAATGTGCACTGGTCATTTGTGATATGAAAAAATGGAATTGATAAGATTAGTTGTTCCTCACCACAATGTTGAAAATGAGAAAAGTTCATGTTCAAGTTGAGGTTCAGGCCAGCACATAACTGTACTGGCCTGAATGCTTTATCACCACAGTGAGGGAATCGGACAGCTCTGGGGTACTGCACTGCCATGCTTTTGGTATACCAGCCTCCTCAGATCAAAGGGGCAGATCTATATGACTTCTGAGTGATCACCTTTATCTGATAATAAAACATTTCCATATGGACAGAAGCACTCTCATTCATAAAGTCAGTAATCCCACACAGGGAACATACACGATTATCCATGACAATGAAAATTGCATCTTATGGCTTTTTCCTAGCTAAAAAAAATGTGTTAGTGGTGTTTTACACAATGCTGTCTAACATCTATAAAAAGCATGACGTTTTAGAATAATGACATCTACACATCAAGAATCAAGACCCATTAGAGCTGTTCTTGTAGCATTTGAATACCCAAACCAGCAATTTCACTCCTGTAATTAGGAGTAAAATATCAGGTAGAATTTAACAGTTCACACATTTTGTCTAAGATTTTGCAGTTTCATGAGTTCTTATATAAAAAACATCCCTGTCTGCTGAACTTTGAGTGATCAATCTCTTTTGGCCTGAGTGGAGTGTCAAGAGGATGAATGAGTTGGCAGTGACTGAGTGACATCCACCATGTAGTATTTGCTTCCCACAGAAACTGCAATTCAGCCTATCTGACTTGACAATAATAGGATAAATAATCCATTTGTGGATGCAGGCTACGTAGTGTAAATATTGAGCCTTTTAGACGACAAAAAAATACATCCTCTTTCGCTACAAAGCCAGAAAGAAAATAAAAGTGAACCATTGTATCAAGTCATGACTGTTGCCCATACCGACATACATCTGTTATTTATCTGTTTTAATTAGTCTTATAGCAGCAATGGGACGGTATGTCTCAAATGTGTTGACAGATAAAACTGAATTGTTATGGATTTATCATATTGTCCAGTACAAGTGTTAATTTGGACCAGCCCACATACAGGATATTAAGAAATCAATATTGCTTTCCCATGTCTGTAGCTGTGCTAGGTAGGCCTAATTGAAATGTATGAGGTATCCTGCTAAATGATCTGTGCAGAAAAGGGAGGCAGAGTGATTGCAAACATATGGAATGGGTCTTTAGACAAGAGAAAACATTTGTACAATGCCATGTGAGAAACAGAAGGAAGAAGAAGCAAATGATGCAGAAAAAGCAAAAGTGAGGGACAGAGTGAGGAAGATAAAGGAGACATCCAGGGAAGCGGTGTGTCATGCCAGTCTGCGGTATGTTTGCACCTCTTAATGTGCATGCAGCTGGACAAAAATACAATTCTCATCAGGCTTTTTAGTTGATTGCGCTAGTTAGTTTGTAATTCGACTGTAGAAAAAAAGGACAGATGTGGGTGTTGGCACATTATCGTCAAATCTGAAGTAATTGGAGGCCTAAAATGGAGTGCAGTGCCTGTTTCAGTCCAAGAGTCTGAAACATGAGATTGAATCCATCATTCCCACCTTATTTGTTCCACTTTGCTCTTGAATTCCCCCTTCATCTCCTACCGTATATCTTATGCTAACAAGTTGTTCACATTTTGCCCAGGAATGACTGCAAGAAATCGTGGATCTTGTATCATACAGAATGAGCAATAAGCAAAGTGAGATTTTTATGATGTCCATATCAGGTAGAAAACTGTTCCAGCTGGCCACTATGATGCGCCTCTGACCACCATTCCCAGGGCTGAGAATAACCACACTAACCTTCATAAGCAGAAGTGATTAACAACTCTGATACATCAGAGTATGTCTTGTACAAATTATGTGGTTTTGACAATGATCATCACATTCTCCACTAAACATGTCAAACATCTACAGTGAGACCACAACGTATCTTAGAGTCAGTGCAGAGACTGATGCAGATGTGACTCATTCGTGTTATGACGCATTAGAGTAACTGGGCCCTGACCACTGCATTATGGAGTCCTTAAGTGCCTTTCTTTTCTATTTTTCCCATTTATTTTAGTTTGGAAAAGGTGTTATTTGTTTTAACTGAAAAGAAGAAGAAATAATTCGGTAAAACAGCAGCTCTGGCCTAAAGAAAAAATGTAATAGAGCATATCTACTTTTCATGGCCAATGTCACTGAACTGTTAGAAATTTATCCTGTCCACAAAGTGAAACTGGTGAGCAAGTGACAAGTGTGCTGGCATGTACAACTTCTCGTAGCTTTCCAAATAAAATAACAGAATTCATAAGTACAGAGAGCTAACATTACCTGTTCAGCGGATAAGATGAAAAAAAGTCTGTCCTTATGTTAAGTTATGTAAAACGATAACCCTAACAAGCAGCCTGATTTTTTTCAGTATGATTCCGGATCTGTAATGGTAAACTAGCTTCTACTAGCTTCTCTACCAAGAGGTTTTCTCAAATTCCACTTGCATGTGGGCGCCTCAAGCTGTGAGGACACCTTGGCACAAGGATATAACAATAGAGCATCTATTATTCATTTAGTCAATGTATTGACATGGAAAACTCAGATGAGTATCAGGGTAGGCCAAGGACAAAAAGGATCAAGAAATTAAATCTGGGAAAAACACAGTTACAGGATGAGTAATGTCAGTTACCTTAGAAAACATAAACTCAGCATTTTGATGAGACGGCACAGGTTTAGGTTCCTTAACTGTCTCATGCTGTGCAAATGTGCATCCCTTTAAGGGTTGGAAAATACATACGAGGTGTAAAAGGAGAGGCAGCAATAGTGATTTGTAGCACAGGAAATGCTGATTTTCTTCAGCATGTTCGGGATTGTGTCTCTTTCTTTTTTTTACCCTTTTCGTCTTTTAACGCTACGACATTGTGAGAAGTATTTTGAAGTCGGCATGATCAATCCTTGTGTGGATGTGGTAATCCATTTGTTTAAATTCATCTGACATGTTCATTAAGCTGCTTAGCCACACACCCTCACATTTTACTCTTTTCTCTCGCAATCCGCCTACCAAAAGCCGCTTTTTCTTACTGCATTGAGACGGTAATTACCATGCAGTCAAATGAGAGGATGGCAAGCAGAAACACAGCGCTTGTCTGTGGCTGCCTGCCAGCCATGCTACTTACACAGTGGAGCCCGCTGTGCCGAGACACTACAAGCCAGAGATGGGCGGCATATAATTCCACCTCTCCACGCTTTTAAAGATCATATCTATGACTTAAGTATGATAGATCATGCTGGCTGTCTTTGACAGAAGATATGAATGTAGGTGGCTGAGTTGTAGGTCAGTAGAACCCAACAGTGCACCGACCAAAGAAAAAATGTTTCCTGATAATCCAAGAAGATGGAGCGCAGCCTATTGAGTAACTCTTAACGAAATGATGATGCAGATGCTTATTTGATGCAGATACAGTAGCTCGGATCACACTAACACTGATGCTGGCAGATACTTCAGAGAAGCAGACAGGCCTTTGCTGCAGACTGTGACATTTTCACGGATGCTCAAAATAAATTTAAGGTCCTCTAAATTCAACTGTAGGAATGTGAGCTACTCTTTTCCTGTTTACCCACCCGCTCCTTAGGCATGTTGCTGCCAACTTGGCACATTACCCGGGCACTACGCTGCTGTTGGCAGCGAGCCACCTCTGCCAGCTCAATGATTGCCATGATCTGAGTTGGTAGGAGTATTACATGGCCACCTGGTAAGAGGCGAACACCTGGACTCAGCTTAGTGCCCAGCTCAACCATAATACGGGTCTTTTCAGTGCCAGTATACACAACCAACCCGACTTGCTCGCTCTCACATGGAGCATGCAAGTGATTAGACATTGTGCAAGCCTGCAGTCAAACAGAGGTAGGTAACATTTCTCCAAAATCAACATTTGATTACATTTTCAACCTGTTTTTCCACCAGCTGAACAAAACCTTTTCTGCAAAATGATGTATGGTATGATATATATAACAGTGGGAGATACTCTTGAGAAAAATGAATCATTAATAGCATTGTCACAGTGGGCGTTCCGTTACTGTGCTTACTCAAAGATGAAGATTATAGAACACGAGACTGAAGATATGCCAGGCAGTACATTGTCAGGTGCTGTCCTGTTTCAGATCTTACTCTAGATGTATACATGTATCCTATATTTCATTTTGAAAAAGGCTAGAAAAAATCATTTCACATCTCTGAAAAGCCCATACTCTAGTGTATGATCCCATTCCAGTAAGTTCAACAATGAGAACTTCCAAACAACAAAATATAAAACCATACCTGTGAGAGCCCGTAGAGGTAAACGTCTGACCTCTTGTGAACTTGATAAGGGACATCCCTGGAAGCCATAAAATCCAGACAGCTCTTCTAACGCATTCAGCAAAGTGTCCCGGCTTGTCCTTTCAAATCATCTGAGGCGACGTGGCTGTAAAAACAAAAACAGACACAGATTTTAACACAGGTGCTTTGGGCTGATAATGACAATTGCGGGAGAATTATGGTGAATACAGCGCAACAGGAGCTACCTAGAAAGGTCACACAAGCGAGCAGCATCGATAAACAAAACCACAATGCCGCCCAGCTAATGAGGTGAGAGGAGCTGTGACTGAGTTAAGCATACCTCAGAGTTTGTGCTAATTACGGCTCCTGTGGGTGATTGTAAGGAGGGATAGTCCACTGCTTATGTGTGCTTATATAAGCAATCAATGACTTTAATTAGACTATTAGGTGGGATTGGATCCCAGTAGACTGTTCCGATCCTTAGTCAGCCTTTGAGTTTGCTTTCCTGACTGCTGAAAGCAATGCACATTGGGAGGTAGGTGCATTGTAACTATTGATGCTGTCTAGTCACATTTTGCACAAACGAGCAGAGGCTATGTCTGATACTGTGTTTGGTTAGCCGTGGTTATCGTTGACGTGATTACAGCAGACACATTCATTTATAAAATTTATTCACTTATCGTGCATGCTTGTGATTGGCAATTTATTATCGCAACTTAAAGGGCCATGTAACTTTCTTCAACTTTTATATTCTTCAGAGTTAAATCCTGATGACTACCTAAAAACGTTTGAGCTTTCCACCTTGTTCAGAGTCCCTCCAGCTTACGCAATATCTTATGTAATAAACGCAGAATTTATTCCAATAGAATTCCATACAAATTTAATCTTTTGGACGTTTATACGTTTGAATTGTTCTGTCCCCATCTTTTTTTTGGTGTGCATTTAGACATCAATTAATTTAATGGTGCGGAACAGGCAGCGATTTTACACTCACTTGTGGTGCTGATTGCAATTTTGATAAAGAGGAGATGAAAACATGTTGCAAAGTAAAGGTGTATTCTCAATCGTAATTTGGTTTTCATGCCGGCAAAAGCAGAAGTTAGGTGAAGTAATGTAACATAACAACAGATGGATGACCAGATACACACAGATATTTTAATGGCTTCTCTGATGTTTATCTTCAAAAAACAAACAAACAAATGCAGACAGTACATCAGTGTCAGTGTTTCTCATATAGATGCAAGAAAGTGAAATCTGAGATTGACTTAATATGATGTCATGCAAAAAAATTATAAATTTATCCATTAAATGTGAATGAGAAAAACACATATCTTGTTGAAACGATTTTGTACCAATTTTTTTTTTTTAATTCTTTTTTTGACACTGCTCTTTTTTCCTCCTAACCTTTATTGATACCTGCCCAATTTTAGTCAATTATATCCCAAACACATTTATTTTTCATATGCGGTAAAAGCTAAATGTAGCTTTCTTCTGGATTCAATAAAGCAGAATTTGACACCAAGACACCACGTTTACCTCGTAAAATTGCTGAAAAACGCAATGCTATTCTACTTTCACATGCATTGTTACAAATCCCACATAATCACTGACCATCAGAACCTAAAGGCTGTGATGTAGGAAATGTTAATACTGCCATTATTTTCAGTGGTCTTTAAAGAGGTAGATTTTTATAAAAACAACTAAAGAGATGTGAGGAGGGGGATTCAGCAATAGAAAAACAATAATATAAGAAGAGAAGGGGGTAAGCAAACCGCTAGCGAGGCAGGATGGGTAATGAGGAGAGAAGAATAATAGAGTGGAAGCAGAGAAAAAGAGAAGTTGGGCTCATTGCAAGACAAATGCAAATGACAGTGGGGAAAAAACACGTGAGAAACCAAATTATAAAAAGAATCCATCTGAACTGGGAGGAGGTGAGCACTGCAATAACTTTCTGCATGCTTAAGAACAGGTGAAACATGGGTTAAAGGCCCTGAGGATGACAGTGGCACTTCCCAGCCAGAGATGACACCAGGTGCAATGTATTTCATGTTGGAGAGCTCAGACTGAAAATTTGTCGTCAGCACTTTTTGCCAAACCAGCCAGATGCCTCTGTAGGGATGGCTGTGTCTGATAATTAGATGAGCTGCCAGCTTAGTTCTGACTAAAGTATTGTAACTCAGCAACTGCTGAAATTGTTCTGTATCTTCTTTAGATATAATGCACAGAGGAGGATTCCCATTCCAATTTATGTAATCTGCGGTTTTACTAAAAGTACTAATTGTTAATAAAGAACACATTCAATTTGAGATTTTTGAAAATATTCATGTTCATGTTGTTAAAATAAGGCATTTAAAGGCATTGACGGTACATCAAAGAAATTTCAATATCTTATAGACTTGAAGGTGAATTGAATAATCCCAATTACCTGCCTTCCCTGCTCATATTGACACACCTTGTCATACACTACAGTTATAGGGTGCTTTTTATTCCACTGTCCTTCACTGTCTCTCACTGTCATATACACACTTGCACACAGACTCCTCCCATCTCACAAGGGAAAATATCCACTGTCAGTGCAAAAGATGGAGTGGAACAGATGGCATCAGAATGATTGAAACCACCTACAATAGTTCCCACAACTTCCCTATCTTTCTCTCCCTCGTTTGCCGGATGTGTCTATCTCACTTCACCCCACTGTTTCTGTGCTCCTGCCCATCTATAACCATCGTCTGGATGCATCATCCCAGCCCTTTCAATGCCATCCAGTCTCACAGTCCTTGCCAAAGAGGCTCAGGCTCAGTGGAAGCCCCATGGCGCCACGCAAAGTCAGCCAAGAGGAGAAAGAGAGGAGAGGGCAGCGAGAAAAGAAACTGGTCTTTCGTTATCCCTACCTACTTAAAAATCTTTCTCTCTTTATAGCACCATTATTTTTTATCCTTCCAACCACATTTGCTTATTAAATATCCCACAAAGTATTTTGGATCTTAATGTACATGATCCTGTGCTACTTGAGCAGCCTATTTTTTTTATTTCTGAAGTAATTTCCCTCCACTTCTTTCTTTCTTCTCACTCCAATCCACCTCTCCATCTCATCTCACCTTACCTCATCACACCACCTCAACACCAGGCTGGTTTACTAAGCGCCAGTCATGTAAATTAGATAGTTAGCAGATCAAAAGGCATAGAGAGGAATTTTTAACAGCAGAAGAGGTGTTGATTAGTGTCAGAGAAGAAGAAACAAGGCAAAGTGCAGACAGTCTCTATTACACCCGAATGCTTTGAGGCATATGCTCAAGTGTGTGTGCTGACTTGTGTGTGTGTGTGTGTCTTAATACAAGGAAAACACAATGCAAGGAAATGCGTGTGGATATGTGCTTAATTTCAAATGCATTCACAGCATACTAACAGACATTCTCGAATGATGGTGTGAGTGTGTGCATGTCTTAGCCACAAAGTGCGTGTGCCTTTCCTCCAGCAGGGGATCGTTAATGCATAATACATAGCTCCATATTTCCGTCTATAACAGCAATAATGTCGGCATGCCGAGTTTATGAAGAAGAGATCAGGTGTAGGAGAAAGTGATTACAGGGCATAAACACTGCAAGTGATATTGCCTTATTGTGAGCAGTAACTGGCAGGAGGATGACAGAAGCTGAAGATCACCCGAGGAAGTGTGTCAGCAACAATGCCTCTCATGTGCCTGACTGGAATGAAAGCTCGTAGTTATGAGGGAGGCGTGAGGATATCAATCGTGATTTGAATTAGAGCTCAAAAATTACAAGTGAGTGCCACTGCTTCCTTTAGTCCAGGTTTATGGAGAGGATCTGGCTTGGATATGTATACATTTTCGGGGTGAGAAAATGGACAGATTTAGGCAGTGACCACTGTGCACCTGTACTCTCCTCTTATAATATGATATGTTTAATTTAGGTGCTAATGTGTTGAATCTAGACCTCTGACAGACTATTTTTATTTATTCATTTATCATAATTAGGAAAATTATAACTTAACACTTCCCCTTTCAGGTTTGGTGCTTTGCCAAAAGTGATCACTACCAGCCATCATAATCTCTGAATCTAAATTCGAAGCCAATCTTTATTTATGGATAGGTGGATGTTAGAGACTGACAAATCAGTGGATCTTCAGTCTGTCTGGGGGCTTGTCCACATGATTTTGCACATGTCCGAATTTTCATCTTTTGGAGCTCCCCAGCTGCTGTTCCCTTTCTCACTCTTGCTGCTAGCACAGATGGCAAAAGGGTCAAAGCGCTTTAATGAATTTTCAAAGGAGCTGCATCGACAATAATAAAAGAAGCTCCCCAGAATAAGCATGTCTGACACCAGAATCACATGCATACCCACAGTCATGCAGCACTCTTGCTAAATTGTGTATATAATCTTACAACACACACCAGCAATACACACAGACATATATAATGCAAGCCTCACCAACCAATCACATTCACAAACAAAGAGAGAAGATCCTACACACTGACGGACATTCCTAATTAACTCCATTAAAATGAGGGGCACCCACCAGAGGGTCACAGGTCAGTTTTAATGATGAGCTTACATATGGCAGCCACCGTGTTGCCTTGAAAGTGAAAGGAGCAGCGCTTCTGCTGATCCATCTGTCCCGTGGTAATGACCGCACCTGGCCCCACGCGGGCCAACGCACACAGGTATCCAAGTTCTCACAACAAGACTGATGCACAGAGAAACACTATTAAAAACACAATAAATATGCTAACATCTTGTCGCTACATTGTTCCCCTAATTTGTCCAATTCTGTGCCTCTCACAGATAAATAAATAAACAAAAAAAAATCTCTTCCAAAGTATTCTTTGCGATCTGGGACTTAACGAGAGCGTGTGATCTTGACCTGATGAATTTAAAGTAGAGACATAGTGCCCTGATCAGATTTGCTAATAGTTTCCTTACAAGTGGTCAGTGTTTGAAGGCATATTTATATATAGAGTGTGGAGCGTCAAACATTATTCAAACATTAATCCTCCCTTCCTCCACTCCTGCAACGTACAGTATATCAGAGCTGGAAACTACACCTTTTTAGCTGGCCTTGATCAAGCCATGACACATGTGACCCCTTGTCCACACAAGAGGCTAACATGAAGGGCCAAACTAGCGCTGTGAAGCATCAGGCATCTGGCAGTCTATTGCCTCCTGTTCTTTCTTTCTTTCTTTCTTTCTTTCTTTCTTTCTTTCTTTCTTTCTTTCTTTCTTTCTTTC
>CAJRST010014446.1:3158797-3233518 GCA_907169785.1 Menidia menidia
TTCTTTCTTTCTTTCTTTCTTTCTTTCTTTCTTTCTTTCTTTCTTTCACCACCCTTCGTTCTACTCACCCCCAGGCAACATAGTCTTTATACCTCCTGTAAGCGGGCTGAAATCAGGTTCAGAATTCGGAAAAGAGCCCGATGGCCTCTAATCTACAAACTTCTGATCAGTCATAAAGGTGTGCTGTACTGAGTTCTAGAAAAATCAGCGACAAAAAAACGCCTCTCTTAGCCATTTCAAATTTATGTCCCTGACAAAAATCGAAGGAGATTTTATTTTTAGATTTAGGTACACCCTGAAACGCCTGAAATTTGTTCAGGGGAAAACAGGTATACGGTACATGCTTTTGTCATTGTTTTCTGTCATTGTCACTGTCTAATTTGACTCATCTCAGGGGGGAAAAAATGAAAGCATTTTCTTTTAGATTCTGGAATAGAGATATACACAGAGTACAGTATTCCTCCTTTCAGCAGCAGACAGCTGCGCCAGGAACAGAACATCTGCTTCAGTGCTAACATAAGCATTACTTGTTCTCTTACTGTTATGCCTGAGCAGCCTTTAAACTGGACAGCTCTGAGTTTGACAAGTGCTTGATGAAGTTTGGAGTTTCTCTAACTGCGCTTATCAAACTGCCTTTCACAAAATGCTCAACTTGAAAAGAGAATAGAATAACTCACTAGCATTTTTCCCCTTTATAAGCACATCCTGATATTTTATCACTCTATGAAGGCCTAAGCCATCTGTAGCCTCTGTTAGGACTCATGAAATGTTGCTGCAACTGAATAAAAATAAAGAGAAAGGAAAAATATGTTGATTTGAGCTCAGATGGAAGGGTGTGAGCTCTCCCAGTATCAGTGATAGGAAGGCATTGGCACTCTCTCTCTCTGTCACAATGTCTATTTCACACATTCTCTCCTTCCTCCCTGCATCAGGGCCTGTATTTTCAGCTAGCTGGAGCTTGTCCAAACGGAGCCATTCTGTCCCATTATGTGGCACTGTAAAAAAACAGCTGCTCCCATTCCACTCTGGTGAATAGGTTAAATAGTGAAACAAGCAACATGGCCCTTTTTTTTATCATGGCCTAAATTGAGCGACAACAAGTGCTTGAGGTTTCACTGTTCTGTCACAGCTGCCTTCCAGCTCCATTGGTTTTGATTTCCAATTAGTGGCCACTCAGTCCTGAAACCCCCTTTAAGAGAGGACCTTGTCATTTGCTCTCTCGTCCTATTTGTATATATGCATACGCACTGCTACAGAATGTGCCAGAAAGAAACTAAAGAGATTGTAATTCGGAAAATTAAAACCCACCTCACTGATAGAGTATGAGAAAATGAAGGACAGTGCTAGATAAGTTATGTTCCAAATGTAAAGCTAAAATGGAAAATTGTAAGAGCGGTAGTTAGGTGCGCATATAAAATAAATAAATGCATTACACTGGCTAAGACTTTGCAGTTATTTTTGTTATTGTTACTTTTTCTTGCTGCAAATTGCACAGGCCATTTAGTATTTACACTGAAGGAATGTTGAAATTGGAATGCAGTGGATTGATGTTTATATTTTTAATGAAAAGGTTTGCCAGAACAGAGAAAATGTCAAATTAAGTACTTTTTTATTCAACTGAGTTCTGAGGCCAATTTTTCCAATCCTCTCCCTGACACATTAAAAAAGAGGGAATGTGATTCGTCCAAAATGGCATGAAGGGAATAGAAAAGTTAGGAAGAATTTGCAGTGGATGGGAAAGAATAATTTATGATAAACAATGTCACTCATTTTCTGAACGATTTGTGCAATCTGAGATATAGGTCATAATCTTCAAAGACATTTAGGGCCTTATTTTGAAAATCATGTCTGTGGTGGCTGCGGTTGGTTGTTAGTGACCAAAAAAAAAACAAGAAAATCACTGGAGGTTTGTTAAATCCCATAATCTTCTCCCTACACTTGTGCATTGAGATGTGTGTGATGAATAAGGAGAGTCAAGACCAATTGTGTCACAAAATATAAATCTCCCTTGAGGAAACTGATGTCCTTCTTAAAGAGCTGCAAAGTCTCGCAGGACCAACTATACAGCACTCCAAATATCTTACCAAGGGCAGATCATGTCTCCTAAATTCAAACTAAATCTTAGGACAAAGGACAACCTCTATTATGTTTTTCAGTTTTTAAAGATTTTTTCCGTCCATTAACAATCATTTTGATTTTGTACGGTGGATTCTAAGATTTCAGAAATTAAAATGCTTTTCTCACAACATAAAAAAACATCTAAAGTGTATGAGACTATGAAGACATTAAAGGGTTATCAGCTGAATACAGAAACATAGGAGGCTTTTTCAGTTTCAAAGGAAAACAGTCACAAATTAATGCTGGAATAGAAAAAGCTATTAAACGAATACTATAGATGTGAACCTGTTACATTTAAGCCCATCATTGAAATGAAATGGAGGATTTTTTAAATATGTTTCTTTCCATTCATAAGCAATACATTTATCAGTAATGTCACTTCCATAGAACAAGAAATTAATGGCTTGCATTTTTTGTGATTGAGGTTAATTGGTTGACACAATGTCACCACTAATAAATGGTCTATGTTATATGTTGTTTAGTTTAGTCAATACAGCTTGAACTTGAGTTTCTTAACAATTACACCATGGCCTTTAATTTCATGAATGACAGGTAATTATTCTCAATGTGGCAGAGTGTAAAAACTCTTGATTTTAACCTCATCTGCAGATGTAACCTCTTTTGAGCGGGGTCTGGGAGCATGTTTTCCGTTCAATTTGCTGGGACACAAGGGAGAAAGAATTAAAAGCAATATTTTAGGTATTTTCAAAAATTGAGAAAGTCTCATGAAAAAAGGGTATTTATATTTTCCAAACATATTCTTCAATTTGACCTCATCAGGCTGAATGGATGAATCATTCGTCAGTTTAAACCAGGAGATATGATGTCTTAAAAATTGACTACACAATGAAGACGTAACTGTTTACTGTTAAGCTATTTGTTGCAAATTGTTAGAAAGCCGTTTCTGTTTAACTGCAAAGCATGGTTAAAGCAAGACTTGAAAAAATCGTATATGAACACAGACATATGTGCTATGTCACAGCACAGAGGCTTTGTGTAATTCCTTCCCAACACTGACCATTCCAGACATCCTCAAATCCCTCATATGAATAGAAAAAATACCTTCCGTTCTTTGACTTTTCCAAAGTTTTTATATCAAGCTGTTGGTTCTACACAGCATAACTAAGACCTTGGAAGCAGCTTATCTGCTTAAAACAGGAGGGAAAAGGCTGGAAAACTGTCTTAGTCTTCCATCTATTTCTTGACACACAGAGGGGGCTTACTAAAGTCACCAGATTCTTCTTCTGTGTTCCCTTTTTTCTATTACTGACTGGTCTAATCCACTTAGGCACCCACTTTCTTCATTGTTTTTGATTGGCTGGGCTTCCAAATTTCCTCCAAAGGACTCAGAAATCAATAATCAGTGCAATGGAAAACTTTATTGTGATTGGAAAAAGGGAAACATGTTTTTTTTTCATGTTTTAATTGTGAGGAGGTTGCTCATCTTCCATTTTTGGCACAAATAGTTTATTGACTTTTTAAATGATAATATCCTTGACTCACAGTTATTGTCTTTTGTGGCAGGGTGATCTGGTGTTTATAGCTATTGCCTGCATTTCTTTTCGCAGCATTTTCACATCTCACTGGTGCCTTCAACATTCTTACTGTTCACTGGCAACCATTCGAGTGTCTTGGTCTCTTGCTGCCCCTCTACCAAACAACACCAATGCTAATGTCATTGAAACCCCAGGTGTTACTGGAGGCTCTTGAAGTCTGACATCAGTCCATTCCATCCCCTCCCCTGGGTCCAATTTTCCCTGCATGAGGCTTCAAGGTCCTCACTCAGCTGAGCTCTCTGTTTTGCAACAACAGTAAAACGAGTGCGAATGTGTGTCAGCCAGAATGGTAATGAGTGTCCCAGAGACTGAGCCCCATTGTTCCCCCCTTTGCTAATAGATTTGTTCTCACATGCAAAACAGACACTGTAATCACATTTGCTCATTTTTGATTCACCTCGGGATTTGTTGCGTGCACTCCCAAAATGTAAATGAATTCAGGGAGATCGACAGCGTCGATGATAAATCATATTACTTCTAAATTCTGCTCGGCAACAAAAGTAGACTGCACTGTAAGCAAGAGCAACTTTTGAATCAGCCCTGAATCTACCATTTCTCCTCTCGTGTCACCCAGTTATTGTTAGTACACCCCATTTCATTGTTTTATTGCACATTTACAAGCAAGCAAAACTATACTTAAGTATAAGGCATTCACAGAGGGACCACTTTTAGTGGGAAAAGAAAGCATGGTGGGCAGTATGCATTTCTCTAGATGTCAGACCGTTGGTACAGGAAAGTGGAGACGGAGATCCATGGAACAAGAGTTCCGTCTTTAAACTGTGATATTAACTTAACATTTTTACTGAGTTTTGTTTGGTTCTGTTGTTTGGCATAAACATTTATGGTGTATGGGAAAGCCAGAACAGCCATTTTCAGGATGGTTCGGGAATTTTCTATATCATTTCCCCCATCAGACTAACACGCCTGAGAAAATGCTGGAAAGATAAAAACACACTGTGTGAAACAATGGACTATCGCAGGTACTGTTGGAAGAGGGACCGCTTTGGCATACGTTTGTTTGAGCACATTAGTTTGCTCGGCGTGGTTATGTAACATTAATGAAGAAAAACATTTGGACATGCCAGTTATATATTAGGTTTCTGCCTACACCCTTTTTGCCTCCATCCGGAAAATCTCGAAACACTGACAAATATTAATGCAAGTTGTGCAAACTTGGAGTCCCCAGGGGAGACTATCTCAGACGTTTCATGTCCCCAGCTTAATAAACGATGTCCCCCTCTCGACAGGGACTATTCTTAACCCCGAGTCTGCACAATGCTGGGAGACTGTCATTTTTCAATGGAGCTGGTGACAACCTCACCCTGCACTGAAGTTTAGCTCACTGTTCATTGTAATTTGCTGACATTTCTTTTTTCTCTCTCCCTCTCCTTTTCTCCCTTTTATCCCCACATGGTCTGCTTACAGATGTGATCAACTTTTCAAGCATAGGTAAGAGTCATTTTGTTTTCCAGAGTGCCTCTGGCCTCAGTGAGATGCATGTTTGAGTTGGCTTGTCTTTGTGAGTGATGCGAATGCATAAATACAACTAATACTTCCAAAGTGTGTTTGGGGAGTCGTTCCACTAAGGTGTGCAGTGCTGTGTAATCTTTACCCATCCTATTTCCACACACGTGTGCCTGAGAATACATGATGGTAGCTGGCAAGCGCGAGGTGTGCGCTGGGCTTTTGATTTGAATTTTATTCAAATGAGAATCAAATGACCCAGATTGTTCAAAGAATGTGCCTGCAGTGTTGATTTGAACAAGCAAGCGTGGATGTGGTTTGTTTCCACACTGTGGTGAATGTGTGGAAAAACTTTATATGCTTAGACTTTAACCCTGCCTCAAAACCATGTGGCAAGTGGAAACTTTTCTGGCTCCATACTATTTTTAAGGTGCACTGAAA
Organism: Menidia menidia; assembly: GCA_907169785.1. NCBI lineage: Eukaryota > Metazoa > Chordata > Actinopteri > Atheriniformes > Atherinopsidae > Menidia > Menidia menidia. Next base: position 3,164,377 of record CAJRST010014446.1, read on the forward strand.
TCTAGTACGTAACACTTCTGCCCACCTGTTTTCAAATACCAGACAAGGGTACATTCACATGTGTACACTTATTTAACCTTTTCTCTATAAAGTTGATCGGTTTCCTTAGCGTCAGCCATTTAGCGTGGAAGGATTAAACATGCAAAGCACGTGGAAAATTGAAAGCAGATAATCAGGTTCACAGGCGAAACGTAAAAAATCAACCACCGAATTCGAAGATCCATGATTTTGTTAGGCTGTTTTTTTACAGATGCTCTGCAGGTTTTAGGAGTGTGACAGAGGTCAAGTGCATGACTGACTCTACTGTAGGAGGGTGTCAAACCGGGACAGCAGGACCCTTCAGCAGTGCCCATGGCTCCAAGAATCTTTTCTGAGGGGAAAATCAATCACCTCATGTCCAAGATGGAGGAGGTGTACCAGACAAAAGAAAAAAAAAAGAGAAAATAGCTCTCACCAGTGTTACTTTCATTTGACTAGTTGCATTACCTGCTTGGTTTTTCTCAGTGCGCCTGATTTTTCATATTTGGACTGCGTCTTGAGACGGCCACCCTATTGGGTAATTGAAAACTCAGTGCCACGCCACTACGCCGGCACAGGTTTTGGCAGAGCATCTGCAAGCAGTTCTGGTCTGACTCTCAACTCTTTGAGGCAGGCGTTGGCTGAGTGCTCGGAAACAGAAAACCCCTGGCTAGCTGAGAATAATAAGTACCCATGGGAAGCTGCCAGATGGACATTTACTGTGAGCCTAGCTGGAGAGGGAGAAATCTGTCAAACATCACACCAGGCATCTGTGGGGGAGCAGCACAGGTTCACGTCCACTACAGTGTATCGGATAAGAGGAGTGCTCTTTGTCGAGACTAAAAGCTGTTAGATTTTTTGAAATATCACATCAAGCTTTATGCTTTTACCTTTTTTTCAAGGTCAGCAATTCACATTACATTAAAGCCTACTGTTAGAGTAAAAGCTTTGATAATGTCTACATAATTGATGCTTTAAAGATGTTTATCATTTTCCTGCATTCTCTTAAAATGTTAGTCCCTATTTGCTGGCATTCGGTAGCTATTAATCAACACTTAACTCAATTCAAATTGAGCCAAATTCAGATGTGCTGCTGATGTGAAGTGGGAGATGAATATCGGAATAAATTCATTCTCTCTCTTTTAAATTTTGGTAGAGGCACTTGTTTCTGTCCCTGTCACAGACAATAACTGAGAAGTATTATTCTGCCTCAGATAATTCTAAAGTCTTGTCCTTCGACTTCCTCAGGAAGCGTCCATTTTTTTTTTAAAAAACACTCTTGAATAAGAAGCTATAGGCAAGGAATTACAATTGGCTTATTATAATCTTGGAAGCTCAAGGGTTTAGAGCTGTTAAAAAAGGGGGAATGAGAGAGAAAGAGCACAAAGAGTTCATTCCAGTATCGTCAGCAGTGAAATAGGAGCTTGGTTCTCAGAGGCAAGCTGTGCACCCGTTATGATTGCATTATATCTGGCAGCCCTCCTCTCTGACAGGAACTGAGCCACACTTGATCAGTGATATGACACTGGCAGGGAGCGGAGTGATTGCTGGCTGCTTAGTTAAGCAAATACCAGTATGCTGTTGAAATCTAAAAGTAGATCTGTGCTTGGTGTAACAAAAAAAAAAAGAAAAAGAAGAATCATCGTTAAAAAATTCATTCAAAAAGGAAATGATAAAAGGCCACCCTGGACAATGCCCAAAGCATGAGTGGACTCTCCAATACACTGTAGCAGAGTCATCTGTTTGGTCATCTCTGAGAGGCTGAAACAATGCTATTCGTGGATGAAAGCACACTTTCGAGTCTCCACTTGGGATTTTTATTCCCTGGAAAATGTATTCTTACATTCAAAATCGGGAGAAAAAAAAACGTAGAGGCTTTATGTTGTGTTTAATACTTTCAGCTTGGATATGTACAGGCTGATCGTTTTTTTTTTTTTTTTTTTTGTTTAAGAACGTACAAAGTTAAAGGTATGTGTGAAAGAACATATGGCTTTTGCCTTTTTTGTTTTTGTTTGTTTGCATCCCTTATTGGAATTCTTAGCCATGCAAAGAGAGCATGGCTATCATGAATGAAAATCATTTATGACTAACCATGTATGAAATTGAATAAAAAAGAAATAATCTTAATTGAATTAAATGAATGAATGGATGAGAGAATAAACTATTTTTAATCCCAAATGGAAATCCAAAATGAAATGTTAAGTTTATGTGCCTGTGTCCCTTAGCCTTTAAGTCTTCCTTCAAACATAACTAAAAAGAAAAAAAGCAGTTAAAAATATGTGAAAGGAGATTGCTTGATTTTCTTCACAGTCATAAGACGTGATCAACATATTAAGTGTTTGCCATGATGGAGATCCTGATGACATTGGCATCTAGGGCATTATCAGTTTTTCATAGTAATTTGAATTTTGATCGATAAGCTGTCTTCCATATTTGTACGTTCGCTCATTCCAGATGATCGTGTGTGTGGCTCTCCATGTTTAGCACATACAGGTGCTTTTATAATACTGTGCAAACGCGGTTTTGGCTGTCACAGATTTGTTTTTGGTTGGACACTCCTATCCAGGTGGAGCAGCGCTGCTTTAACGGACAGATGGCTCATCTTTAACTTTATCATCGGCAGCAGTGTCAGTCACAAATGTAATACGTTTTTACAGTAGCTTGGGGAGAGCTGCATCTATCAGTACCTAACAGCATATGGTGAGGGCCTGTTCAGGTGTGATCTCTCTTTTTTCCCCTCTGCTTCCCTGTTCAGTCAGTGTTGATGAGGCCAAGCATTGGAGGCTGACTTCACAGATTAAAGTGTGTTTTTTGATATGTGTTTTACATCCCCTGCTTCCCTTTTTGATGTGTTATTTCAAAGTCCTGTAGTTATTTATTTACCTATTTATTGATAATGATGCTCAGAGCTGGACTAAACTGTAACTCTACCACCTGAATATTAACCTCACCATTGCTACCAGTGGGACTTGAGAGGATTAAAAAAAAGGGTGTTACCATTCGACATGAAACTTGTTTTCACATCAAATTTTTAAAGGTATTTTAACCTTTTCCTGATGAAAAATATCTCTAATGGATCATCCTCAGGCTGTCAAGTCTGATGAAAGCATGTTTATTCAGCCCTGTGTTGCATTCTAAAACAAACGTTTGAATACAAATGACACCGTGGTTGTGGAGCCATCATAAATTGTAGCACATAATTGCTAGTGCTGCCTAGGCCCAAAATTATCTCATGACATATACATTCTTACTTTAGTGCACATGTGCATTCATGACTCCTTTGTGAAACAAAGTCTTATAATTGAAGCAGCTGTCTTAATGACTTCAGTCCTTACTATTTTAGAGTCACCGTTTTTTTCTTTTTTTTTTCTAATTGTGTAATGATTACCACCAGTCCTTTTGAATTATTCCTTTTTTGCCTCCAGAGTTTGAAACCCTTATCATGCCATGGTTGAATTCATATACAAGTATAATACTGCATTGTGTGCACTTTTTCCCTTTTGTTGTTCCCTCTTTAATACATTGGATTATTTATCCATTTCTTCTAAGTGTAATTTTCATTAGTTTGGACTGGAGAATAAAACAAAACAAAACAAATATCGATAAAATTTGCTCCAATTTGCAGCTTCAATAGGATCGGAAGATAAAAAAAATTATCAATACTTTAATAGTCTTAATTTCCCATGTTGACAAGATTGTTTGTAAACAGAGCAGCGTATGTACAGATGTACAAGTTAAGGTGCTGCATTACAAGCATATCTGTACATGAAAACTGGGAACTCTATCACCCTAAAATCTTTTGAGATACCATTTTAGGTTATGTGATCTCCTTAGAGATGGTATCTGGCCCATGTTGGCCCAAGCATCCTTCATCCATGTTGGCAGAACATTTGAGAATGATGAAAACCATTGGACAAATTCCATGGCCTCGCTTCTCTGAAAGTTGAGTGTCAGAGGTCGACTGGTGGCAAACCCATCTGCCCATCTGGCAACGCACCACAGGCCACAGGCTGGAGGTTTGTAATGGAGGGGTGGGTTTTGTGGGAGTTCAAGCTGAGACAGACTGTGGTCATGCTAAAGCTCAGATGATCTGCTCACGTCCTCATTACACACAGCATAAAAGCAAATGACGTCATTTGAGGTGATTTCAATAAACACAGTTTTACCATATAAAGAGGGCAATCTTTTTTTTTTTGGTTTGTTTTTTTTTTAGGTATCAAGGCTTGTAAATGTGTAATAAATGTGATAACTTGGATTTCGAGGCAGTATTAACCAAAGTGCTTATGTGCAATTTATGTGACACTATTTTTCAGACCTTGTTTTAAAGAAAATTGGAAATGTTTTCTATTTTAATAAAGTTGTTGGCATCAAATGCATCATCATCCATCAAAAGAGACCAATCGTCCTGAAAATGATTCACTATTTAATTGTTTATATTCTCACTTCCTGAGCCGTTATTTAACATGTAAATGGATATTAGCATTTATTGACAGAAATGTAGAACAGCACTGATTCTCCTATGTAGATGCTAAATAACTGAGTTTTCTTTAGCCTTGAACCTTATAACTAATTTCATCATTGCTTTGCATGATGACTGTAACATTACCATGGCTACGAGAATGTAAAGGGACAAAGCAATAGGTCAACTAAAGAAAATAGCATAAAGGTCAGTTATTTTTTCATTTGTGGGTTGCTCAGAGGTAAAGTAACCTTTTTTAATAAAAAAAACTACTTTTAATTCAAAGGTCTATTGTACCTTATTCATATAGAGAGGGTGAGTGTAGGTAGTCATTCACACACTACTTTTAAACTTTTTATGTATCAAATCATTGTTGTGGGCAAAAAAAAAGGGGTTTGTGGACTAGGTTTTATCTTTTACAAGGTTATATAAATATAAAATACTTGCCTAAGGAATCTAGACAACATATCATTTTGAACTGTGACTTCTGGAAATGCAAAATGTCATTATTCTCAGGAGACTGTATTTTACATGCAGAGCCAGATGTCCATGCACCCTACATGAAGGGCTTTGATTGCTCAACTATTTCTCTGCCAGAATTTTGCACCTGTGAGGAAAGAAACTGAGGTCAAAAGGAGCTCCTATGGTACATGGTCAGGGTTTCTTCATGCTCTTTCCCTATATAAAGTATATACATCTAGGACGAGTGGGAAAGGCCTGATTTTCTCAACATTCTCAGATCTGCTTCCTGGGAAAAAAATAAGAAACATTTGATAATAACGTCAATTCATTTGTTTTAACTGATCTGATGATCAGACCATTATTCAGTTTTAACCAAATGTTAGCCTGAAGTTACAAAGTTTTATAATCCATCGGCTTTTTCCTCTTCCTTGAATTACCTTTAACTTTGAAGTGAATGTCACTGCACAATGGTCAATAGAAGTAAAGCTTACACCTGTAGAGGATTGCCACTATTTACCCTGCAGAGCTTTATGCACACAGAAAGCTGCTCCACAGTGTCCCAATGCAATACCACTCTCTCTTTCTTGACCGATGCCAAAGTAGAAGCTTGTACTAATTAGTCCTTTGTGGCCTGCCATAGTTAGGAACCTATGTTAGTAAATACAGTAGAGAAGGTGTCCTACAGTCCCTTGTTACAGATTAAGACCTGAGGCCAAACAGAGCATTTTAGCTTGGTTGTTTCATTCTTTTTTGTCTTCTAACACAAGACTGACATTGCTGCAGGTCGAAAAGAAATTATATTAGGGGTGTTTACCAACAGGCCTGGGAAAAGGTTGACCTTTAAGGTAACGGTAGACTGACAAAGGAACAGGGTTCAACACTAAGCAGCTGTTTTCAGTAGTAGTCAGAATTATGAAGGAAGTTGTTTTCAGATGCTTTCATGAAGATAACATCGATCCAGGAGATATGTGGTCATTTCAGCAGAACAGCACCAGACTTCTCTCAACACGTTTTTTTTTTCTGTCTTGACCAGAACTTAGACGGAGTAGTTCTGATTCCTATCTAAAATATATGGTCATTTTTTAAGTGAGACAGGCAACATCTCTGTACTGCAGAAAGTGTGTATGTAAATATTTCTCCAACAAAACCGGGTTCACCTGTATCCACAGTTTCCAATAAAATCGAAAGAAAGAGTGATCTAAAATGATTAAATATGCTAAAGTGTGTTACTGGCATCAAATGATAAATTATTTGATTTTATAAATACATTTGAAGTGGACGTTGAATGAAAACAATTTCCTTCTAGAAATTACTCGTAACTGCTGAGTAAATATTGAAATAAACTTTGCAACTTTTTTTGTTAATTTTGTGTTAGTAGGCTTTAATATGGTTGCAATTTAGCTATTCAAGAAACCAACTGGAGTGGAGACAGTAATTAGCTGAATCATCAGGTTGAGGTTATTTTCTGTTCTTTGCACAATGACACCACTGCATATTTCAAAGCAAAAACATAGCCAACATTTATTTACCATCACGTTGTCATACAACTGCTTATCTTGCTCTTAAAGTTTCCTCTTTGACTTGATAATCACCTCAGCTGAAAAATGGCAGGCAAAGAAAAGAAATCACCATTCTGTATGCAAGAGTAACAAGCTGACTCTGCACTGTCATACGCTGTAAATAATATTTCCTGCATTTCTATTCCTCCCCGCAGATTTCCACCACAAATATAGTCCGTTATTTGTTGTCATCCATTTATCTTTCTTTTCCATCAGTGCAATGCATTTTCCCTGCTTTTGTTTCATATTTTACTAGTTTCATATGAGGTGAGGTCCACTTAGACACTCAGAGTGAGTTATCTTTCATAAAAGACACTAGCAGTCTTTTGTCGAGATTCAAGTTGTTCTGTGCAAAGATTTGCATCAATGTACAATATCTAAATTAGACTTCATGACTTTCATGAATACTGTTGAACAAAAATGACTTAGATATGCTAAGAAGGAAAAGCTATAACAGTCAATAATTGTGAAATCATGACATTGCTACAGTATCTGAATCATTATTACTTGGCTGAAACAAGTAATTTATATGCAGATATTCAATAAGGATAAGTTTAAATGGTTGCATCATGATTAAGCTAAAAATAATCCAGTCATGTCAAATTAGATCTTTACTGTTTTTTTGTGTTTTTTTAAATAGGCATAACTTTCATTCAGTGTCACTAATTCCTCTCACTCCAGATCTTAATGAGAAATAAGGAAGCACTTACAAGCACAGTTGAAATTATCAGTCTGCCTTAGTCAGCTTGTCTTGCACACACTGTGCCTGTGTCATGTCCACAATTACAAAAAAGACCATTCTACACAGAAAGGAGAAAAATTAAAGCATGCAAGCTTGGACTTGGGAATAAAGGCTTGCAATTTCGCTCTATGTTCTGACCAATCTCAAATGAATGATCCTTTCTAATAAATCCAGAACAATTCTTAATCATATAATTATAAGGTTTTTAGGAAACTTTGTGGAATGGAGACAAACTGATGGTCCAAGACTGGTACAGAATACAAGCTTTAAATCATAAAAATCAAATCGTCATTATACCCCGCAATCATAGAAGTGAAAAAGCACTGCCAAAGCTAGAAAATGAGAATTTTCTTTTATGGTTCAGAACTAATGTTGGCACATAGAAGAAATGGTGAACCATAGTCATAAAATTATGTTTCTGTATATTCATGTGAAACTGAGAAGTCAAAGTTTTGAATGCATTTAAGTGGTCCAGTCATGGAAAATTATATCATAAAATTTCTGCTGATGTTGTGTGCCAATATTCAGTCACAGCATATTTCATCTACACTGATCCAGGACAATTAGCAGCTCAGATTGAAGAGAGAATGCCGTGCAACGTTGGCACGCGTGAACAAGTTTACATGTAGATCAGGGACATTATTCCAAAGGTAAAGATTCAGTGTCTTATCAAACTATCCCGTAACACACAAAGCTGATTCAGATGTCAACAATAAACACATTTCTATTGCATAATCTACCTTTCATTCAAATATATTACGTCTGCCCATTATGTTGCTTCCATTTAAACACAAACAAATTTAAAAAATATTGAAAAAAATGAGTTAAAAAGGCTATTTATTATGCAAGAATATAATATAACAGTCTATAACCTATTGATCACTGAAGAATTTTAATTAACTCATAATGGGACAACATTAAGTGAACCTGATTGATAGTTTTCACACATGGGAGGACACAATTATGTTCCACACACGCACATGCTACGGCGCGTACAGACAGATCCCCTTGCGCACAACTTGCAGCAAATTCACACAATCCTATTCCACAATGTTATTATCTCATTCTCCATGGTCTCATTTTTCATAAAGCCCCGGGGTGTGTGAGGGACAGTCAGGGTTGAGCTCACACAAGCCTCGACTGCACAGCCGACTGCCAGTGAAGGTCTGTGTTAGGATCAATTGCAACATGGCCAGAAGAAACAGAAAGGGGGCAAATGGAGGGAAACAGGATCATCCAACAAAACAATGTGGTGCAAGACCATGCCACAGTACGACTGCATCATCCCAGTTTATCTGAAGGGTGAGACTGATTTGGATGAAGGTTTTTTCTGGAAAGTTGAATTGCATCGGTTAAGGTCTTCATGATCACCTCGTGCCAAATGGCCAGAATATACAGTTCCTGAGCGTGGGTTGGGTTGCTCACTAAAGTCAGACCATATTCATTTTCAGCCCTGGGGATTGAGAGCTCCAATTCACCATATAACAATCGGAATTTTCTCTCAATATAACGCAGCTTCAGAGAGAAGGACCATGGTAGATGTGTGTCTCTCTGCCTGAGATTTAAAGAGACAAGTGTTGGTTATCAAGCTCAAGAATGTTCAATCAATACTTGAGTTTTTGAAGAAATTCTTCAAAAGTTGTCGTAGAGAGTGTTTTCTTCTCATCCAAACTTTCATGCATAGCGTATAAAAGGAACGGGGGGATGCATTCCACACCGAACACAAAACTTTCCATCAGAAATCTTTTTTAGTTTTTCCTAAAAAAAAAACTGCTCAAGTTGGACATGGTGTACTGTAATGACTTGCGGATTTCTGACTCGAAGCCATTAAAGAAGTCTCTCATGATCCATCAACTGTCGATTACATACATTCTCAATCACACAGTGTATATTTATATACATGTACGTACATGTATGGTCATATCACATGCAGCTTTTACAATACTATGTCTTGAAAAAAAGATCCAGCCTTAAGTCATCAAACAGTCTGCAGACAGGAGGCAACAAGAAATGATGGCTGGACTTCCAGCAGACATGCAGATGATTAGTGTCAGCACACTGATATCATCTAATGGGATTCCTCTGACATGGGGCAGCTGCTCCTGCAGGTTGCCATGCCTCCCCAGTCAATTCTTTGGTTCAGTACCAAAATCGTATTTTTTGGGCACTAAATCACATTTCCATTTGTCTCTGTTCCACCAGCAGTGCAGGTGGAACTTGGAATCTAAATAATGGTGTAAAATTAGTGATGGACAGAGCTGTACGCGCAGTGGATGGGATCCAATGTCCGACGCAGTAACTCTGTAAATTGTTCTTTTAATTTTTACAAATATTTTGTAAGAGGATTCAAAGCTCCTGTGGCATTGATATCTTGCTTTGGGCCAGGGAAGCATTTTAGCATTCCACCGATTTACCATCGCTGTGGTTATTCGAAACAATACCATATGGGCAACTAATGGTACCATTCCCACTTTCTTTGGAGTCCAGAGTGTTTCAGATAAAAGCAGAAAGTGTAAAAGCAGAAACATCATAGACATCAAGAAAATAACCTGAGAAGTTACATTTGCCAGAGGGAGAACACCCACTTATGTTGCCACTGATATACTGAATAATACATTACACAAGGGAGAGCAGAACATATAGAGGCTCTACACACCAGGCTGAAGGAACTTTTCTCCTCTTACTTCTGTTATTGGAAAAATACTTCTCTTAACACATTCTCAAGAATAGCAACGACAACATCTATAAAATTAGACTGGAGAATGACACCCCCTGAATGTGTGATGAACACTAATTAACAACCTTTCAGCTTCAGAACATGCCAGTTTCTTGCCTTTTCTCGTGTTACATCCCCTTGTTGCTGATGCAGTGGCAGGTGGAGGACTGAAAATGCATTTATTTTTCTTGTCTTTTTAATGCCGCTGCAAAGACTTTTTCAGTACATTGCTAAAATGTAAACTTGTGTATCCCTGATGTTTCCATGAGAAACACCGTATGCTTTCACCTCCTAAGGACGCTCTTGCTTTCTCGCCACCTTCAACACCCGTTACAGATGTTCTTTCATCAATTTTTCTTTTTATTCTATTTGTTTAAATTACCAGTTACATCTAGAAGGCTGGTTAAGGTTTTTACTTTTATTTTAAGGTTTAGTCACTGAACAGAGGAAAGCACGATGCAGCAATGGTTTTTTGGTTTGATTACATAGAAAAGCAAGAGGGCACAGATGCGCAGAAATGGTTTTATCCATAATGTGAGAGCAACAGCATCCTCTTCTCTTATCAAAGCCATTTGGTTACAAATATTATAATACTTGACAGAACCTCTTAAAAAACTATGAAGGAAGGCCATCTGTGCTCATTCGATTAATGCAAAAAAGGAAAGGTATTTAATTTCTGGGTGGATATTTATTGAAGCGAGGGGAAAAGTATTTTCTCGTCTTTACATTTACATTGGAGCATCAGTCCCAGTTTAACAGTCACACTTTATTTTGTGGTGTTGATCAAATCAACATTCCTGTTCTCTCAGTATCACCAGTATCATCCAAATTCTAACCATTTTCTATGCCATTAGAAAAGGTGCACCACTTTAATCAGTCGATATCCCCTAATTTGTACAGTGCCCTAAGGAAAACATAGATATCAACCCTCTTCCCAACCAACCTCCTTGTGCAGGGCATTTAAACGGTATTTCCAAGACTCACAAAGACTCACAGATGTTTATCTTTCACAGAGAAAAGGAGCTTACTAACATGGCACTCTTCCAACATAGGCCTTGGAAAGTGTGTGCACTCCTGTTCTTCTTACTTACCCACAGACTCTCTCTGCCACCCTCATTTTGTGTCTCATGATTTGTCTTGCCTCTTTCATCAAATCCATTCATTGCTTCTTTGTACAGTGATCCTCACACTTCAAACTCCCTCGTAGTAAAATGCCACCCAATCTAACCGTTATTATTCCTTGATTAAATCCCTTGTTGGAAAAAAAAATCGCTTAAGTCACTCAAGCTTTATTAACAAGATTGAGTATCCATGTTTAGCACAATCTAATGGATGTGTGAAATAAGCCCCTGCTATTAATGTTTAATGTATAATTGAATGTTCTACATGGCCAGACCTGTTTACTAGGATAATTGATGTTTCTGATTTCTCATTTGCCTGCAATGCAAGAGAGGATGCAGAAAGTAGAGGAAAGAGACAGAGACAAAGAGGATAAACTCCAATAGTGTTTTCTATGCAGGGGTGGCGGGGAGGGGGTCATGTCAAGTTGTAAAAGCACATAGAACTGGACAGCAAATGCTTCCTTCCATAGCTTGAAAAATAAATCAACAAACACTCTTTTCACTCTTTTATCTGCATGTGTGCTTTGTTTTAACTTTTGGATCCCAATCCCACAGTCAACTGCACAGCTGCAATGTTGGGGTAGGGTCTTCATGGTTTTATCCCATGTGCCATTCTGTCTTCACTGTCAATGACCTAATCATATTATATAATATATAATAGTAATATAATATACTATTAATGAAATGTGGTAAACGTTTCTAAAATGTTACTTTTCATACGTCAAGCATTCATCCAAAGTTTGAATTTGCTACAATATGACTTATTCAACTAGATTTTCATTATAAGGGATTGTATTTATAAATATTGTAAAAAATAGAAGTGAAAAAGAAAATCCACAAACCCACTGTGAATAGATCATAAGCGAAAACAGGATAAGAAGTGCAATAAAACTGCCTTTAACTCAGGTCATGTAGGGAATTCTACAATGGCTGGTAAAGAAGTGAAAAACACCCGGAATCTTCTCAGTCCATTTTTTGTGAACTGGTTCACCCATCCTGGGCATCTGTAAAATAATAACCGCATAACTGAGAGGATGTGAAGTGAACTTATGCTGTCTGTAGATTGGAATGGCTCATGATGGGTCTCTCTGGAAGGTATTAAAACAACATTGGTCCATAACCACAAAAAAAGCCTTTTTACCTTCTCTGCAATAGCACTCCACCTTCTGAACAACAGCTATGTTATGCACTCACAACTCACTCTCAAAATTATAACAAGCCTGTGTTTTACATTACCTGGCTGAAACCATAAAAAACTAATCCCTGAACCCCTAAAATATACTTTGTATACTGCTGTTTGTGCAGCATAGAGTGCACCAATATTACCCTAAATACCATAGCTGTAAAAAATATTCTCATAAAGAATCTATGATTAACCAGAAATATGATTTTTCTTCTCATTACATCTCTGTTTCCTCTCTCACTCCACTCATCATTCGAAGCAATCAATAATCAATGTACATTGCTTGCCAAAATCAAGCCACCTGTAATACTGTTTACACTGACTGGACAATAGCCAAGCCTTGATCAACACGCAAAAGCACTCAGAGATGTTCCCTCTCACCTGCTGGCTTTGCACAGCCTCAGACCCCGGGGACCAGTTTCTCTCTGCTCTTCCCCTCTGTCCAAACAGGCTCCTTAACCGTGCCGCCTTTGAGTTATTTAGATTTCTCCCAGGTGGTTCAAATTTAGTTTGAACTTACAGGCATGTTTAAGCTGATGAATAGCTTTTATTGAGCATGAATAAATTTAAGGGATTGAGATTAGTCAGCTCCTTCTCTCTGATGATCTGAGTCGCCAGAGGATGTGCTCGGCAAGACGTGCTGCACTGAAGGAAACAAACATGCTCAACCTGCCACCGAAAAAAAAGAGGGTTTGCTCTGTGTGAGCTGTCGGCCAGTGATTGTGAAGGCATCACCTGCACATCATGCAAAGTGCACAGTATCACAGAATGACAGATGTGTCCTAAATTATTTAGCACTACCTTAAATTGACCGTTGAACTTTTGCCTTTGCCTTTTGCCTCTCTCTTAAGGCCTTTATTTGTTTTGTCCCTCGGTCTAATTTTACTTGCTCGATGTCTCTAAATATTCTCTATTATTTGGAATTAAAGTTGCTGACACCAGATCTCCCCAATATGAGTAATATCACAGGCACTGACCTTCTCATTCCTCAAGAAGCTACCGGCCCGCACATGTATCGATTCTGGTGATGGCCTTGGTGCTAATCTTCCGAGGGACTGACTAGAGGTGACAGTATTTCACTGTTCAATCCAATGCAATTACCCTCACATTTTGAATAGCAGTTGACCTTCCCATGAAGGGAGGTAGACGGACGGAAAGTTAGCGTACTTGTAATTCTCTGTGACTGTATGTTATTTATTAATCAAGAAGATTCAACATTAAACTCGTCATTTTTCAAAAGACAGAAAAAAACTGTGATTTCATCCTGTGAAATTATATGCAATTAATGTCCTGAAAGTCTGACTGCTGGCATATGCCATTATTTCTGCATGCATTTGTTTTTTTATAGAAAATTGATTTTGTGGAAGGAGATGAAGAAACTCGAAAACCCAATGAAAGGGTTGTTTCTCTGGTAAATGTTAAAGTTGGGTACGATTAATCAAATGTGCCGAGTTGAAAAATCTGTTGAAATGTAATTCCTCTGGATTTCAGAAGAAATAATTAGAGCAAATATGATTCTTTATCTGCATATCAACGTTGACCTCAGCCTCATCTTTGCCCTAAGGCAAAGCACAGTGGCCTGTAAATACAATGACTTTGAAGACTGAAGCAGTCAAGCACAGCCAAACATGAGCATTGCCTCCCTTTTAAGTTTTCCACAAGATAAGTTTTAGCCGTATCCCTCTGAGCGACTTTTTTATACACATCAGTAAAAACAACAACACTCACAAAAAGAAAAAAAAGCACCAGAGAAAAATCGATAATCAGTGAGGGTGTAGGCATGTATTCTCGTGTGTGATCAGACATTTCTGAGAGTTGTACAGTGTATTGGAGAATCATCTTTGTGTTTAAAATATTCAAGCAAAGCTATTATCCTGGCCTTTAGTTACAAATATAGCGTTAGTCATGCTCCAATATAAGCTGATTCCTACATTACCCATGATACAGCTAAAAATCATTTTAATGCCTCCTCTCGCATGGTAATTTCTGTATCTTTTAAATCATATTGAAGCTCTCAGCCCCGCTCTCTCTGTTTCACAACCCGACTTGGTAGCAGCATTAATTACACTGAGTTGTGTTGCTTGTGTATATTATGAAAACGCTCACGGTGTCATTATAAATTTCAGTTTCACCTCTGTACATTTCTGTTTCTCTAATACTACTGCATAATCATACAAGTCTATTGCTAAAGGATAGCTCAGCAGGACACACATTTACAAACATGTGGGTTCAAATCTGGTAATTGTGACTGATGGATTTTTTTTCTCAAACCAGTATTCTACCCCGCTAGTTCAATGAGATAACATATCCAACCTGTGACAGCTGAGGCGCGCTTTATTTGCAAACTATACACCTGCTTTCTTCACCCTCGGTCTCCGACCCATTCGGGATTGTGCCCCTTACACATCTGATTGTGGTGAGATGGGCATCTGCCTGTCCTGATGCACTATGGTGACTTGCTTTTGCTAAGCTAAAGGGACAGCGACATGCACTTAGCTGCTCCCTCAGCAACCAGTCCCATTTTCTTCTCCTTATCTAAAGTGACAAGAGGAGTTTTTCCTGCCCTCCTATGCCTGAGGCTCATCCTGCATTATCTGCAGCACCGCTAGCTATCTCTTGTGTCCCTGCCTCCCTTTGTCTAAAAATATGCTAAGAAGGATGATGGAATTGTTAGAAATTCAAGGGTGTGAACGAAATGTGCTGCTCTGTTGTCTTCTAACCACTGATCATATCATAGGATGATGGACTTGGAGCAAGTGTTTGGAGGCTATGTGAGGATCAGTGGATGTCCATTTTCCCCTCTTAATAACTGTAGTCACCATTCTCAGTATGTGGAAAATGCAAAGCAAAAGACCATGTTACTAGTCAGACACTCAGAGATATTGATTGCCCACACTGATGCTTATACATCTGCCTGTGTAATACTGTCCAAGTCCACTGTAAACAATCATCCATCTGTTCAAGCACTGGTTGAGATCTACTGTATAATTTAGACTAATTTAACATCTGAAGGTGCTCGCAAAAAATATCTAAATAAAAAAAACAAGGAGAATAACAAAAAGACAATAAATATGGTCTTATGTATTTTTCCTATTGTGTACAACCACAGTACCAAGATTCAGAAAAACAGCTCTAAACAAAGACAGTTTTCAAAGGGCCATACTGAATACCTGAGCCAGAGAATGCTCAGACAAAAAAAGTCTAATTCTTCACACACAGAGCACTAACTTCACCCACATTCATAAAAAAAGCAATAGTTGTGGCTGTTTTGCAATTTTGTAGATCCAAAAGTCCATCATTAAAAGACTAAATCTGAGAAAAGCAGCAAATATTCCTATTTCTCTATGCTCTATTAGAATCCGTATTAATTGTGAAAGAGCCCAAGGGACTCAAGTCATTTGGATGATACTCATTAGCTACAGCTTCTTTCTTATAGCTGCTAAATGCAAAACAGCACAGATTGAAGCTAGTTTTTGTTCTAAACAACAAAAGGATGCTCACCCTGAGCTCCGTGTTGTTTGTGCAGTGGCCTCACTGCCTAAAGTAAGGGCTGAGAGCTCCCTTATAATGAACAGGGGAAGCTGCTCGCCGTTCAAAATCAATAGTGACGAACTGCTTTAAAACTCTCAACTTTAAGCCTTTGATGCTCAAGAATACATTACTGCTGCTAACTAGGGCTGCCGTCCAAGCAATAAGCATGTAGCTCGCTCCATTGGCTGTCATCTTGCCCACTGCTATTACAATTACAGAGCGCATTGGAGGTGTAGAGATCCAGTCGCTTTATTTATCACCCCGATCCTTCCTACACAGCAAATTTATCAAATGTTACAGTTTTATTAAGGGCCATCGATAAATCTGTCGTCTGGGCATGACAGTAGCTAAAGCTCTTTGCACTCTAAGCATTTAATCACTGCAAAACTTTGTCCACTCTGTAACCCAGTTAAACCTCACGGTCCATCTCAGCCTTCGGTGTTAATATGAATACAGCAACTGTAATAGATTCATGCCTCACAGCAATTTTCAGAGTTAAAAAAATACATATATTTTTGCAACGATGTCTGTGCGTGAACATACAAGCGTTAAGCAGGCCAGTTACACTGCTACTTGTGCTGTCAAAAGCAGGTTAATTAAACACTTCCAAGTAACTGCCCACATGCAGTTTGTGCTTTGTGCAGAGGGCCCAAAACAGTCACCATCCCTGTGACCTGCTTTAGCAATGATCATATATATCCGATACTGGGTCTTGTTAATCATTGCAACGGCATCGGAAAGCAAAAAGGTTGAAATCTTGGCTTATTCTGCGTCATTAACTAATTGGCAGCTTCTGTGCAAAGTATAAAAGCAGAGCAACCAAAAAAAAAAGCTCAATGTGAGAGTGAACCAACCTCCGAATAAGATGAACTGATACTGAAGAAGAGACTCAATTGTGCCTGTTTTCATTTATGGATGCAAATATTTGAATGATTTAATCAATCACTTCAGACAAAATGATGGGAAATTTAGCAACCAAAAGGGTGAAGGATGGAATTATTGGATGGAATTATTCTCTTATGCATATGTAATGTGGCTCACCTACACCTAAAACACACTCATCATCAGTGTATTCATATATTCAAATTGCACGCATGTAGGTGGCAAGCATTTATATATTTTTTATAGATTTGTGTAGTTCATGGCCTGAATTACACTACTGAAAAAAAAAAAATCCTTGCAGCCAGCAGTGATATGAGAGTTTACATCTGTGCTGCAGAGTCCGTAATTGTAAGAGTATTTTGCATGCTATATCCCCTGGGGGAGGATGCAGAGATTTAAATTCTGATTATTGCTATGAATTAAATGTATGAAGAGGTATACTGTGTGTATGACTGAAAGGTTTGATATTTTAAGAAATAGTGAATTTATAGCCAAAATATGAATATATTCTGTCTCTTTAAATCAAGAATAAGAAAACAAATGAATGCCTCTTGTGAGAACAATTAGCGTGATGCAAGATAAAACATGAAAATCAAAGTAAAGTAAAATAAGGCAACTTTCTTTTTAAAAACAGCCATTTTTACCATAAAAATGTTTATCAAATTTCATGTCATGAGATAAAAGTGTCACTCTTCACATATTCAATAGATATCATCAGACATTGTGCAATAAACTTCAAACATAGCGTGAGAGGAATGTGTTGTTTCTCCATGATTATTTGAATTTGCTGAGTTTAATAAGACCCAATCAGTAGTTTTCTATATAATTAACAATGTACGATAGTGTGTAACAACTGCACAAGCACATTATGAGTCTGCATGCAAAGAAAATCCCATTATGGCAACAAACAACAGTTCTGTGATGGGTCATTCATCGTACTATAAAACCAATGGCCAGTGCTGGACTGCTTTTTTTTTTTTTACAAATAAATATGGAATTTTTGCTAATTTGCTCAATCCCTGTCATTGCTTTGAAATGTTGGAGGAGATGTGGGGGTGATAATCACACCATACTCTCCCTTTCATGCTGACAGCTTTGATTCAATGTAACACTTTTTAATTACATCTAAAATTGATTAAGTCAGCCTTGTGTAAAGGTCTGCTTTACACAACACAATGGGACACTAAGCATTTGTGTTGTGTCATTATTCATACGTGCCAATTAAACATATATCAATGCAAGATATCGAACTTAAGAAAGAAACACAAATTGAAATGTGGAATGTTGTAGTGAAGGATAAAATAGAATAAACTAAAAATATTATTGATTCCCAATGTTTTGCACCTTTTATTTTGAACATTTTCTTGATCAATCTAAGAGGGATTACTCTGGGAAGGAAACATTTTAGAATGTAGTAAAAAAAAGAAAAAAACAATGCTGCAATTATCTGCAAACAACGACCATAACTTATCAGCCATTTTGAAAGCGATCAGCAGAGAAATGAACAAAGCCACAGTCTTTTACGCATGAAACAGGGAAACATTTTCTCAAAACCAGTCAGAGCTGGTTTTAAAGGAAACTGTCAGGACAGGAAATCGGCTATTAAAAATGTCAACAACTGAAGTACAAATTACGTTTTCAAAATACAGATGATTATAGAAAACAAAAGAGATTTGTGATGACGTCAGTGTTGGCATTTTGAAATCCATTTAAGCAGAAACTTAGTCAGAAACGGAAATCGTTTACCACTTCACAGGTTTGGAATAATTTAATTCTGACAACACATCCTCACAGACTCATGAGAAACACTCATCTTTACTAATGTTTGTTAGTCTCTGATGTCCAGTTATCAATGTTAAATAAAAAAAAATGCATTGACTAACATTATATCAATTGGATTTAAAACAAAAGAAGGAAAAAAAGCTAAATAAAAGAAACACAAAGGCAGCAGATTTTTTCAGATATATCTTTTATGTGCTTTTTCCCTCTCCATCTATCAGAATGGAAATAGGACAGCACTCAGCAACTGAGGGGAGGAAAGCTTGGAGAATGGGGGCACAACCAAAAGGGAAAAGTCTGCATTAAGGACATGTAAGTGGAGGTAGGAGGAAAGACAGACTTGGGGAAGAAACGAGGGAGAAAATCTTAAATGATCCAGAAATGCCTCCCCCATCCTCCCATTGCCACCTAATCAAAGAAACAAAGTTATGCTGGTCAGAGCGTTTGTTATTCCAGCTAATCCCTCATCATGATATTTCATCAGGTTTGGCATTTAGCTATCTGCATTAATTAGATGTGCAAATGGACACAGCATTAATAACAGAGGCATGGCGGATAATGAGAAATTGGCTGTACAGCCATGTCCTTTTTCCCATCATGCTCCTTTCCCGATACCTCTGTGCCTGAAACAGTGTCATGTTTACCTGCACCGGATTTCATTTATTGATGATTCAGGCCAGTGGCGATACTAAACTGTCTGCTCTTTGGGAGATATGAGTGTGCTCTGCTGCGCTACTTTGGAGTTGTCTTCTGTCTTTATTTCAATTTCCACTCTTTATCGAAACTGTTTTCTTTTCTGCAATCCACTTCTCTTTTATCCTGCATTCCTTTTCAACTCCTTTTTGCATTCTGCCCCATTCACTCTATTGAGCCTGTCTTCTATTTTTTCTTCCAAACCTTCCCACAGGAGAGTAGGAACTGCTATCGCACTTTTGCACACTTCCCTCTCTTTTAGACAGTCTCCTCTTTCCTCACCTGTCTGTCCTTCATCCATGTCAACATCAGGTGAATAGCATCTCTCCCTAATATTCATTCACACAGTTGTCCCTCCCTCTTCAGAGTCTCTTCCTCTTTGACTGTGCCTGTTTAGCTGTACCATTTTCAGATCACACCCCTTACTTTTATATTCCACTACCCTTCTTATTCTTTGGCTTTCACCCACATCCCACTGACAACTCTCTCCTTGATATTCTGTCCATCGAGTGGTGATGCATCTCACTCCATCACAAATCTCAGATCAGCAGCAATAATAAAAGGCATGCCGTCCTTGACCTTCCTGTCTTTTCTCTGATGTAAATGCTGTTCTATACTGTATCTCAAAATAGAAATAATCCCCATTAATCTATTGTTTACAATCTTCTCACACTATTTATTGTTACATTTTTGTCTTCCCTTCACTGCTCCCAATCACTCCTTTTCTCTCTGCATTCCTCCCTTTAAAGCCTAATCCTTCATTAGACAACACATCCTTTTTGACCGGGAGTGGGTGCATATTGATAATGGGTCATTTTCGTTAACACTTTGTAATGCGCTAGGCTCCCAGGTTTGATCTTTACCCCATAAGTAAACTTTAGTGGAGCTGTAAAAGCGTCTTGTCAAAAGGCATTTTAAGATAAATCTCAGGGCTTGTGCAGCTTTTTTTTTTTCTCTTTCATACTCCTCTTTTTTCGTACTGTAATCTTCCATCAAACAGTTCCTAAATCTCATTTGCCTTTACATTCTTTTCTCTCTCTGCTTCTCCCATCTGTCCCTTGTCGTCACACATCAGGCGTGTGTCAGTGAGAATTCAGAGTATTCCATTTCACCGTCTGGTCACTATGAGGTTTTCTGAATGTTCATCTCTGTCATTTGCTGTCTTTTACTTTTTTTGGGCAATTGTAAATAACTGACGAATTATTTTAAATAATGCCATGTTTTTGTTTTTTTTGTCAGCTTGATCATTCTAACCATGGTAGAGACCAACAAAAAAAAAAGTGTAAGAGCGTCTTTATCCTTCATGTTTCAAATCCCTGAAGCTCTCTAAGTCCTCTCTTTGGAGAGTCAGCACCAAAAGACAAATCTCACAGTCAATTTACCAGGCGGCCAAGTCGTCATTATTTTCTGCGCACTGCCATGATCTTACCATCATTAAAATTCATCCCTTATATAACCATCAAGGACATGATACCTTTTTCTGAGGAGAAGAACAGAGTACACAAACACACATGCACATCCCCTTTTTTTCATTTTTGTACTTTCCTTCTTCCATTTGTGAAGAACTGCTCAATAAGCACCAGCTACATGTAAAATATTAAAATGGTGACCTATTTACAAAGGCTGAAGAGATTTTGTGCCATTACCACCACGTGTTTGTGACATTAAAAGAGAGGCAGCAACTATGGGAAATCTAAAGTGGAACATTTATGACAAAAGCGTAAACGTGTTACATTACTGCATAAAAGTAAACTCAACATCCATCTACTCTCACAGTATGAACAACAATGATGTCTTCCTTTACTCACAGTAAGAGAAGTGTGATTTGGTTGTGTGATGGTGTTCAACAGAGGAGGGTTTGTTTGTGTTTCTGCCAAATCTGGCGTGCTCGCGCACCTGTATGCAAAGGAGCGTTTCTGTGAGTGAGCCCGTTTGTTTTTGGCCAAACTGCCAGACGGATACTATCATTGCTAGTCAGAAAGGCAGGGAAGCTGGCAAAAGAGCTGTTCTCTCCCGTGGAAGTTCGATCCACCCCAGAAATGTGTCATATTTTTCTACCTTTCTGATCCTCATATGGCAGGGCTGAAGGGGGAAGGCATTTGTTCTTATTTGCTGCTGAAATCTCAATGCACAAACACAGACACAGCAGCAAAGGTAACTCAGGGAACTGTTTGTCACTGTTGAAAATAAACACCTTTTATTTTTTCTGTTGTTTTTTCTCCTCATAAATTGATTCTTTTTTTAAACAAAAGGCCTGTGGCATATGCTGGTAGACTCTCTTGACCTTCCAGCTGAAGCAAATACTTTTCCTTGCCTTTGTTAATTGAAGCCCCCCTCTCCCTTTACTCCATTACTAATATGACTCCTCTGAGATCAGACTGGAAAGGGAAAGATTAAGGGAGAGTGAAAGAGGCACATATGTAGAATCAGGACCGAGTAAGGAGGGATGGGCAAAATTATGTGAAGACAGAACCTCTAGAGTGATTCAGCCATTGTTACTCATCCCCTTTTTTTACAAGAGAACTCATGACATGTGTATTTTAAGTGCTCTTCCTTCCGTTGTTCTCGTTTAATCCTGTTAGATAACTATAGCCCTCCCTCCTTCTTCAGAGACTCTATATTAATTCCCTTTCCTCCTCCGCTGCCCACTGCCCACTCAACAAACGGTGAGTCCCACGGTATTCTCCTTGCCACAGGATAGGATAGTGTGCCTAAACACAATAGAAAAAGAAAAAATGATAGGGCCTCAAAGTGGAGGGGAGAGGAGAATGACAAACATGTGGAAGCGTTTACAGGTACCTGTTTGAGAAGTGTGCTGACCGGCAATGGCTCATTTGTTATGAGGAAGGATGAGTGTGGACCAAGAGCCAAGATAGTGAGTTTTAAAATGGAGCCTGCCTCTAGTTAAGATGTACTACAAAACAATGAAAATGGATGGAGCTTGGCTTCATACCAGGGGAAGTGTGAATATCACATTTAAAAATAAAAAATGATGCTGAAAACAGTGATCCATTGATGTTTTCTGAGATACACACCTATGGCTAATCCACAAACGGGTAGAGCTTAGAAAGAGTTTTCTGACAGAGAGGTGCATTTGTAACCACAAAAACCTAACTGCCTTTTCCCGAGCCCTGCTTTTTATAGCATCTGAAGCACACAAACAATGCATTTATGACGCAATGTTTCAAACCCGCCCTGTAACGGCCGTGCAGAACCAGCAACACTCCATCAGCCTTGCCACAGCCGATTCAACTTGATAAGAGCTACACGGCCTACAAGCAGCAATCCCCATCTCATCATTTACTTAAGGACAACTACGAATGAGGGAATTGTAGGGCAGGAGTGTGGTTTAAGTTCCTTTGCCGGAAAACATAGACATGTACACAGGTGAGGAGGGGCACCCACATTCCTGTAGCTCTACACGACAAAAATAGGTCATCAGAATGGAGGAGGAATTATCTGGACCGATAGCACAGACTGGTGGTGAGGACTCAGAACTGCTGGAAAGCACATTTCAACCTATGCCAAATGTTAGCCATTTTAAGTCAAATTCAGCAGCCACAATTAACACCTCAGAATGTGTGTGATTCCCATCGATGTTAGAAGCTGCCACTGCTTCACCATGACCAGGGGGCCTGAACCCTCTTGTTTGCATACAATCGCTGGCTGTGCTTCCATACTTTTCCCCTTTCCTAACTGCAAAAAATAGATTATTTCAAAACAAGTAGTTGGTAGGAGGGAATGGTACTTGCGCTGGGAAGAATTTGCATGACCCAAAAAAAGCCCTGCTTGTTCCTGACACTATAAATCAAAGGGACAGAGGATCCCCTGACGCCTCCATTTGTTGTCTTCAAAGGTGATAAATTGATCCCTGGTTGGTTAATAAGCAGAGGCACACTGTGGCCCAAACTACCCAAAGATTTATACCATGACAACTGGATTTATAGTGGAGGAAATGTGAGCGATCTGGAAAACAAAATCTATTTTCTTACTCTTCATTTCAGTACTCGTGAGGTTTGATATGGGACATACTTTGAAAAACCTAGATCTGCAAGCATCAAATAAGTAAGACTTCTGGAGAAAAAGAAGACAAATTGATGTCATGGAGGCAATGGATGTGTTGAAATAACCTGGTTTTGACTGATGACTGTGTTTTAATTTATAAAGAATCTTTATTCACGTACAGCTTGCACTTTTATGTGGAAGATTTTAGTACAGTAGATTTTATTCTATGACGTTGTCCCATTACGTTATCTTTGAGCTAAAAACAGAACTGGTTGTTGAAAATCAATATGATGGACAAGTTTTTTAATTTTTTTCACCATTGCACCAACTAAATGGAGAAAAGAATGCATTGGCCAATTTCACAGCTTGCAGACAATGAGAGAAACCTTTTAATGAAACTCAACCAGCCATATAAATGACACGAGGTGATACAGTGACAGAAAAAGCATCTTTTAAAAAGATGATCAATGCTATCATCTTCTCCAAAGCTGACTGGAGAAACAGCAATGAAAATGAAAAATAAAAATATTTTAGTTTAGAGTTTCCTGTGAGAGAAAGAGGCAAATTGCTTTTCTCTTCTTTCTCTTCATCTTTCCTTGGTTTACGTAATTCTCTCAATTTAGTGGCAGTGTATTTTCCCTGTTACATCATCTTGTTATACCTTTATTTTATCATCTCATCTGATGTCTCATCCTTCAACCCTTGTTTCTTAATCCTTCTTATCCCGTTTCATTGTCTCACCTCTTCTCTAACACACAGTCTCACTCCCTCCCGTCTTTGCCCTGATGGCATGCTTATCCTGTTGCGTAGATGATACATTAGGAAGATTAGCATTTAGCATGCTGATCAGATTATGATAGCCTTTGGGTACATGTTTTTTGCATGTTGGAAAGTTTTATGCCTCATGCAAACTCCGCTGAAGTGGCAAAGTCAGGAGAAAATGGGCAGGTAATGTTCAAAGATCTTAAACACGAATCGCCCAAAATACCTTTATTTCAGTATTTGGTACTTATATGATCTAAATAAAAGGGAGTATTTCAAATACAGAGACAGGGACACCATTAGCTAGCTTTAGCAGTGATTCGCACAAACAGTGAGCAAAATGTAGTTCTTGTTTTTAGGACTACATTAAAGTAAATTGTCATCCATTTAATGCAAATGCATCTGAATGATCTTCACACATCCCACCATAAGTGCACCGTTTCTTTAAATTAATGATAATCCTGAACATATATATGATGTGATGCATTATATAGCTAATTCTTTGAGAACTGACATTGTGCCACAGGGACGGGGAGAGAGGGAAGTGAAATGCAGATCTGTTTCCAAATGCTCATTTTTAGCTCGCTTTTTTTGGACACAGAACACCAGAGCTGACGAGCTGAGCACAGAGTTTTTGACACAATGGTGTCATAGTTGGGACTGTGATGTTTAGTTCACAGACGCTAACAGCACCACACCTGCTGGCAACACGCAGACACAGACACGAACAGACTGTTATCTAAACTGCATGGTAATTAGTGTGTTTGGGCGTACTGCACATCTTAAATACTAATCTGCTTACATTGTTTAATTAAAGGCATTCTCAGCAATGTGGCATGTGTTATCTCCTGGAAATTCTGAAACAGTTTGAGCTTTGCTGTACTGTTGTCATTTTGAAATGATAACAAAACATAATTTAGATTAATCTTTGATTCACTTCTTTCCTCTTCTCATGATTTCTTTTGACACAGGAGGCTCACATTTGTATTCAGTTATTTTCCTTTATATTCAACCACTTTACTCTAACATCAGTCGAGGGGCTGGTGATTCTGCTGTAAGTCCACATTTAAGAGCACCTTACTCTGCAATTTACCTGAATTTTTCAATTACTGTTCTCTCAGATTATTGCTTCAAAATGGTGGTCTGAAGATACAATAGTTTGAGTCCTATCTGCTCCGTCTTTGTTTTAGCTTATAAGGATGAGACCACATTCTGGCCACATTCTGTGCAAAGAATCAAGTTCTTCTGTGATGATTTCCCCCAACTCATGCTCTCATAACTCATGTACAGAGTTGTGCAGGCATGGATGATATAGATGATTAATTGTGGAGTTACACCCTAATTGCCTGCTTAAAACGTATTTACAGAACATCATTAAAGGGCTACATTATTATTTAGAATCCTCTGTGAGGCCCAAAGCGTCTTCTCCATTTCCCACTGAAGATTAAACTAGGGCTATATACTTGGTTTCATATGCTGTGTGTGTGTGTGTGATGGAAACACAATTCCTCCATTTCATCAGCAGCGTAGTGTGCAGTGTGTAACCTGCTTTTTATGACTGGCTGAGATATTCTCAACATTCTGTTATATTCCTAAATAAAAGAAGAAAGTAAGTGAAAAATATACATCTTCTTTAAACTACTCACACTTGACTGCTCCTTTAGAGGTCATGTGTGGGTAAATAATGTCTTCACCTCTATCTCAACATTCTAGTGGTTTTATGAGATGAGTTGCCGTCTCTGTTGGTTACTGTTCAAAGAAGGTCATAAATGGGCGATTTATGTTGGATGTGCACCCAGGAATGCTGATGTCACTGTCAGGGACTAGAGATACCGTCTGCTTTGACTCATATGTAACGTAACCTGTGAAGCCCCAAACTCCGCGCCCTAACTCATGCACTTACTGATGTGTGCTCACATAGAGAGGAAGTTAACATCCCATAACTGGCAGACAGAAATGACATAGAATTGCATAATATGACAGGTGATTGTGAGGTGGTAAATTTGTTCTGTGAACTTCTAAAAGCAGATTTAACATTTTCGGCATATTGCGTCAAATTCCCAATGTAATCTAAGGTGGATTCACTGGCATGCTGGTGCCAAAATTAATTGTCAAGAAATGACAATACGTTATTAGATTCCAGTAGTGTTTGCACTGCTGGGAAATATTCTCCCATGTAAACATATGACTAGCAACACCAACTCCAAATGTCCAACACATTGTTAATTTAATGTAACATTGTCAAATATTTATTTTTTTCCCTCTCTACTCTTTTGATTTCTTATCTGACCTTCCAACCACCATTGTTAAATTATGGACATTTTTATCACAATTAACTGGGGTCCATTAGCATAGCTTCATGGGTGGCCAGGGCTATGTTTCTCTAAATCATTAAGCTAATTATACAATATAATTAATCAGTATGCTTGGAATGGAGTGCATGATGAGGCGCTTCTCTTTGTTGGCTTGCATAATGAAAAGAGCTTATTTTAGAAAACTGGGAAAACTGAGGGAAATAAAAACTTTGATCTCCAAAAGTAAACATCATTTCTGCATATTAGGTGCTTTGGTAGTGTTGGAAAAAGTATGAGATGCAAGTCGTATATAAAATAAAAGTCGTGCTAGATTCACATTTGAAGTGCTTTGAATATGTTGCATGTAGGCATACAGTGGAGCGGCATTGAGAATTGTACTATCAGGAATTATGTGAAACTTTATTCTTACCACTTGTCAAACTTAACCCACTGTCTGACCATTTTTTCAAGATCCTAAATGTATGCTCTGCCTTGTAATGATGTGTATCACTATGTTCTCATATCAAGCATATATTCATGCTTTCTCGCAAGTGTCAGAAAGTATTTCATACAAACAGGCATAACCAAATATCCTGCCATCCCGTCATCAGTGCAAGGTGCAGATTTAGTCAACATCCATACAGGAGTTTATTTTTAGCAGCTCTCATTATGCAGAATGGAGAAAGAAAAAAAAACTTGCTCAAACTATGTGACTCATGTTTACTCACTAAATTGGACGGGGCTGGTGATACAGAAATCCATTTGAAGTGTGTCAGCTCTTGTTTTTCTCCGTTTTCATGTTCTGTTCTGAATTGTCAATGATTTGATACATGGAAGCATGCCAAATTCTTACCTCTATCTATTTCCTTTCAGGGAAATTCTGAGGAGCTCTGTTCTTTCATCGCTCTGGTCTGAGGCAGCAATCACCACTGATTATTCCAAAAGGGTAAGATCAACTTTTTACAATGCAGACATAAAAAAATCAACCCTCAAATAAAGTTAGTCTAAAAATCACTCAAATAATGGAAATCCAATGATGAACAAATGTCAGTATACAAACATATGAAAAGGCTAAACGTATAAAACACACAGGAATCAAATCAAGGGTCAAACAACTAAATGCTGTTAGCATGGATTGGGGAAGAAAGAGAATATGTGTCTTGACATCTAGACATTGTTTTTTAGTTTAACAATGTACTGTTATATTTTATTCCCTCTTTGAACGCAATGTTGTACAAGCAAAAGAAAGGTAGAATGTTTTTGCCATTCATTGTGTTCAAATCCGCCCCCCTGCCCTTTTAACCCGATGTTGGTGCCAAAGTCGCTTAAAATATTTCAACAAAATCATAACAGGGCTAAAACATGCTAATGGTGCCCTCTGGAGTATGGAAATCTCTACTGCTGCGGTCCACACAGTGTGGATGTGATGATACACCCACTCACACCTCTCCCAGCATTTAGCGGGAGGACTGACAGGTGCTGTCAGCATTCTCAGCAGTATGAGAACACATGCACAGTTTCTGCTGCAAAATGATTCCTGAGATAAACAGAAATGAGTTGATGCAATTGGAGAACCAAATGAAAGCACCAGCTCTGTGTCAAAATAACAAAATGACTGGATATGATCGTATCATTTACCATACGCTTCATTATCACGATGAGTACTACTGAAATCTGTATTTGCAAGTTAACATGAACAATATGTTTCCGTAAATCAGTTTCAAATCAGTGTCTATCACTACTGTAAGAGTGTTCCAGTCAGGATCATTAAAAGTAGAGTTTATGTCTTCTGGAAGTGGAACAAAGTTACCCTCTATCACAGTAGTGCTTTTCAGATCAATGAGCAGCGCTGTGGTTTCCCCGAGAGGACTAACGGGTGGGGCTGTAATTGGAGCGTTTTTGTTCCTGCAGGTTACTTTTCCCTGGATAGAGGCCAGCGAATACTAGAACATTCTTGTAAATATCCAAAGGATTTCCTATGAGCTTATCAAATACACTTTATTGAAAAGTATGTGGAGATCAGGTCACGTGTGAGTTGTTATTTTCGAAAGAGTAAGTTCTGAGTTTTACTCACGACCACACATGCATTCAGAAGTGGCTGATCGATGAACGGATATGCCCTCTTTTAAATGTTTTAGTGACTGTCAAATGCCATATGGCAATTTTCAAAATGTTGAGGAGGCACAAGTGGAAGAGGGATTTACAAAAAATAGGGCAAAGACAGGTCTGGTGGAAAGGCAAGAAAAAAAAGTTAAAGCTGAGGAAGTTAGATTCCAACTTTCTAAATGACAGCGACAGACTTGTCACAAATGCATAGTCTACTGGAGAACATTTCATTTTTAAAGAAACTTGAAGTCATTAAATGCAAATTAATTTTCACGGTCTTCTCATAGAAAAACAATTAAATAAGGCTCATTAAATTTCACACAGTGCTTTACCAAAAGTCTGCGCAAAGGTGCCCGAAATCTGTCAGACATTGTTGTGTTATATAAAGCAGCATTCACCGCAGAAGCAAGTGACCTGGTTTACAGTTGCAGCAAGTCTGGCAGCCAGAAAACTTTCGAAAGTCTACTTTTCAAAACTGCTTACAGTAAAAGTACAATGACCTATTATCGCGGCATTACAAAATTAAAAAGACATTGCAGAAGGAAAAAAAAAAAGAATTGCTATGCTGACAGACACTTTATGAGGTGGAATTAGAAAAAAGTATAAATCTAAGTTTTCATTTAATCTTTTCAATGGTAAAGACCAGTTCTACGGTCGCATCGGGTTAAGCATAAGTCTTCCACTGTGATTTGTGGTATGACTTAACTGTCTACTGGTTCATCCTGCTCCCTTGAAAAGGTCAGGGTACATGACATAATTGTGTTTTGGTAGAGCTCAAACTTGATGTATTAGTCTATGGCTGGCATCCTTTCCTCTATATGTGTGTGTGTGTGTGTGTGTGGACATCTAAAATACAGTGTGGGGCAAGCCAAGCAACAATGATTTATTATACTGCTTGAGGGGATTTGTACTGCCATGAGGTCACATGAGCAACATGTCAGGCAGACACAGACCACGGTTTTCTTTGGCATAGTTGATGAGAGGGAGGAAAGCCAAAACAACTGAAACACATTTCAGTTTCCAGCACATTCTCAGTTCCTCGGCTTTTTGCGGTCACTGCACACATTTAGACTTTCAATGTACTCACCCTCAAAACAGCATTATTGCCAAAAAACAGGAGGTAAATTATATGCAAATCCTCCTAAGACATGCCTGAGGCCACAAGATGCAGTGTCTTTCACAATGCCTTTCTGTAGGTTCATTTGGTGTAAATAAAGCCTCATAATCTTTTTCAACATCAAAGGTTTTTTCTCCTAAATAAGCTAAAAGACTCAAAATGATAGAAAACAGTCTTAAAACCATGTTATTATAGAAATGCAACTAATTATACTTCTGATTTCAAATAAGCCCAGTTATTGATGTGGGTTGAGGGTCAAGCTGTTAGTGAAAGAATAGTAGAAATTAAATGATCATCATTTCATTCATTTTTAACTAATATAAGTTTGTATCAACACCTTATCCTGCTGAATTATCCCCAGGTGGGGAAAAAGGGCAGTAGTTCCTATGGTGTGTCGGCGGGGTAAGACCACAGCAGCGGGCAGCATGTCGGCATCTGCGTGAGCCCTACAGAACAGCCTCATTTCTCGGTAAGTAGAGACTTCTTTGAAATTAACCGAATCCCACTCTGTGTTTGGCGCCTGTTTCTTTCTGTCAGGGTCTTCCATGTTGCGCAAAACATCTAATACTTGATTCAGTGAGATTCATATGGTTTGTGTGGTTAAAAGAGCTAGGCCAGGGGTGTCTAACTCTGGTCCTTAAGGTTTTAGACTTTGCCCTGCTTATACACACCTGATGCTGATGAAATGGATCTCTTCCATCTTAAGGTCTGCACAATCCCCCCCCAAAAAAGAATTGAAATGTATTTAAGAGTTAAAAACACCTATAGGCACTGAACTCTTATCGATAAATTCTTAGCAGCATTTATGCGATCAGGAGCAAATTCTCAGTGTTATTTTTCAGATTTAAACAAGGTCTGAAATACTAAAACCTGCTTTGTGGAGCAAATCCCTGAACTGATCATGTGCAGAGATGTAGCTGAAGAAATACATTCAGTCAGGTATAAATATTGCACAGTGAGTACACTGAGGGCTTTTTGGGCAATGAATTATTACGTAGTCCAGTGGCTTGGTGCCAGCATCAGAGTATATCTCTCTCTACTTCACCCTGCAATAAGCTCTGGCTGGGGAATTGTGGTTATAGGCACACCACACATAACTGCCAATGATCCCCAGAATCCATCACTCTCATCCCACATGTGTAGCTCTGCTTACATATAAGCCCACTGAGCAGCAGACAAAGCGCATTCAAGTAAAACAGACCGGGTAAAAAAAAAACGTAAAAGAATCTGTAAAGAGAAATATATTAATATTTGACTCTTCTAAATATGCAGCATGTGGAAAATTAAGGGTTTTGTACATGTTGAACAAAATTGACAGTGTGACTGCTCACTGAACTGGATGCTTTGAAAAAGGAAGAGTAAATTCTGAGTCTGAAATGAGCAAATCCAGAAGAACGACAAAGAGTCTATTTGATGTACGTCAGTGCAACAAGGAGATGGAATTAGTCCAATCTTTATCATTTTCCAGCTAAGACGTGTTTTATTTGCATGTGACAATCTTGTAACTCGGTGGAGCATGAAGTTAATAGTTCATATATCTGATTGTAACAGTACAAAGAGAATGAAAGGAGATCAAAATAAGCATCTAAATGGGAAACTGGACTTTTACTCAGAGCACTGCGTTGTCAAACTAAAGCCAGGCAGGTTGGGTCTTTCAGTGATTAGCAAAAAGCATAATCCCCAGACTGCTGACACGTTTCTTCTCAAACTGCCTGTCTGAAAAAGACAGATATGCTTTGGAAAATGGATCAAATCTGTTCCAGGTCAGATAGCAGCTCGCCATTTTCCAGGATGAGTCTTCGCTAAGCCACGAAAAGACAGGATTATAGATTCAAGCACCATGAAACATAAGGAAAATAAAAAAGAGGACAATATAAAATGATTAAGGAAAAATTTAGATAGCCTCTGCATTATTTACATGCTTCTTCTTTGCGCACTCTGGAGCTTTGAATCAACAAGGCTGTTCAGAAAACATGGTGTGGGTTCAATTTCATAGCTTTTCCTAATTTGTTGTAATACAGCTACTAATTCCTAAAAATTACATAGCTATTATAATTATGAAGAAACAAGCATGGAAAATGTATTTCATTTTCTCTGCAAATAATTTCGTGGGGTGTGGAGACGAGCCAGTGTGTGTACGTTTAATGACATGCACGGATTTGTCTCAAGGCGCCACGGATGAGGTATTTAAGTCTTGTGCATATTTTATGACTGCTGACTGCACCCTGGCTTCTCATAAGTCCTTTTACAGGTTCACAGATATCTTGTTGCCTTTTTCGATGCTCTGTGAGAACATCTCAAACACAAATGCGCACAAACGCAGCGGAGGCAGCGCTGGTTATTAAGTCCTAACCATGTTTATGATTACATATCTCAGTGAAACCTCTGTGGCAAATGTGCACGCTTGATTCTACCAAAATCTCAACGTTTTAAAGAAACCATCAAATTTGCATGTCCTCTTTTTCAAGTCAAAAGTGAGTCATTGCCTGACTTTATTGAGAGTTATACAACCACAAGATGGTGCTACAGCACTTAAATCCGCGTGACCAGATGCAGCTGAATGCTTGATTTGAATTGTTTAATCAGAGGATTTTGTTCCCTTCTTCTGCATTAAAAGTGATATTTTTCATATGTCTTTCTCTACCTAATAAACCTGATTGTTGATCCAAACTAAGGGATCTCTCCCTATCTTCCTCAAAAGTTTTGCTACAGTATTTTTAAGGTAACGCATAAATGTATAATCTTTTATAGGAGCTTTTGATTATGCTAAATCCAAACCATGCATTTATTTAATTCATACCCTTAAAAAATGTTATCACTAGTTCATAAAACAGGATTTCTACTGCAGGTAGTCCCATTAGGAAACATCAAACTGAACATATACAAAAGAGGAAGTTAACATTAAGGAAATACAACGTTTTGGGGATTAGAACGTTTCAAACGGATCCAGTAGATGGCAGTCTGTCATTACAGAATCCCTCCGCTGACTTTCCCAACACACCACAGTTCCTCATGTAGGCGTATCTCATCATCGGGAAAACTTTTCAACATCTTTTCCAGGCAGTATGATGGATGAATGCAAAGTGACAGTACAGATGAAATTTTATTGCTGCTCTGATTATTTACAGAAGCTGTCTGAGTGTGTGTAGAAGAAATAAAAAAAACAGAGCTTGCCAAAAAAAAAAAGTCACATCCCCTTTCTGGAACACATACTTCCTTAATATTTTTCCTGATTCTTTTTTTTCCCTTCTCTCTTATATCTCTCTCACGCTCCATCTCACACACTTTTACAAAGCCGAATGGCGTCACCACCCACCACTCACACTCATGCACACATCGAGCAGCACACGCACACCTTCCCGCCATCTGTCTGTTCAGCGGCGCGTGTCCCATGCACTTGGAGCAGTTGGGGAGCAAAGGGAGTGAAAGAAAAAGAGTCTCTTCCCTTTCGAGTGCTGCATCCCCCCTTCCCTTTTCTTTCTCCTGCTGTGTTGTCTATCAAATGGACTCACAACATCATGCGGCCCGCCAATGATCTCACCCTACTATGTCACTTTCACACTGTCTTCATGGAAGTGCAGTTCAGCTGTATTCACCAACAGAAAACTGTCCTCTCCAATATTTGAGGTCTAAAGGAAGTAAATATGAAGAGAGTCGAATGCTTAGATCACTGGAAAAAGTGTAGCGCACTTTTTTGTGCTGAAAAAAATAAGACACATTTACAGTTTCAATTTCGTCAGTTGCAGAACTATTTAGCAAAAGAACAGAGTGGATAGAGTGAATATTATCTCCCTATATTACCTCTGCCAGAGCTCGAGGGTATTTCTCTGTATCATCATTAGATACAGCAGCAATAGTTGACTAGATATGCAAATTGACAGAGCTGGAATTTCATCATGAGATTTTTTTCTTTTAATTCCGCAGCATAATATTTAGATTTTCCAAAAGTCTGAGTAAAAAATGCATCCCTTTTCTCTCAGCCTGCACCATTTCAGCAGCAAGCAAAAGGGCCTTTATTACAGTGCAATTTTAAGCCGGGTGATAAGAAATGGCAGCTATCAGCAAGGCGCACAGAAGCTGCATATAACTGTTATTGTGCGTGTGTATATAAAAATTGATTTATGTGACCTATCACTTAGCAGGTGCAATAGGTGGATGAGTACTGGCTAATATAATATTATGGAAAGAATGGGGGTCAAGGAAAGGGCCAGGTGCTGCCACAAGGGGAAGAAAAATGTGCTCAAAATCCAAAAGCCTCTGTAAATGTTTTTTTTTTCTTCTAATCATTTCTTTTTCCTGAAAATGAACTGAAAATAAAAGATACTTTATTTGAAGATATTCGACACAGCATGTCTACATGAAGGGTCCTTATATTTTATTTTGCCACCTCGTGACATTACTAAAAAAAAAAAGCACATTAATTTTCCAAGTGGAACCACAATAGAACTATAATTTTAAGTAATCACTGATCGTATATTATAACCAGAATTGATTAAATTATAAAAGCTTGAATTTTTTTTTTGCATTTCAAAATTGGTTGTTACTACCACACAGTGAGGGCACTTTTGGAACCTTATTTCTCGTGGAGATAGAAACAAATATTGGTTTCTCTGTCCTAATTGTCCATACAAATGTGAAGATTTGCAAAAGATAAGATGTAGGACCTGCAAAATTACCAGTAAATTCTGATGGATAAGAATAAGACTGAACTATATCACTGTAAAGTAATTTGAATGAACAACTAAATCATAATATTTTTAAATTATTGACCACAAACTGATTAAAATTCTAGAAAAGATAAAAACCTAATATTTTCATTTGTGCTCGATGCATTTGTTTTCTTTTTTCCTGAAGTTGGTTTAAGAAGCTGCTTTACCCTTTTCTAAATAGCAGTCTCGTCCCATAATTAGATGGAATATGGAGGTATAAGCTTGGCGGTAGCACACTGCCTCATGTTTACCCTTTGGTGCAGAACTGATGCCATGTCCAGACTAGTAAATCAAGCCCATTGAGGTAGCGTAATGCTCATGATTATGACAGCCAGTCGCATGGGAGTGATAGAGGGGCGTTGAGTTATGGGCTTGGGGAGGATGCCCAGAATTGAAGAGTCACACAAATGGAAAAAGCACTTTTACCAAAACACCAGTCCCCAGACGGGAACTAATGCTGCTATTGGCGGCTGTGCATCACAAATGAGGAGCTCGAAATTCGAAGAATAGTTTATTTTTTTGTCATTGTTTCACAGTTCTGCAGTTTAGCAGTGCAGCTAATAATATATAATATGATTTTTTTTTAAAATACAATCACAGCCTGGAAAAGATCACAAAAGAGACGATATCTTGAAAATGTTTTGTGTTGCACTGGCATGCAATTCACATTTTGACTGGATGATTTCAGGCTTAGAAGTCCATTCCCTTTATTATTTAGAAAGCTCTGTTAGGATTCTGTTTTATTCAATCTAACCCCCTTTGTGGAAGAATGATCATTCATTCGCATTGATTGTCAGCTGTGATAATATAATCAGGCGTAAAGCCTGACAAGGCTGGCCGCTCCGATACATCAGAGCTGCTGACAGCAGAGCTATACACAGGTCATAAACCCTCACCTTCCCTGTTTGACCCCACATCAATTTGCCCCTTTCCAATATGAATGCAAATAACAGCACATTTTTGGCGACAGGTTTATGGTTATCTCTGTATCTTCGCTTGCTCCACCTGCCGTGGCTAAATGTGCTGATGGCGCTGAGCTAATGGGATTGAAAGAGGTAACCTCTTGCTCACTAGTGGTCAGCTTAGCATTGCACGGTCCTGCTACATAAGCTTTAGAATATACCAGTGCTTCCACACATCCACGCATACAGTATGCATACCTACATGCCCTCAACCTCAGTCACTTGTGTATGCATTGAGCTGATAAGTGCCGCAGTTCATTTTCCTCATGGCAAAGCACAGTAAAAAAAATAATAAAATAAAAAAAATACTGGGGAGTAATAATTGCTTTGAGGGGGGTGGTTTTGTGTGTGACTTTGGGGAGGAGGGGGCAGTATGAGGATGGCTAAATATGCTTGATTGCCTCCTAAGCTTTGCTCCTGTGTAATGAAATATAGTGTCTGCAGACCAGGGCTCCAATGCTTTCTTGTCACTTTCTTACTCCTCTGTTTTTCTACGCACTCTTTCATACTTATGTTCTATCATTTTGGTCTTTGTTCATCGGCTGTCGTTACAGAATGGACTCCATCAAAGTATTTGTTGGCATTGAACACTTATCATGGCTTCAATGTAATAATTGCAGAGGCCGACTTAAGTCTGATTGAGTATTCCTTAAGCGCACCAAATGGCAGACGCCTTAATATTTGTCTGTTCTACAATTTAATTTGCAGATTCATTAGCATGAGCAGGGTGTATGGAGAGAGCTCAGATAACAAGGAACACAACAAAGACAGGTTTTAGGGGACTAGGAAGCAGCCATATGCCCGATTTGGTAATTGCGGTCGATTAGAATGATCAAAGTTGCAAACAGATTTCAAATATCATGTTTGCAATCTGAGCACCCACTAGACTCAGCCTTCACAGCCGACACATTCACTGCACAATCATTGTTTACATGTCTACATAGAAAAAGTTACTAAATGAATTAATCTTTGTCAGACCATGTCGGTTCATTTGTGATTATGCTCATTGTATTTTCCCCATATATGACTATAGATATACATGGAGAAACCAGAAAGCTTCTGGCACAAATGTCTCATCCTTTGCTTACAAATGCTGCATATTTAAATACAAATATCTTTTCACGGAGATTAGGTTCTATGCATCCAATTCTGATTTTACATTAATAAACAAATCAGCCAACGACATTCGCACAGAAAATTGACTCTGAATTAACTCAAATGAGAAGTTTTTTCAGCGGAATGACAACTGTAATCACGGCATTCATAATTATCATTGCTAATCATCTCATTTGATTGCTATAAAGACCAGCAATAATCTTTTACAAGATAATGAGTCAAATTAAAGCTCATCCAGTGTAGCTAAAAAATGTTTTGTTCACCCTTTAACCACATTTGTGTTGTAGCAACCCAGCACAGATTTCTCCCTGTTGTTGAAATAACCAATAAATCATTTACAAGACTATTAGTGCATCGGCTTGTATGGGCACAGCAGCATTTGCAAGGGCATTTATCAAGTGAATAGCCTGAGAAAAAGACTTAAGAAAACAGTTTATATCCTCTTTTGCTTTAAGAAAAACTCACAATGGTATATTACTGTAATTTAGAGAGAAATCTACCTATGCCTGTTTTCATAAATTCAACTGATACATGCGTGTGAGTCAACTGTAATTTTGAGATTTTTATTCATTATTACACACATACAACCTAAATTAAATCTATCTATAAACAGATCTGTTAGACTTTGAATATTATTTTGTTCTTTATCTATAAAAGAATAATTGTTTTTAACGGTTTTTTCCACTTTTTAAAGACAGCTTGACGTAGCAAGTAATGGCTCTTTCTCTCTGTCTTTCTCCATTACACAGTTCTATTTCCTGAGATGTCAACCGCAAGATGAGACTGGAGGCAGGTGAGAAACAAAAGGATGGCAGAGAAGTAACAGACAAGACTGTTTTGACCCCTGTTCGGCGTTATTCGCTTTAATTTCTCGAGATGCATTAAGAGTGGTCGTGTGCAGTATTTTATTAATGTATTCAATTTGTCAGTTGAATATTTAAGCTGCTTGCGTCTCCAAATGTCCATATTTGTACTAAAGAGGAATTGCACATTTTGAGTGCTGGGATAGCTCCGAGAATATGTCAAGAGATATCCAATCAGGCACTAAGCTGAATCTCAACTCCAGCTCAATCCTTCCCAACTTCTGACCTGCAGCTGTGCAAAAGGAGCAGACTATCTCTGGCTGCCTAAACCTTTTTAAAGTGACTGAGAGAGTGAGGGAGACTGACTGGCACTGATGGGACCAGACTGGGACTGTGCAATGGCGTGCTGCACAGCGCCCGAGCCTCAGAAGCCTGATTGATAGAGTGTGATGAGACTGTCACTGAGCAAGGAGAGTGGTGCAGAGATAGGCTAGATGGAGGGAGGGAAGTGGGCTGACCAGCGTAAAGAGATAGGGAGAAATAAATTTGAGAACATGTGAAGGATAAAGTGGGGGAATGAAGTGGCTGGATGGAATGTGTTTGAAACATCGGAAGGACTGGGAGGTGTAGGATGGGGGTCAGTGTCAGAGAGGGGAGTCAGGTAGGAAAAGGCCTCACTTATGCGTTGGCCAGAAATGGCATGGACATATTCAGTTAATATGCCTGTAATTATATTGATAAGAAAGAACAAACCTTAAAAAAACAAAACAAAAAATGAAATAATGGAGTTATTTGAATAATTCATGTTTTTTAAAAGTTAAAACAAACAAACAGGTACTGTTACAAAACATTGAGGTTCCATATTTCATGGTTGTAAAGTGTGAGATAAAAACATACCCTTCGGAGTTGTTTTTTTTTTTAAAGAAGCATTTATATGACACAATGGGACTCACAATCCCCAATTTAGAAAATGCTACGAGTGGTGGCAATCCAACACTGCACATCGACTGGAACACACCGTTCCCACTGTGAAACATGGTGGTGGTAGCATTGTGTTGTGGAGATGCTTATTGCGGTTTGGGGACAGGTGAGCTAGTCAGAAATTATAGGAAGAGAGATGGAGAAAAATACACTGCGACCCTGGAAGAAAACCTCTTTGGAATCCTCCTGGCAAGACAACAAGCCTTAACATACAGGCAGCAACTAAATGGTTTAGATCAAAGCACGTTCATGTGGTGAAATGGTCCAATCAAAGTTTGACCTAAATCCCATTAAGTATATGTGGCATTTTCTATCCAGTCTTACTAAACTGGAGCTATTTCATAAAGAAGAATGGGCATAAATTGCAGTCTCTAGATGTACAAAGCCAGAGAGACATTTTCCAAAAGACTTGCAGATGCAATCAGAGTGAAAGGTGGTTCAACAAAACATTGACTCAGTGGGACTGAATACAAATGCGTCCACACTTTAGATTTTTATTAGTAAAAAAAAAAACTATATTTATACTGTGTATCATTTAGCTTCCACGTCAAAATTATGCACTACATTTAGCTGGTCTGTCACATAAAATGCCAAAAGAATGAATGGCCAAGTTGTACAGCGAGTCATTAATATTGTTAAATCCTTCACTGACACAGCCACAGGTTAGGCAATCCCTGACGGCAAAAGCCCAAAGCCCATTGTACCTGCTATTTAGGTAGAACGCACACTGGTTGCTACAGAGAAGCAAATCAAACTACAGCCGTTTTTGGGTTGGATTTGCAGAGAGAGGCAACAACTTTTTCTTTTCACAATTCAAAATTAAGACAGTCTAATTCCGCTCCAGAAAAATCACTTTGGGACAGTCACCGGTGAGGCACCTTCTTCTCTGCTCTACAATTGTCTGCCAGACTTTGTTGTTGTAGAGAAAACAAACCAAATGCAAACATTAGGCAGCTGCAGCATTGTTTCCATATGAATATTATAGACAGTTGTCATTTGTTAGTTTATCAGTAGCTGCTTTGGACACAATGTAAGATCAAGAAGACACATGGCATGTTGGCAGTGAATGAAATACAGGCTGAGCTAAAGCCCTCCTCTGGGAATCCCACAGTTAGTGATTTCAGACTCAATAAAGAAAGCATGTTTTACTTTTATCCTAGCC
Organism: Menidia menidia; assembly: GCA_907169785.1. NCBI lineage: Eukaryota > Metazoa > Chordata > Actinopteri > Atheriniformes > Atherinopsidae > Menidia > Menidia menidia. The sequence goes on from CAJRST010014446.1 coordinate 3,203,539, forward strand.
TGAGGAAAGACGGCTGACACGCCAGAATGCCGAAGTTATTATTAGTGCCTCGCATTTGTGGAGAAGTACTGTGTGCGCGCATGTTAGTGAATGAAAGACAGAGCATGAGGCTGAGCTCCAGCAGCAGCGATGAGTGCATGCAGGAGCGGCATGAGGAGTTCTTATCTGCCACCTGCCAAGCTCTGACCAGGGCCCTGACTTATGCACCCGCTCTCTCCCTCCGCCTCTTTCCAGCCAGGCTTCCCCCCTGTCTGCTATTGGCAAGGCAGCCAGGTGAAATGAGCAATTCCCATTCAGGGACAGGAGTGCTGCACAAACTCTCCCTGTGAAATGGCTGCTCACTTTGGCAGATCAATGCACTCTCTTTCCTCCATGCACTGCCACTGAGTGATAGCCAGCAAGAAAAAGAGTGGGGGTGGGGGGGAAGCAGAGAGAAGGGAAAGGTGGTTCTGTATGTGCTATTTGTTTGTGTGGATATATGTGTGTGTGTGTGTGTATGTGTGTGTGTGTGTGTGTGTGTGTGTGTATGGAGGGGTTGGGTGTTCTCTGGGCGTTTAATGATATTTGCCATGGTTCCACTGGCTGAGAGCAGTTGGAGGAAAATGTGAGGTGTTTTGCATAAACTCAAAAGACATGCAATATTGCTGTTCCCCTTTGGAAGAAAGAGTGCAGTTCCCATTCTCACCGGATATGAGAATATTCAGCCACTCAAGTGAAAAATTTTCCACCATGAATGATATTAGTGGCAATCATATTAAAATGCTCAGTGGTGCCAAAATGAACTCCATACTTCTGCAGTGATGAGACTCATATGTCATATAGTAATAACACAGCCAATTCTGCATATTTCAATTGTCAAGTAATACCAGATAACCACACAGACATAACACAAAGCTTTAACCATACTGTGCACACATTTTGCATATTGTGTTTGGGTCAATATTAGTAGATTGCTTTAGATTTAAAAGATGGAGTTTGCGAACTCATTTGAGGCTCAGCCAACAAAAATACAGATAATGTAGAAGTATACAGAATCTAAAGTTGCCCGATGACTGAAATATTACAGATATTATATCACAGTGACATGGGAGAACATATATGCATGCAACAATCACTCTGGAATTCTTGCTGATGGTTCAAATAAAAATCTCAAGAACATGAGTGGGTGTGAAAATGCACAAGCATGTTGTTCTTCCTGCTGTGTCGCTACTTCCACTTGTTGATATGTACAGGTTCGTGCCGCTCTTGCTATTTTCAGTGTTTAAAAAAAAAAACATCCACCTTCATCTTTGTCCATTTTAAATGCCCATTTCCCCCTTTCATTCCTATATCAAGCAAACTGACCTAATCTTTAGCACATTTCATCTCACTGCGGCATGCACACGTTAGCAGCAACAGTGGTAGAAGACTAGATGGAATCCTCTTACATATACATGCATCTCTTCCTATATGTTGAAAGCAAACATAAAAAGCATTTTAATCTGTATGATGTTTAGGAGAATTGTCTTAATATTATGAAGAGAAATGTATTATCTAATGGACAGCAATTATTTCAGTGATACATTTTTGCCCAATAAAATGTCATTATTGAGAATATTTTGAAACAGCAAAGGTGTAGTACAGAATTCATGGTGCTATGTTTAGGTCATCTGAATATTGATTTTCTGATGTGCATTGTCTATGAGTGTGTCTCCCAATTATTTAGCCATATTCCTAATAGGTTAGCTGTCGTGCAAAAGAAAATAGAAAACAAATTAATGAGATGAGCTTAATTGGGAAATCTGATATACACTCTCATGCTTTAGTGATTTTACAAAAGGATGGAAAGACATGGAGCTTTGTTGAATGTACAGAGGTTCTATGTCCATTAAAATACAGTTTAGTGTATATGTACACAGGTTTCATTAACAGCCACAGTATCTGGGTTTTAGCTCTTTTGGTGCCTTAATGACGTATAATTTCAGTCATATCATGTTTAAAAGGCCTCAAAAGTGTTTTTTAGAGGGGTGATTAACATTTCCCTGAAAATTAAGTAAATTCTCTTGTAAATCAGAAAGGAGTAATAGACTAAGCAGTACAGACCTCTTCAGATTCATTAAAGTACAATTGCAAAGCCCAAGCTTATAATGATCACAAAGTAAAAACCCATGACCAAAATGAATATTTAGGGATCCACTTTGAACAATAAAATACACAAGAAAAAGGTTATTGAACTTCTTCCCTCCAATTGGATATTCATTACTTTTCTTATGTGCCCTCATACAGAACTGTTTTGCATTATGTATTGAAAATTTACGTTGCTGATCCTATTAAATGTACATGTTCAGGTCCATTCATTACTAAATATATGGTTACTTCTTATTATTTTCGTTATTTATGCATCATCATTTTACATCATTTTGGCTGTTTCAGCTGAATGTAATACGTTCTGTAAGACGTCGCTGTTGTTTCACTGACACGCAAATTGATTTACCCTCTAATGCCATGTTACGGGGGAAAGCCTATTGAAACCGATACGGTCAAAATGATTTTTTTCAAAATCTATTTAGCTAGATTTTGTCGTCAAATATAATCTATCATTCTATTTCCAAAGCTGTTCCTGCCTGAAGTCTCTCAGCACCAATGAAGCCCGAGTTAAAGATATAGTCAGACCTTTGCAGACATGACAGCAATAAAGTGCACTTGATTATATGGTTGAAAGTACAGACAAAGAGACACTGGAGCACAGTGAAAGGAAAATAGAAAAGTATACAGCCTCTCAACTTTGATTGCACTGAAAATCTTGTTAGAAAGTCCCATTTGTGTGCAGCCTTGACAGAGACTGGCACAGGAAGGTTGAATCTTGGTCATCAGCTGTCAAAGCAGTAATGAACAGTGTTTAGTAGTAATACCATGCGCTGCCACATTTCAGGGTGTGAAATGTCAAAGTGTCTATTTTTCGCCAAGCTAGTCAGAAGCTACACTGTCAAAGCTTTAGCTGTAAACAGCAGGAAAAGAAAGGCAACCACATAAAACTTTCTCCATTTCAACCATTACAGTCAGAGAGAGTGGAAGAGTGGTCGAATGTCAAGCCCAGAAGAGATGCTTATAAAAGAGAGAAAAAAATGGGTTAAAAATGGATCCATTTTGCAGGCACATAATGATAGCTATTAAAAAAAAAACCGAGGTAAGGAAAGCAGGAGAGGCAGAAGAGGTCACAAAAAGACACGAAAAGACAGACAGGGAGCTGAAAACAGACAGGAGGAGAGACACCTGCTGCTGCATCACCTGCCGTAATAATAGTGTTGACATTCAAATGGAAAGCTCTAACAATAGGAGGTATAGCTGAGGCAGCACTCCCTATTCAAATACAGAGAACACATCAGGAAATATTAGCAAGCGTCAGGACTTTTCATTGCACACACTGAAAACCACTTGACCCTTTGGCATAGCACAAGTGCTCATGTATTATGACTAAGTGCTTGCATGTGTATGCAGGAGAACAGACAAAGATTGCACATTAAATGAACAAATACGCTACTTGAGTCTTTTTCATCGCATATTAGCTGTCCATTCAAGTCTATAGATAGAAAAAGATTGGTTCTGTATTGCGATTTGCACAACATAAATGCATTTCAAATTTATCGAGGTCAGTTATTCACTACTTTTCAGTTAAATTTTGAGCCTGAAATGAACAAAGTTGCACTTCCCTGTCTGCTCTTTAAATTCCACCCATAATCCACTCTTTAATTCTCACTGTCATGGCATCTTAAATACCCCGGTTAAATATAATTCAGAAAATTGAATGGTTCGTTGGTCAGCAAATTCTTCCCTCACTCTCTCTTTCATGCACCTTGCATGCCCTCAATGGGCCCATCAATCAAATTTGGTTTCAGCTGATGCCACATTTAGCATTGCACATATTTTATTCCTTCTTAAGTCGTCAGCAGTCTTTTGTATCAATGTAGACCTGTGTTGATTGGAGTAGAAACTTTTCATGGTGGAAACTCAGTGGTGTTTGAAGGACTGCACAAATCAGCAGATCCTCGCTGATGCAAAGATCAATACCTATTATAGTAAAAGCAATAGTCAATACAGTGTTCTTACACGACCAGCTGTGGAGGTGACCATGTTCAAAAGCGAGGAAATTCTCAGCAATACTTTGATGCCCGATTACTTCTTACAATTAAGAAGTATAGGTGTGTTGAAAAAAAACTGCCCAAAAAAACCCAAGTATAAAAGTTAGATGGTTCAAAAGACAAACAGAATTGAAGAAGATCCTAGAACCCTAGTTAAATTTGAGGTTTTAAGATGCTACTTAATGGTTAAAGCAGCAATTGAACTTCCGGAGGGTTTCAGGTTTAGATTTCAGCCAATAAGAAGGCTATATTTTTTTTGGTCTTTGTTCCTGGAATTTGAGTTTATAGTTCAAAGTTAAATTGTATTGTGACAATTTACAATGCAAATATCTGTTTAAACTGGTGGTTTTGAGTCAACAAATGCAAAACATGAATTTTAATGAGTGTATCAGAGAGTAAGCACCTTTCTACTATCACTGATGCAATTTTTAAGCAAAGAACCTGCTGTACAAGCTGTTTCCGATGGAGGCCCTCTTGCATTAGGCTAGTAACATTTTGAAAGAATGTGTCAGCCATCAGCTGCTCCATCTACTTCATAGATGGTATTTTTTGGTTGGTGGGTAATAGCAAATGATCATGTATGGCTGAAAGATTTGGATCTCAAGTTTCTAATTTAAAAAAGGAAAACAGGACAGTAGATTAGATCAATCACACTTATTGTGTGCTATTGTGTTTTTTTTTTAGAAATTTAAATGGCAGCCTATTTTCTTTCTACTGGTTAGACGCAATAGTTTATGCCCCCCTTTTGCCCATGTGCTTGATCATAAGAGAACCATTTGAGGTGGCTCACTCAAATTAAATGCTAATAACCTTAAAAAGAATGCTTCAAGTGACTTCCATAAGCAATGTGGTAAAAGAAAAAATATTGATGACAAAGAAACAAGAAAAAGACGGCAAGACAGTTGTGTGTTGTTTCAGCTGATGCAAACAGATTACTGTTATAGTCACTAACCTTGCCTTATCTAAACGTGAAGAGAAATGTTTAAAAGAAACATATCTGAACATATCAGAAACAGGGGGGACACAGACATGCTCTGATAAACAAGGCAGCAAACTAATCTTCCCAAAATTCAAGGTGAAGGGTTGAGAAAAAAAAGTCACAACATGAACTTCTAATATCATTATATAGATCACAAATACACAACGTAAAAAGGAAGGAAGAAGCAGCAAATACAATTTCTGAATGTTTATAATGAACACAGTATCAGCCATCCTGGATCTGTACTTCTTCATTCGGATGTTCTCATTTGTATCCACACCTGTGTCATTCACAGCCTTACGTCTTAACCTAATTTCATGGTCTACAGGTTTGGATGGATAGCCTTGCTGTAACTTTTACAAGACAGGAGAGGAGAGAGAGTGCTTTGTGTAACGTGCAGCTCTGTGAGAGTGCGGACCAATACAATGACACAACTGCCAAAGAGGGAAAGAGCAAGTGAGAGAAAATGACAGGAGGACAATGTGCAGCGTCAATAGTTGATTGTAATCAATGCTAAATATGAATATCTTAACATTGTACCTTTCAGTTTGTAAAAATTGCACCAAGCTCCCCTACAAGACAGTCAGTAAACTGAGGTCTTACAGACTGAGTTATGATTGTTGTCCCTACTTTCATACAATAAACCATTATTATAGAAAAATCAGCTCAGATTTGTTTGCTAAAGTAAGCTGATATATTTCAAAATTGATAACAGCAAAAAGTACTACCATTTAGAATCCAAATTGTAGACAAACCATGCACAAAATGAGAATCCGAAACAGTGAAAACACGATGGATAAAAGCAAATAACATGGCTGACATTTCAGGCTTTAAAGAGCAGCCAAACAAAAGAGATTGCCAATCACTAAGTTAACATTTCACAGCTAAGTGTAATTCTTATTAACAGGAAATTGTAGAGCTCAGTCCCCAAAAGTCTTTTGTTGTCTGTAATTTATCAGCATATTCTTAAGCAATGCCATTCTATTTTACCAGAGTATTTTCTGGTGTGACGGCTTATTTAGCCAAACCAGGCATGACACCAATTATAGCGTAAGGAAATCGATTCCAACAAAGCTCTCTGCTAAGACAAACAATAACATGATCAAAGAAACTGGATGTTTTTCTTGCAATAAGCAACAAAATTAGTTTGTTCTTTAAAATGAGTTTTTAAGTCAATCAAAATATTTTCTTCCAAATACTTGCAAGAATCATCCCAAGCATGGAATACATCCATGGATATTAAGACAAATAAAGAGAAATCATTCATACATAATTCATACGTATATTATTTGTCAGAAATCACTGTTCATCCAGGTATCATTTCGCTTCTCATGTCTTATTAGGATTAATCCATTACCACTGAATTCTTGATTGTTTCTTCCCATCTTAAAAAAAACATTAAAAACATAAGTTAATTCATGTGTCCACAACAATGCATTGTAAAATTAAAATACATATTAACCAAACTACAAAAGGGAAAAAGAAAGCTATTGTGCTCCAGCCTTCCTGAAAGTCTTCCAATTCATATTTTCTTTTATTTTTTCCGTAATTGGCAGCTACATTTTGAGTGCTGCCCTTATGTCTAACCGTTTTGATAGGAATGGGTTTATTAAGACATCTGCTGAGCACCTAAACACTCACCTATGAATCAGATTTAAAAAAGGCTCCAGACTCAAGGGTTAAACCATCGTTGTGTCACATTTCCGTTTACAGAGCAAAGTTTTGAAGAGATTTTTAAAGGTTATAGATAACAGAAACTCTCTCAGGGACGAATGTAAATTCTATATTTTGGTAGTTTCAATCTAAAGAGGCAGAGTTTGTGGCTGTGTCTAAATTACCAAAAGACCAGTACATTTATTCCCAAAAAGAAGGGAGCCAAAATTCTTGTCTTGGCAGGGTGTGCAGTTTGTACACGATAAATAATAACATTGACTGAATAAGTATTCATCAACAAAAGAGAAATGTATTAAATGAATATGAAGCTCAATAAAAGAGTAAAGACAATAGTTTATTGTTTTAGGTGTATCTCTTTGCTTCCAAAACCCTGATTCTGTGGTTACACAGTTATATGACTAAATCTCCATAAATATCAGTCAAAAACTATATTTGTCTCTTTCATCTAATATTCAGAATCTTATGTTGATTTACATTCTAATGAAAATTATTTGATTTTATGTAAGCTCTAACAGAAGTTTTAATCATGTGAGTCAGAACCAAGCAGATCTCAATGAAAAGCCAAACTAAAGATTGATTCTGAAGTGTAAACCAAACCTTAAATAATCATGTATCACCTATGAAGTGTTTTTGAACATTTAAATTTCAAACAATCCGTAATCTGGCCAAACTCATTGCCAGTCCCCTTTTCTTGGAAGCTAGTTTGTCAAAATAGTTTCCTATATATCAGAGGCCATTTCTCACCAATACCACAGATCATAAAAATCAATCATAAAAATGTGATACCTAAAATTGCATCACTGTAGAATGCTTCCCACAAATAAGGTGGACATTATTTAGCATTTTCAGACAAAAATATGAAACTCATCCATTCTGCAGTGAGTGGGTGGAATGTGATTGATCATGTTAATTATGGTGACAACATTGAGAAGGTTTAATCATAGATTTTGCATTTAACAGGTTTTTTTTTTTTAAAACTCTTTAAACACCCACATGGGCAGATTGGAAATACTGTCAATCTGTTAACGTGATCAAGTACTGGTCCATTCTGTCAGCACTCAGACATGTCTTAGCAGTAGGTGTCTGTAGCAAGAAGGGGGAAGAAACCCAACTCTCTGTGGTACAATTACAAAAGTGAACTGAAGTCACTTAGTCTGCTAATACACGGTATGATATTAATTACTGTTTGTAAACAATGCACTTTGCAGAGATTATTGCATTCACTCGGCGTCCTCCATTTGTGTTTGGTAATTCTCACAAGTGATTAAGTGGTGCAGCTAGGACAGCTGTTCAAGATGAGTTCATTGGCATGTTTAATTAATTGCACTTGAGATAATTATTCAATCATTACTTTGATTAATTTTCTGCGTCCCAGATAATGCATCAAACGTCTGGTTGATGTCGATAGTTTTGAAAGCAGTAGCACAACTAGGCTAACCATTTTTAGGGGCTATATTATGTCTAATTTCTGCTTTGTGGAGAAAACGATGTCAATGTCAGCCAGCCATGTTCCGATTCATTATTTTGACCTCATGGCTGATCTGAGCAATATTAAATGCTCATTTAACAAGCAAACGATAAAATGTTAGCCTATCATCCAACAACTGCTCAGTCTTGTATTATTTTTTGTTTGTTTGTTTGTTTCTCCAACGAATCAGCATTGTGTCACTTCTTACTTCAGTGTTTAGAAGAAATTCATTCTGCGCAGGGTTTGAAGCATGCTTATTCTTTATCTTCTTAGACATTAAGGGTAGTGGCAACATACGACTGAAGCAAAGCCAGACAAATCATTTGTGAGAGATCTTGTCAAACAGATTAATTCCCACCCTGGGCCTTGGGGTTCTGGACTGTTTTTCTGTCATGCTGCTTTGCCAGGCTCCCTCTTGATAATACCCCAAAGATAAAATTAATTGTGCAGGGAGATGTGGGATGGGGAGTATCTGAAAAGACCTTGAGCTATACACGACGCCGTCTATTTCTCTCTGTTCCTCTGCATGTGAAAACACAGAAACAATCAAACCGTCAGATGTATGACACATTGTAGAAACCATAAATAACTTTGTTGGGATGGTTGTGGAAGGCCAAGGACAAGGAGAGGAATGCAAAGACCAAAATCAACTCTCATGAAATTATTTTGTCCAGATGTACATTCTTAAATTGCTATCAAAAGGAAACCCCTCACTTCATCAGTGGTGTTAGACAGGCTGACAACAGACTGCTGTTGTGTCCAGTTGCTAGTCTGCAAGTGTATTTTTTGTTAATTGTGTGTATTGTATTTGGTAACGAAACGCTAATCATGTGAGAGTTTAAAAAGCAGAGAGCCAAAATCAATCAGTCAAAATTATTCATCCTAGGAGCCATCAATGTCTAGATGGTTTCAATTATTTAATTATACATATTTATATATATAAAAATCATATAAATCCTGGCATTTGGGCCATGTGTGTACCTGTGAATTTTCCTCAAAACCCCTGGGCATTTAGTTGCCTCCGTCACCATTGGCAGATGGTGCAAATGAGTCTTTAAATGCTGAAGCTATAAAATGTGAACAGGAAACCAAATGCATAATCACACGAAATTTGTGTTTGTAAGATGAATGAAACAAAATTGTTGCCTTTAGCTGTCTGCTGCTTCAGTTGTGCAGCAGGCACTAAAACCAGAACTTAAATCAATGTTTTGTCAGGGATTGCATTCTTGGTTCTGTGACATACACAGCAAGACCACCTTGACTAATGGTACTTTTTATTGTGTTTGAGAACCATAAAATGAGATGCAAGTGCTACCAAAGGTTGGGATGCAGCTCTGTTTAAGAGAGATGATGAGATAACAAAATGCTGTGTTGCATAGTTCTTGGCATTTTATTCGATTTACAATTTTCGCCTAAGTGTGGAACCAAAATTAACATGACATTCTGTGAAGCATGCTGAGTTTGGGCAGTCTCTATAAGCATTTAGATCTGAAATTCACACAGACACACAGCACACATGACCCCATAAAGATACAAAGTCCCTGAACAATCCACAGCCGGCAGTTTTGAACTAAAGTAAGGGTGTTACTACTATCCCAGCGTGACATCATCAGCTGGGCCGCCAAAGTCCCAGAGGTGTCGAGATATCCCTCAATAGAGCTCAGTCTGGGACTCCAAAGTGTCAGTCAGGAGCACAGACAGGCAGGGCAACAAGGATGACAGCCATGGAATGAGAGCACCATGCAGGTGGCACCTACTGTCATAATACTAGGGAGCAATTTTGAATGAGCCCGAAGGGCTTGTTCATATAAGAATATTTTACATCATGTTTAAAAAGCTAATCCCGGCTGGCGATAGAAGCTCTTAATAGTTGGTCACAAATGAGTGATGCTCCGCTAAAGACAGATTACTCATTAAGTTTCAAAGGATTGTCAGATTTGAGAGTTGAGATTTGCCAACTAAAGCTTTTCCATTTTTTTTTTCAGAAAAATAGTGCAAGTAATCATTTATGGATTTGTAAAACAGCAAATTCAGTATTGTGATTCATGATTTCTCCTTCTCTCTATTTTCCTTAAACCTTTAACATTCAGATCACTATTGCTGGAACTTGGCACATAACTCTCCATAAACTACCTCTGAATAATCAAGGGAGGCAGATAATAGCTTGGGATAGGACTTGGCTTTCTGCTCTGTGACAGACATTTCCAATTAAAAAGCGTAAATAACCTGAGATTCATCTATTTCATCCTGTCCTCACGTTTATCAGTATATCATGCTTTAAATCCATTCACCCCTGAAATGGTAATAACACAGGTCTAGATTTCCTTGGCAAATAAAAATGTAATATAGTATAGTTTCAAAACCTTTCATGAAGCAAGTCAAGCATGCAAGGAAGTCAGTGATATTACATAAACATTAAATAAACTGTAGCTTTTGGATTTGACTGTACAGCACGACGTCAAAGCAGTTTTTAATGGTATATTCCTGACATTCTCAACCTTTGTTCAAAGCTATACAATGTAACAGCATTTTTACCCCTTACTGTTTCACACTCAGCTCTTAATATTGTTTAGTTTTTACTAATTGCCTTAAGCCATCAGTTGAGTTAGTTACTGTAAATTGTACAAATACAAATATACATTAATTCAGTTAAAAGCATTGTTATTCTGGTTAATGCCATCATTTTTTAAATTAAATGCAGGCTTGTGAAATGATGATGGGACATGGAAAACAGAGGATGTAGTTATGCAAACTAGAAACTGAGTCCCTCTGAAATATCAGGATGTGGTGAATGGGGAAATGGAGGTATTGACAGAAGTCCAAAATCATTGCCCTCACTTGTTTTAAGAGGACACAAATGTTACACACAACTGTGGCGTACATAAATAATAAATAAACAAATAAAGGAATGTTAACAGTTCCTTAGAAAATGTCAGATTTAAAAAAAAAACATTGTCTAAATGAACAGAACTTCATTCTTTCATTCTCCCTTCTCTTCAACTCACATGTCTGCGTTTAAATAACCCATAACAAAGTTTGATTCAACCTCAAAATGACCACAATAGCACAGCTGGTTGCACACTGCTGCAAGTGTGATGAATGGGCCCACATTTGGACAAAAGCCTGCCCAAGTTAAATTAACCACAGGTGATTCGGAGTCCAAATTGCCCCTTTTATGAATCCCAAAAAGTCAAGCCAGATTTGGACCTGCGCTGTCTGAATGCGAGCTAACAAAACTCAGCTGTAATCAGCACCACTTGGCTGGCTACCTGGACTCTTGCAGATTAAACCTCACGTTGCCGTTTTCTCCCTAAACTTCAGCCAACGTTAACAAAATGTCTCATCGTGACAGTGGGGAAGGGGGAAAAAGTATACTTTTTTGGTAAATAAAGTGACATGACTCATTAATGTGATGAATGGCCATGAAATTCCCTAGGAACAGCATCAATCCACCTCCTCACACCCTTCAGGCGTCCCTCATGTGGGTCATTTACGTGCGAAAGCTGAACATTCAAACGCGTGCCTGTAAGTGCTGAGGCAGGCAGCTCCACTTGCCAAAAGACTTCTCTTTTCAGCTGTTGAAGTTCCCAAGTCCCCATTTAACATTTACCATTGAATCATTAAATCTATCCTGTGCACATAGTAAAAAAGACTTTGGTAAGAAGACAAAGACAGAATTTCAAAAATAAAAACATAGTGGAAAGGCATATGAAGACAGTTTTCCTTTTTCAAACTGAATTAAAAATGTAATTTATGAGAATTGTGTTTAAAAAGGAAGTCATGAGGAGGTTTTCTGAAGAAGACGATCAATAAGATAAGCAAAGAAGAGGTTAACATGTTTCCTCTCGGGGGGGTATTGCTCCATGGTATGAACCTTTTCAACCATTTGCGAAAATTATGTGTAACCTCTAATTTATGTCATGTTAAAGGTTAGAGTCGTGTGGGTGTGAAGCTATTCCCAGACAGATGTTGTATTTGAAATTACACAATCATAACATGAACATTGCTACTTCCATGCTTGCTTATGTTTCTGGTTTCACTTCTCCATGGCTTAAAATGTTCACAGGTCGACACAAATCACTTGATACAGAACATCTACATGTGGCAGCCCACTCCTGCATAACACACCGAGCACTGATCACTTGTAATTACGTTCAGAGACTGCAAAGTGAACAGAATCCATTATAACCAAACCACTTAAAGACACCTACAGAGATGTTGTGCCTTTGCTACTGTTGGGTGACTGGACTTGGTTTCTATGGGAACCAGAGTACATGGCAAACCACAAAAAAAGAAGAAAACAAAAACGACTATCACAGCTGCTGTGCAGATAAGCTGCAAAGAGAAGCCATAAGTTAAATAATTAAAACACTTTGCTCAAAAGACAGACAGCTACTATTTTTCAAAACTCAGAAAAGCTGAGGTGTATTTCTACAAAGTTGGAAAAGTAGCAGTACATGACAGCACATTCTGACTTTCCCATTTCTTTACTTTGGGCTTGGAAATCTTGACGAATCCAGAAAAGAGATTGAAGATGGAAGATATTGACTAATGCTTGAGCGAATCTTATTAGTTTCAAAATGAACTTACAGCTGTACCATGAATAACTCTGGTCCAGTTGTCCCACATGTTCTTTATAAAAGAACATGTGGATTTTGTCCTTTTTCAGATTACTTTCATCACAGCTACATTCTTTCTTTTTCCTCCGCATGAAACTTTTGTCGGATGCGTATCTGCTGTGAAGTTGGATGTTTAAGCACCAGTCAGATGTTTCCCTTGAAGGGCTGTTGCCAATTCTCCCATCACCTTCTTATATAGCATGGATAGAGCACAAAATTAATATATGTCTCTTTGTGGTTGGTCAGACTACAAGGCAGTCCAGATTTTTACAGGGAGTGAATTATAGGGCTGTATCACAAAATGAATTTAACACAGTAGTATGCGAAATGTCCGCCTTAGGGCTCCCATTTCCCTTGACTCTGGTGTTTTAACAATGAGACTGCCACAGACGAACATAGGCAGTCATATTCAAGTGGCCCTTGTACTCAGCCTGTTTTGTATAACAGAGTTAAAAGCAGCACACAGCACTGGTTTGTCAGCCATCTTTCAGTAACTCACTTTTGTCTACAGGCCTTGTTTGTTTCGTACAGCGTTTTCTTTTTTTGTGTGTGAATATCCACTGTTCTCAATTATGGGTTGCAGATGGGTTGCCTTGATTTTCCATGTAACACATTTCTAATATATACATTTTATTCATATTACTAAAGGAAATGACAAATCCTTACACTCACACTTAGAGGCACACTTATATGGCAATCACTACAGTCAACCGCTCTTTGCAGCTATTAATGACAAGCTGAGAATCCTCGGCTGGTAGGTTAGCCCATTAAGCTGCTGCAGCTCCCAAGACACCATCTCTTAGCTGTGAGTTTCAACTTTCATTGATCTCCAATTGGATTGAGAGTGGACTCATAACAGGTCACTTCAACTTGGTTCAGCGTTTTCCTCTTACCCAACCCAGGGTGCTCTCACATTTATGGTTAAGACTATTATCCTTTTGTGAGACACATTGCCTGCCACTGAAAGAGCTCTTTGGCGCAGAGCAGCATGTTTCACTAAAGAATGCTCGGATAATTTTCTGCACAGATTCAAACCACCTTGTGCCAGATATAACAAACCAACTCCATCTCACAGCTGAATCTTCTCAATATTTCACAGTGGGTTGGCGTGTATTATCCTTTGAAAGGTAGAAATTTCACAGCTGTGAACATCAAGCTGGTGCAATTTACTAATTCTTCAATTTCATTTGATCTGTGAAACATTCTTCCAGAAGCAGTCTGGCTTTGAACCCATTTCTATTCACAAAGTAGGATGTGGAAGTACTTGCGATTATTGTACCTTTCGGTTTCTATTCAGTTCGTGGCTTTCATGTTCTTTCAATTTTATTTTTTTCTTACAACTCACACTATGTTGTTGGTTATTGAGTAATTAATTCTTAGATCTAACAAATACATAAAACAACACAGTTAGTACATTTACATGTTTAAAGATTTTTAAGGTACTTCTTAAAAAACAAATCTACCAGAGCTGCAAAAAGGTTGCAAGGACATTTGTGTTTTGACTTTTTAACTTTCATGAAATTTATTTGTTCAACTCTGATGTGACATAATAGCAACTTACATGATAGGTGGGCATTTGTTATCAGTATCTTGGCATTCCATCATGTTTGATCAAATAAAATGAAGCCAACCATCCATATTTGCTCAGTTAGAGCTGATAAGGGTGATGGGACTCTTTTTTCACCAGATCTGGTTAACCTTCAGAGATGAAAGTGTTTGTAAAAATGACTGAGATACACAAACTGGGGTCACCGCCTTTGAGAAAACAAATTTTTTAGTTTTTTTTTTTCAATTTATTTCAGAGTCTAAGTTTTCCCTTGACAAAATTACAGTAGATATGTAACAGTACTTCATGCTGTGTGAGAAAAAGGCATTTGAACATTAGAATGAATTAGTTCGAATATGGATCCTCCCGATAGCCCTTTTTTGATGTTTTCAGATTACTTGTTGCTGCATTATCAAGTTTGCGAGGAAGGTGTGGCCACAATTATCATCCAAATTTAAAAAGCTCGGCCAGTCAGTCAAACGCATGACTATGCTGTATTCCCATCAGTGCTACACTGCTGCAGACAGGATAATCTTCTTTGTGTTTTAAAAATCTGGGACACTGTTCCCTCCTCTTACTTTTCCTACTTGGCTCCTGGGAGCTTGGGAGTCCTTGTCTTCATTAAAGGAGTTCCTCATTGATCAATCACTGTCAGAGGATTTTCTCTGTAATTGCACTGTGGCTTAATCATGACTGACAGCTCATCCCTCCTTTACTCTGTCACAGGTCTCAGGAGAGAGAATGTTCCATGACTTTCACACCTTCAACCTCAAGGTAGGCCTCTCGGTAGAATTTTCGGTTTTCTTTATGGTTGATCCGTAGATGTATACAGTTTTATTATTAATTCATAGAGATGAGAACAGGCAAATTTAGACTGGTTTTACTTTTGATTCATTTATTTTGTTCCAATGAATTGCTAAAATGTTTACACCATCTATTGCTTTAGAGAATCCATACATATAGATGTGTGTGTACACAGATATTATATTTAAACCCCACTGCCACATTTTAATTGTGAAATGACTGATCACACTGTGAAACGTGCAGTCTGTTTGTCCTATTCAATGAATACATCCCCACACCTGCTCACAGATTTCACTGATCTTAAAGCAAGACATAAGTGACACCAGAAATCAATTCACAGACAATGATACACCATATGGTCTTTGTGTGGAAGAAAATGAACAAGCAGTATGAATTGGACAGCTGCATAAGTAACAGGTTCATCCCTCTGTTAAAGTAAAACATCATACTGATAAATTAATCAAGTTTTTTGACTTTCCTTTTTTATACCAATAATTAAATGGGACTTTCACCTTAATATTCACCAAATATTGTTAATAACTTACCTGGTACTTGGGAAACAGTATTGGACATGCTGTTTGCTGCAAATGCACACTAGTAATGGTGAGCTGATATGTATAATTATGTTGAATCTATTGTGTTGAAGCATTCAGAAAGCCTCTGTTGACTACCAAGTTCAAATACCAATGTGATTGTTGCTACTTTATGAGTTTCTTCTACTTTAAATCAAGTAGTTGCAAATAGAAAAAAAAAAAAAAGTCAAATATACTCAAGCATTTCGTTACTGACCATGTTGAGATAAAGGTGATTCTCAAGTCTTTATTTTAAATATTCTGAAATACAGTTGTAAAATAAGTAGAAAAGTTTTATATTCTGGAATGTGAATTTACATCATCTTTTGATGGGAGGTTATATAAATATATTATTTCACAACTTAATGAATATAACATTGATAAAGAATACTTCAACAGCTCTTCATGA
Source organism: Menidia menidia (assembly GCA_907169785.1). Classification (NCBI taxonomy): domain Eukaryota; kingdom Metazoa; phylum Chordata; class Actinopteri; order Atheriniformes; family Atherinopsidae; genus Menidia; species Menidia menidia. The sequence goes on from CAJRST010014446.1 coordinate 3,219,728, forward strand.
GATTCATAGGTTTTAGCTGCAGATTGTTGAAGGCAATTCCTGCTCCAAGTTAACTTTTCAGATTCGCAGCAAACAATCAGAAAAATTGAAAGCAAGGTTACTGTCAGCTCTCTTATATAAGGTACCAACCCAGCAATAGGTTCCTCCGAATAAAAAGCAAAAGTAGCATTATGTAAAAAGAAAAAAAAATAAATCAAGTGATTTTCCAGACAGAAATTGACACATGTGCCATGATATTAAAATCGCTAGGAAGCTGAAGTTCAGATAACTTGATGTGATTATGTAAAATGATGTGCGAGTCCTGTATCTTGCAGTGAAATAGGTTTCACGTCGGTGTGATAGCTCAGATTAGTTGCAGCACTCTTGCCATCTTGCGGTCGCACATTCCTCATGATTAATACACAGTGATTTGACAAAATGCCGACAAGATCTGCATCAAGTCAGTCCAAAGAACTGTTCGGCACCAAGATTTGTCTTCCCACACCTTTAATTATTTCCTTCTTTAATTCAGTCCGATTTTAAATGGTGGTTTGTAACTCATTCTAAACACATTAAATGGCCTGCTGTCCTCACCAGAGATAAGATACATCCTGAAACTGCTCCTCCATCCCATTATGTCATATTTTATGCTAATGAATTTGATTATAAATTGTCCTAAGTAACTTATATGACCTGATAGGTAGAGTATCCATAACGCTTTGACTAGGGGAAATTGTAACATCATTGATGCCTGCCATTGTGAATTTATTCTGCAGTCAGGATAGAAGAGGATCAGGAAAGCTGAACTCTTTCTACCAGAAAACATGATAGTTTTAATAAAACTCTCAAGGAGATGTTGATTATGAACACAGCCGCTGGATTATGTAAACAGCATGATATTACATTTCCTTTTGTCAGACAGCAGTTGAACTCACTTTCAGCATCATGCTGGGGAATGTTCAGCTCACAAATATACAGCTGAGTTGTCCATATACACAGTTATTTGGAACACAGAAAAGTATTTCTATGCAGTTCAAGCTTGCTATGTCATGGTGTGCAAAATTGTTCAAGACCAACCACAAGGGAGAAAGTTTTAAATTTAAAATGTAATCAGCACAATCACCACAAGCAATCATTTCCTCTTCATTTCACCTGATCGAGCCCCCTGCTAAAGATGAGCTTGTTAAATTGAGCATCTTATCACTCTGGGATTAAGTTTTGACTTTGATTAGCATGTGTAGTCTGAGTTAAGAATGTCAAAGTTCAAGTTTGGAAGTAAAAAAAAACACAAAATATTCTCTTTGAAATTCAAATGCACCAAACATTGTTAAAATAAGAGGTTTCTATTTGGGATTGAATCTGGAGTCGTAAAAGCTTTTATAGCATTTGCGCTTAAGGTTCAGCTACAAACTTCAGACTTAACCGCATGATTTTGAAATGTAATTTTGAGCACTTTAGGACTTTTTAGACACTAGTAAAGACAGCATAGTCTTTACCAGGCCTGGGATGTCCATTTCAATGCAGAAAGTTATTGCCACTCTTACCAAGACTACAAACAATTTACTTCTTTTAATACTGATGATAAGTAAGTAGTGAGAGCTGGGCTTTAAAACCTCCTAAAATCAAGAACAAATTGCTTTTACTGACCAAGGTACTGTGCAAACACACCACACATGCAGCTGTCAGTCTTCATAACATCTGCTGACTACAAAAAGAGAGTGGAGAGCAACGCAGAAACATCTGTTGCAATATCAAAAACCAACCTGGCATAAAATTAACTTTTCATTGGCCAAAAACATGCATTTATATCTAATTTGGAATTTACTCGAGAAGTGAAAATGAATACACGTTGTTTTTCCGCATAGTTTGTGAAGTTTAATTGTTTATTTTCTTCCAAAGGCTGAAGATCCACCTGTTTTGGAACAGCTATTACGATTCACACATTATCTAATACAAAAATATTGTGGTTCATGATAATTGTTTCTCACTAAATGGTCCTGCCCCTGATATAGTTTGGCAAGGCAATCAACACAGTAAGGCTTTGTATCAGCTATTATCCAAATATCATTATAAAAACTCTGAAAATCTGTGCTGACTGACCAATTACAGACATTTGTATGAATTTGAGTGTCTCTAAAGCCTTTCTCATTCGGAGCAAAGCAATCCATAAACACACAGAGCACATGCCGACATATTAAACTGTCTTCCTGCTCACAGAGGCATGGAGAGGTGAGAACACCTCCCCAGTACATCCTCAGACACATCTGCGGCCATGCCCATAAAATTTTATTTCTTTTTGCAGTGAAAATAGGTCAACTGTAAATACCATGCTTCTAACAATTTAAAAAGATAAATAAAAGATGATTTTTAACCCACTGAATAGATGGGTGAATTATGTGGATGTCTTGTTTATGCATTACAATATACGGACTGTTTGTTTGCCTTTTGTTTGCGTTAAATGTATTGAAATGCTATACAATGCATAAGCAAGTGAGGAGCAGGCCATTGTCAAGCATTTGATTTTTCAATGCATCTCCGATTTTTGGAATCGACTTTGTTAGGAACTGGAAATGCACAGAGGTGCAAACTTGGCCCATATTTAGACACTGAATCATTCAGATTGCCCTACTGTGATTGCATAATTAAATGCTCAACTGTGTAATGGCTTTCCTTGAAAGGGAATTAAATGCCTAAATGCTGCAGAATCTGTGTTGAGCTGAATAGAAATCAATGGGACATAGTGCAGGAACTGAAGGTGTTTTCCGACTTGTTTAGGTTGAACGTTTTCTATTGATGTCGTCCTGCAGTCTCTGAGTCAAAACCTCATTCCTCTTGCTCCAAAGCATTGATTGCTGGCATACAAACAGTCTGCTTATGTTGTGCTTTCTGGGGGAAGGTTGAGGAAGGAAATGTCTTACTCTGTACGTGAAAGTATATGTAAGGCTGTATTTAAATTTCAGCATATATTGTGAAGAAAAAAAAAAAAATCATATACCTTCCTTTAACATGTTTGATCATCAAAGCATCACCTTATTAATTAATTCCTGACAATGTAGTCCCAATAAACCGGTGCATTGCTATCTCAACAAAACTAGTGTCAATTTTCTAAAGTAAATTATACTTTATGGGCAAATAACTGGCAATAAAGCATAGCTACACTAGACAAGTCGCAGAGTCCAAAATCATCTTTTCAGCCTTTTATCAGACAATCCCATAGGCAAACATTAGATCCAGACTAACATCAAAATAGTTCTTGAAAGGAGTGCAGCCCACTAATCTCACCAATATTTGATTTGATCCAAAGACCTTTAGAAATCGCCAAAGCTGGAAGGGCCGTGCAGCTCTAAAAATGACAACCGATTATCAAACTGCCTCTGGCTTTAGAAACTGTAATCCCACAGATGTTGCAGTCTGTGAAATACAAGCGTCTGAATTAGATCTCTCAAACAATGTCGGCTTGTCTGCGTTTGCAAACCCTCAGCATTTATGTCACAAAATTAAGTTGACCCCATCAGAAAGCTTAAGGCAATGTAACAAAGCCCCTGGCAGTCTTATTACTTCATCTGCTTTCATCTCATCTCCTCTATGTAATAAGTTCCCACTCTAGCAAGACCACTGGGGCTAATAAGAGTTTTATCTGCTTTTGATATTAGATATTAACACCTCATCAAAGTTAAGCCAGCGGTGTGCTAGGAAATATGTATTAGCTTAAGAATGTCTCTAAAAGAAATCTTATCAAATTCAAATTAAGGCTGAGTTGAATAGCCAGAAGGATACTGCTTCCTGTCAATCAAAAAACGTAATTTGGTTCTAATACAGAAAAACAAGCAGGGTTTGTAATTCAGTGAGATCATAGTTTTTGTTTAATGAAAACATTAACTTTGGATTTTCTCCTTATAATCTGGTTAAAAATGAGTCAATTTGTCACATAAATGATAAATGTTTAGCTGTTGGGCATGAAAATAGGTGAGTGATCACAATAGGGATTTGCTTGTTTGAAAAATGCACTAGTATCATAGTCAGCTTGTCTTTGTGATCTTCTCCTGAGGAGAATCTCATTGTACCGGGTTGTTGTTTTAAAATGCAGGTTGAGACCCAGGGCTTATAAGCAAGACAGAAAATAAACATTTGTAAGTAAAATCCATCAGTAGTCACTAATGATTCAATTTTAGCACTCCTGTTTTAAATGCCTTATTTCTTCAAAATTGTTGAAAGGCAAACAGAGTTTAGAGCAAGAGTGCAAAGGTTTCAGAATTCTTATCATCCCTTGTGGCATGCGATGTCAGTTTGTAAAAAAAAGAAAAAGAAATATTAACTTGAAAATATAGCTGGGAGAGATAGAAAATAAATTACTTCAGTGTGGCAAGGAAAAGATTGTGAGATTTATCAAGTCAAGATGGGAATGCAGCCTAAGCCAGTGCGTCTACCTTGAAAAATTTAAATCAAATGCTTTTAGAGAGCACAGAGAGTGTTGTGTGCGGGTGTTTGTGCAAGCATGTCTGCATACTTGTTTTTCAGTGATTTTTTGCCAATATATTATTGCTTTACATAATTTACGTTGTTTTAAGTGTGATATATGTCAGGGGATACCGTACTTCTGACTGTGCGGTCATGCTTTGACATCAACTCATATACATCCTGCCAGAAAATTCCTCTGACACATAGAGTGTACAATTAGCCTCACTGTACCCTCTTGTCTTTTTATACTGAACAGATTTTGTGTGAAACAGCTTGACTGGCAAAATCTATAATTGTACAGATAAGTGAACATGTTGGCTAGATAAAGGTTAAACTATCAGGGATATGTTCTCCATTCGTCTAAAGCCAATTTTCAACATTCAGCTCAAGCTATAGTGGGCGGGAAAGGGAAAAAGGCAAGTCAATATTGATTGATCTAGAGCCTTAGCAATTACCTCCATGTGCAGAAGACCATGTTAAGGTCAGTATTATCTTAGCTCATTTTATGGGTCAGAGCTTTGGCTTTAGCAGAAATGAATTAATGGGGTAAACACTTTAGCTCACCTTGATGAAATTTACAGCACGTGGAAAGCATAGGTTGAAGGTACAGTGCTTGAGATTGACCCTTGATATTTGCTGAACTCTCATGACTTTAAGTAACTAAAAATGATATTTCAGTTCAATGTAAGCAGAGAGAACAAAAATGCTACTGCTGATATGAGAGTAATCCAACAAGTTAATGTACTAAATTTTTCTGGAAGAGCAACAAGTATCGTCTTAAAACATAGGTAATTTATAAGATGGACTGAGTAAAAGAAAATATGAGTATCTCTGGATAATGGGAATAAGTACACATCTTTAATTTTTTTCTTTTTTCTTTGTACTGCTTGAGATGGCTGCTTGTAGCACTTGACAAGAGTAATAAGTCTCATATATTCACTAATGCTATTGCACAAACATGTCTACATGGGTGTCAGTACTGTGTGGCACAGCAATATTTTATGAAGTTATCTGCCTAAGGCTGCAGTCATCAGTTCAAACTAGGCTAACAGCATCTACCCGGTAAAAACAATCACAAGACTCAAGCCAGTAGAGTTTGCCAGTGATATTAGCAGAGACTTCAGCCTTGTATGTTACTTCTTGACACCTGTGTGTGTTTCACTTGCGGGAAAAGGGAGCATTATTAGTCAACCTAAATATTCCATCAGCTCTGTGTATTGGCATTCTTCTGTGGCCCTCAGGCTTACTTGCAGACAGCTCTGTTATGTTCTTAACTCCAAAATAAATTCAATTTCCAATGCGGTGATCACCTTAATGAAAAGTCAATGCCCCTTTCTCTCTGGCCAGCTCCTACGGGGACAGTCAGAAAGATTAATTTATCAACAGACTGGAGACACGGCTTAAGGGGACACCACCCCTTATGATCAAAATGAATACCACAGAGTGTGTTCAGTCAGTCCTCCATTATTACGCAGCTTGGGTTCTGAATATGAGCTGGCAGAGGAGGTATAATAGTATTGATTGGCTGATAGGGTTATTTATATTCTCACAAATCCTGTAGCCAATGATTACAAAAGCACTTTAATATTCTTACCGGCCTGTTCTCAATTTATGTAATGCAGTGGATGAATTTGTTTACCGAACAATGCATGCATTGCCATGTCAGCTTGCCATTTCTTGTATGTAACCGTGTCAAAACATGGTTATGCGGGGGTCTTTGTCAAGTATTAAATTAATGCTTTCTTTTGTGCTACAATCTAAAGATCTAACGTCTTTAAAATTGGTTCAAATTGATTGAGCAGAATTTTGGTCAACATTCTGTGCTGATTAGTTGTATCTCAGTGAGCACAGAGGCGTACTTGCTTTTAACATCATGTCTTGTCAGCAGCATAACCCTCTGATAAGGGAAACAAAGTTCTTGTCCCTGCACACGGTGAACAGTGCTATAGATAAGCTTTAATCCTTATGTAACTCAATCTAATGCATTAAAAAAGTTATGGAAACACGAAACATCCACAAATATCACCCTCTCTTGGATTTTGTAGTGACAATGTACATGGGGTAAGAAGGGCTTGCAGTTGGTTGCTTGCTTCCTGATCTTTGTGTTTATTATGTTCGTTTCCACAATTTCAGCTTCACTCCATGAAAAAGAACAGGAAAATATGGGGAGTTTAACATGTGCAAATCTGTGTACTTGCGACCTTAACAACCAACCCTTGAACCAATGTGGCTGTTGTGACATTGCAAAAGCTTATTAAGAGAATGCCGTGAAAAATGCGTGTTGTAAGAAAGCTTAAGATGTTCCAACAAGGAGAGATTTAGCGTAACGATTCAATGATTTTTTCCTAATGACATCGAGCTGTTTAGCACAGCTCGTGGGGGCTGAAGCCTCAGTATCCCTGTTCACTTTATCTGGGGGATGGAATATCTGGGTAGAGAAACAGAAAACTTACTCCACTTTTTCTTGGTTTACGGTTTGCCTGAATCATCTGAAATCACAATGTAGATGGAACAATATGTCAATTAAAAAGGGTGAAAATTGGATTTAGGAGATCTTTACATGAGTCGGTAAAGTGAGTACTGTTCTATCCACCAGGACATGAATTATTGGATCCCTCACAGATAGAAGATTTGTTCTTCAGAACGCAAGTCTCTCTAATGTGGCTGTACTGCCCATAAACAGACATTGAGTGATTAGCGCTGCACTGCCATTGACATCATTTGCATTTTAATAGACCATAATTACAACTCAGGGAAAATAAATTGCAGTTTGAAGTATGTTTGAATTACTCCAACTGAGCGACTCTCCTCATGAGATAGCAGTTAGCATATGCAGGAGCTGTTTATAGTTAATGTCAGGTTTAGAAATGTACAGAGAAGCAGGGTTGCACACTGAAAAGTACAAAGAAAAGGACTATGTGGCCTGTGTTAATGTCATTTCAAGAATAAATTATACGTTTTGATGTTTAATGTTTTCTATAATTACGTTTTTAAATTCACTTTCAGCATGGCTTTGCTTTGTCTTCCAAAGCCAATCTGATACTTTTAAAGAGTATCTCAGTATTGTACAGATGCAGTGCTCTGAAATAACTGGCTGGCTAACACGTCAACTGTATCTGACATCAAATCTCTGATCTTTCAGAGAGACTGTAATGCTGATCATAGTTATTTTGCCACCACCCTGTACTTTAGGGTGATTTCTTATTAGTGCTCGTGATAACTGTAGTTTTCTCATTCAACATTTCCCAGTTTGTCTTATCGCTGCACCTGATCTCCTGAAATGTGACACCTTGTTAGGATTTGCCGTGGGCTTGTCTTACCCAGGCAGTTAAGACCCATATGACCCTGTAAGCAAGAGTGACAACACAATAATACTCCCCCATGTCTAATCTTTCATTGGTGGATTATCAGATTAGAGGCCCCAGTTGTTCATGGGCTCGGTGACTATCGAAAAAGTTGATCTGTCAAGTTTATCTTACACTTGTCCTATCAAGGCAGTGTTGGTCCATACAGTTGACTGTGGATGGAAGATAAGGCCGACATAGCTGAATGGAACCTTTGGAAAATGAGAAACAAGTCTTTTCTTTTGACTCCACCAAAGATACACTTTATCTAGTTTAGAAAATGGACCCCACCAAAAGCATTACCTCTCCATTGGATTCACTTGATCCCTTTGACCTCTTTAGTGTGACAGAGCTGCCCTTTTTTATTTTGGAAGGAGATATAAGAAATCATCCACCAGTTTAAGACTCAGGTTAGTGGTGTGGAATCACAAGTTTCAAAGAGGACATAATCCATCCTTTTTCAAAGCTGCCCTTTTGTGGCATTTGTAAGACTTGAACTGATATAGGTTCCTATAAGTCTGTTGTTTTGACAAAGCAACAAGGTAGAGAGGTAGTGCTATTTAACCGTTGGATGTGGTTTACTTTTCAAACAAACGGTTTTCTTTCCAATAAAAAGCTGTGACTCTGAAGGTCATGGCCCTTCACATGAGACTGTCAGAGGATATCTGTGAGTAACAGTCAGAAATTAGATCACTATCTTTTTAAATCTGCTCTTATCAGACTTACTAAGGTGACCCTGTTTTGACGTCATCTTTGATCATTAAAACTTGAATTTTAAACGACAGCAGAATAACTAAACAAACAAAAAAAACCCGTTATAACAGATAATTATTCAAAATAAACCCACACTGACCTCATAGTCACCTGTTTAGAAATGTTTTCAGTGTCACATGCTGAAAACGAGGAGTGACACAGAGAGCTTTCAATCTTGATGCAGAAGCAAAGAAAAAAAAAAAAAATTTTCAGGAATTTGATTTACCTTCACCTGTGTGTCCAAGATTCAGCTAAGATATCCGTATGGAGGAGATAGAAACGGTCATATAGGGAGCTAAAAGGAGACTAACTGAAATGACAAAAAAACTTAATTCCATCAAATTTGCAGGGCATTTGACATCTTACTTCAGCAGCAGAATTCTATATCAGCTAACTACTCACAGCTGTACATCGTGCTGCTGTATTTATCATCACTGACTCAAGTGTTTTAGCATATATGTCATCTGGTTGTGACTCATCTGAAAAACATTTAGTGTTTGGGCAAGGTTCCAAATAGCATTAGTCTGAATTTATATGTATAAGCACAAGCCTTATATCTTAGTCTAGAAACAGCAGAACAGCCTCCTAAAGGGATAATAATAATTCTTCTGTCCTATTTCCATCTTATTTATGGCATAGCAAACTGGTTTGTCATTTCCACCTTGTGTGATTATTCACCTGGCAAGCACATTATTCTAGCAAATACCACAGCTATAAAATTTTTCATATTTCATTCCTGGGGTTTGATGAGAATGCACTGAATCCCATTTCCCCAAATATTAGGTATTCTATGCAACAAGAATATGGCTCCCCTGATTACACTATGCCACTGAGCTGTGTTTAGCCAAATGTGCACGAACCTCAAGTAAAAAAGTACAATAGGCTGCTTATAGAAAGTCATATTAAGTAGGCAAGAAGACACAACATTTCTATTCTACTGAAAATGAAAGTTGGTCAAATTACATCACCGCTGGCTTCATCAAAGTATCACTTTTTTTTTACTTATGTTTGAACTTAATCTTAAGATAATTTTGGCCTATTATTAGTGTTCTTCAGGTGTTCATTGGACCTTTTCAAACACTACTGCATGACATGGTGCCAGATGGATTTGTCAGCTCAATGGGATGAATTGTACGGAGTAAGTAAATTAGCCCCATGCTCGCTTTAGTTATCAATTTATTTATTGAAAATATTCAAAAGCAGCACAATACACTTTTCTATTAAGTGTGTCTATATTCCTGATACTTAAAACAACTAAAGGTGCAAATGGCAGCAGTCCACAGCACAGATGTTCAGCACGTAGAGAAGACACAACTCATTTTTTGCATTTTGCAGTTTCACATTATTTTCCTTGGTCTGATAAAGGTACAAATCTTACACTGATACATGTACTTTGTTTTCAGAGTCAAACAGTCCGACAATATTTTTCACGGCATTCGCAATTTCAGGCGCAGAATCATTTCATGCTGTTACATTACAACACCTTCAGACCTCAAATGTGCCACTAGAATCATTGCCAACCTACTACCATTTCGTTTGGACTTATTTAGCTGTGGTTTCATTATATTTGTTTTAGATTCTGATGTTGTTGTGTTTACTTCAAATAAATGATCTAAGATGTCTGTTGCACTACATGTTGTACCAAAGTGAGTCAGTTGTGAGGATGATTTTTCTTTCCTTAAATAAAGACAATAAATCCCTTTTGGAGTCAAAACATGGAAGCTTGTACATGGCAGCTGGCTTGGTCCGAGTTGTAAAATGCTTTAATTGCTCCTGCGCTGCTCTCCATCGTTGTCATCCTAATGATAGTCAGCCAACCCCAAGGTAAATTAATTAAATTGGCGTATCGCCATACTTGTGAAACTAAATCTGATGTTCATGTCTGAAGTATCTGAAGTGTCAACCGAGATAATAGATGTAGGAGCGGCTTCTAATTCTCAGAGCCCAGCCCCATATAGTACCAGAAGCCATCTGTATTCTTGTTTCTGCAGCAGTCTCTAAATCAACACCCTTGTCACAAGCCTGAGGATGCCTCTGCACAATCATGCATGACAACATCAAAGCTTTTCTTTATTGCCTCTCCTCCTCTCAGCCCCCTTTAACTGCTCTCTGGAGCTAAAAGCAGTGGTACCATTGCAAATATTATGTTGGGCTTAGTGCAAACACCGAAAATCTTGGCTGTTAACTTGTCAATGGTATCCGTCATGGCTCATAGCTGTGTTCAAAGATTTTAGCCATGGTCGGGCATGAATTAAACTAGTAAACCAGCATTAATTTAAATGACTATTTAACATACTATTAAAAAATATATATATATATATATCTTTTTTTAATAAAATTGAAATCATTCAATGTCCTTCTGGAAACTCTCATAATAGTCTGTTTGTGTTCCCACTTTTCTACATATTGACAATCATAAATCTTTGTAATGTCAGATTAATCAAATCCCCAGATTTTCATGAACAGGATGTTTCAATGATGAGCTGGATCTGTCACTGGGGAGCCATGCGACACCCATAAGCAGATTGAGCAGGCACCCAAGATGGATTTGTTGACACTCTATTCTACATGTCTCTATTTAATGATATTATATTTCATTCCCAGAGCAAAGAAAACACCATTACCCAAAGCAGTGAGTTGTAACAAGCCATTCTGCAGCAGATTCCATTCCTCCTTGGTGGTATTGTAATTGAATTACAATTTCACAAGACAAAGTTTGACAGGGATTTTTTTTCTCTCTATCCTCTCAGCGCATCTTTGCATTCAAAGAAAATCACAAAGCATTTTTCCCCGCAGTTACGATCAAAGTTACATTCACCAAAGTTTGTTTTTAACTAAACATTAGTTGAGAAGAATTCTTACTAAAAATATAAACTGTGTAAGGTTGCATAAATACAGAGCAGAAATGTGGAAGTACATTTCTGGTGTATATTCTACCAACTTTGAAAACTAGAACTGTGGAAAAGAGTTGGCCAACTTAGAGGTCACAAGAATTTGGCCCAAGGCAAGACTTGATTTTAAGCAATCCAGTATGCACAGGGACATATTGATAGCCAATCCAACATTGATTTCTCTGGTAACTGCAGTTAAGTGCTGTTAGGGCAAGTGGGATTTCAAAAGGTGTGCCCCACTTGTTTTGACCACAGATTGAAAAGCAGTTATCTATTCAATGGAAGCAATATGTTCACAGGGGATAGGACAAAGAGGGCAGCAAAACTGGTGTAAGTGTTCCCTCAGGCACAAACAGCAGGCCATTCAAAAGGCCCAACAAGAGACCAGTTGAAATTGATTTCAACTTTATTCCTGGTCAAATGCATGACTGTACCGGTGGGTGACCCAATGGTGGACTTATCCAGTCCAATTATAGAACCGTTTGGAAGAGATGGGAAACCGGGGCCAGTCACACTGCATGAATATAACAACAGTCATGTAGTTATTTGATAAATCAAAACAGTCACCCTTGGTTTCGTGGGTGAAGATCTTTTCATTTGGTCAGCACACCATTGGCTAGTAGTTTGTAATCAATGCAGTACACACTTGAATTGATAAAACTAAACCATAACACAGTGGAAATGTTTCTGGGGCACTGTCAATGGCACATTTTACATAAAGACACAATGGCTTTTGCTATCGGCTGTGTCCATTTCAATACAAACTGGCAATGACATATTTTACTCTATTGATAGAGCAAAGTGCTTTCAGCTCCTGTCAAGCTGATTAAAGACATGTGCATGTGGAGCATACCAGCTGCAATATAAAAATATAATAAACTGGTTTTAACTATGGATTTATTTATTTGTTCAGTTATTTAGTTAAGCTTATAAATCTGGATGCCCTGGATAATATAAAAAAAAAACGGGTTCGGGAAATACTCTACCGGGATTGGAAATGATTGTGATAGTTTAGATAGTTTACAATACATCATTATGTTACATGGTGAGAGATAGACTGGCTTCTTTTGTTTCAGAAATGTGACAACAATAAGTTAATTTAACATTTATCCATTTAAAATGCTATTGCTGTCGGACATATGCCATATGTGGTTTGTTACTAAACTGGGGGAATGTTTACTGAAAAACCTTTATTTTCTTCAATTAAATGTAGGATAGAGCTAAAACTGTCATTTATATTTGAAATATGTGATCAAAATAATCATTTTTAGTCTGAAGAGAAAAAAACAACAACATGTGCACTACATTACAGTACACGGAACAGGTGATCTTACTTCACCACTAAGCTTGAGGCTTTGCTGGCTGCAAAGCCACAGTCACCCACAGAGCTATGTGCTTATTTTCTCCGTCCTCTTCTTGACCATATGGAGCATAAGGGTCACAGGGACATTGTGTATTACAGATTTGCCCTTGTGTGTAACAGTGTCTAGATGGATCTACATGTGTGTATGCATTGGCTGTATGCAAAATGAGCCAAATCTGCTCACTAGTGTTGTTGGATTTGGCTCTAGCCAACCTTGATTTTGTCAGCATTTGCATTTTTCAAAACTGCCAAAAATGCTTCCATTAGCTTTACCAATTTAGATGATGAAAACAGTTGATTGCCTTTTTTTTTACACTGCTTTGTTGAATGCTGGTAGTGTCAGGGAGGTGGGTTCTTGAGGGAGGACTCAGTCGCGGAATGAGGGGAACAAGGTTTATTGCACAAAAAAACAGAGTGAATGTCCAGACAAAGTACAAAGCAAAGCTGTGGAAAACTGTGATCAAAGTAACAAAGCAATGAGCAAACAAGACTGGGTCAAAGTAACAAAATAACGATTGACAAAACTGTGGCAAAACTGTGACTATGGCAGAACTATGACGAAAACAAAGACTATGGCAAAACAAACCTGGCGTGGGGTAGACGACGGACAAAAGACGAAAACGCACTCGCGCCAGACAAGGGGAAACAGGACTATTTAAACACATGAGGAGGGGAACCCCAGGTGCACACAATTGGTAATCATGACATGACGAGACACCAGACGTGACAGAGCCCCCCCCCTTAAGGGACGGCTCCCAGACGGCCCTAAAACACACGAGGACCACGGGAGGGTGGGGGGGGGGATCAGGAACAGAGGGAACAGACACGAGGCGTGGATCATGGCGTGAAGCTTGGCTGGGGAACATGGCTGGGGAACATGGCTGGGGACAGGGGACATGGCTGGGGACATGAGACAGGCAGGGGCATGGCTGGGGACATGGCTGGGGATGTGACTAGGGACATGGCGAGGGGACATGGCGAGGGGACATGGCGAGGGGACATG
>CAJRST010014446.1:3233528-3338704 GCA_907169785.1 Menidia menidia
GACATGGCGAGGGGACATGGCGAGGGGACATGGCGAGGGGACATGGCTAGGGGAACATGGCTAGGGGAACATGGCTAGGGGAACATGGCTAGGGGAACATGGCTTGGGGAACATGGCTAGAGCGTGGGCGTGGCGAGCGTCCCTGGCTCGACCACGGGCACGGCGGGAAGACGAGAGCGTGGGCGTGGCGAGCCTCCCTGGCTCGACCACGGGCACGGCGGGATGACGAGGCGTGGGCGTGGCGAGCCTCCCTGGCTCGACCACGGGCACGGAGGGATGACGAGGGCGTGGCGAGCCTCCCTGGCTCGACCACGGGCACGGCGGGAAGACGAGAGCGTGGGCGTGGCGAGCCTCCCTGGCTCGACCACGGGCACGGAGGGATGACGAGGGCTTGGCGTGGCGAGCCTCCCTGGCTCGACCACGGCGGGATCACGAGAGCGTGGGCGTGGCGAGCCTCCCTGGCTCGACCATGGGCACGGAGGGATGACGAGGGCTTGGCGTGGCGAGCCTCCCTGGCTCGACCACGGCCGGATCACGAGAGCGTGGGCGTGGCGAGCCTCCCTGGCTCGACCACGTCGGGATGACGAGGGTGTGGAGAGGTGATGGCCGGAGGGTGTTGCGGGGCGTGAGCGAGCTCGGGGCTCGCTCACGGGCAGGAGGACGGACCGGTGAGCCGGCCTCGGCTGCCTCCTGGGCATGGTGGCTAAGCCCCCCCATGGGCTCTCTCAGAGCAGAAGGGGGGGGGCCGCCACCGTCGCCGCCGCTCCTCCGAGGGGTCTCCGCTGAGTCCTTTCTGGCGAGTGCGTTCTGTCAGGGAGGTGGGTTCTTGAGGGAGGACTCAGTCGCGGAATGAGGGGAACAAGGTTTATTGCACAAAAAAACAGAGTGAATGTCCAGACAAAGTACAAAGCAAAGCTGTGGAAAACTGTGATCAAAGTAACAAAGCAATGAGCAAACAAGACTGGGTCAAAGTAACAAAATAACGATTGACAAAACTGTGGCAAAACTGTGACTATGGCAGAACTATGACGAAAACAAAGACTATGGCAAAACAAACCTGGCGTGGGGGAGACGACGGACAAAAGACGAAAACGCACTCGCGCCAGACAAGGGGAAACAGGACTATTTAAACACATGAGGAGGGGAACCCCAGGTGCACACAATTGGTAATCATGACATGACGAGACACCAGACGTGACAGGTAGTGTTCTTCTCTTATTCAGGATGTAATTGTTTTTCCATCAGAAATGGTTTTATTGGCCAAGTGAACAGATAACACAATACGTTGATGTTCGATTTTCATGTCACTACATTCAAAACAATAATATGAGCAAGTCAATTTAAGCAGTTCCTATCTGTGACACTAATGGTGTATTCCATCAGAAAAAAGCCTACAAGTATATGATAGATGCTGATGCCAAAGGTCAGTGACACTATAGGTGCAAGATGATAAAGTGACTTTTGTTCCATTTCCATCTGGTTTGGGGTCAGCTTGTCAGAGCTGACATGGTGACATAGTAGCAACCTCTTGTCTAATCGGCAAATTAATTCACCCATCACAAAGATCTAACGACACCACTGCTGGCCAATTAATCTCTGAATTTGATTTAGCAAGTCTCCATTCATCATAACTGACTATTTCAGTGTGCAATCAATATGGCCCCTCTAGTACCTTGGATACCTGGACCTCAAAGGTGCATAGGCATGATGAAAAGACAGTTTTGAAAAAGTAAATGCTTGGCAAGGCAAAAGGGGTGAAGCAATCAATCATGTATGAGTGTATTAATCAGCAGCAAATTTTCCCTCGGTTTTTGTGAGAAGCGTCTTTAGAAACTTAAACAAAGGCTTGATGTCCTCATCGCAGTTCTCATGAACAGTGAACATGTCTGTGCAGCTTCATAAAGAATATCATACATGATCACAGTGAAATCTGAAGAACTAAATTCATATTCATAGTCGGGAAATATGTAATGGAATGCCCCCCCCCCAAACACACACACACCCACCCCTTGCTTGCGGCTTCCACTTTGCATGTGGACAGTTGTTTGTATCCCTGGATCTTGGAATAAGCTGTGTAGCCTGCACACCTCGTCAGTATCTCTGCATGTTTGCGCTTGGAAACACAGCCGTACATACACACAGCATGGAGCTGCAGGGCGAAGGCATCTCTGCTCACTCAAGGGGAAAGTGAACAGCTGTGCCTGTGACAGCTGGAGCAGTCATGACATCCCTTCACCAAATATTGGGGGCAGATTTGGACACAATGGTGAATCAGCCGAGAGGGGTCCATTTACAACCTGGACGAGATGCCAAAGCTTCAGCCTGCAACCGAGCTGAAGCTCAGTTTTTCCAAAACACATTTCCAGTGATAATGTGAGAAGTAATGAGTTTCTCCTTGGTCTGCATCCCATATAATAGTCCCCCATTTGCTACAAAACAAGCCAATGGAGCAAATTAGATAATGCTATAGCTGTGAGAAAATGAGATGAATACTAATGTTTGTTTTTGAAGGTCCAGTTTAAATGATTTCTCATCAGATTCTCACCAGAATCTCTTATTGCTCACAGGTCCAATCACAACATGATGGTAATTCATGCATGAGGAAAACATGTTTTTAATCCCTTAAAGTAAGCTGCTTACATTTAGAGTTTGCTGTGCTTCAGCACGTTATATATACCACAACAATGATTTTGTCCAACTAAGGAAATGTAAAACGTCATCCCATAAACTCTTCTACATGCAAATGTTTTAATTGTGTTTAGAATATAAAAAATGACCAATGTCTAAAATGAACTTGAATCAGTTGTATTTGTGGGAGCAGCACGGGAAAAAAACTAAATCAGTGTAATATGCAAATGAATATAATCACCTTCAGCCCCTTTAGCACCAAACCAGTTATAATTACACCTTAATTTCATGTATAAATACCCCCAATTCAAGCGAGCTGCTGCAGTAAGCCCCTGCAGAATAGATTGTGTGGGAAGACTGTATAGGTACAGATAATTACACCTTACTGTTATGGACTCCTAATTATGTGAGATGGTGGCCAACATACTTTCTACAAATACCAGAGAATGAACTGCACTGAGTTGATAGATTAAAGGACATCACAGTTATGACAGTGCTGTCTTGTGAGCTGAATAGTAACTCATCTATAATCTTGACAATACACCTTTGCTGACACATTTCAAAATGTTAATGCAAAATTAACAAGACTGGGTTATTACCAATTCATACATCTGCGAGCATGTTAGTCCAAATCTTTTGTTGAGTCCTGGACATGGGGTTTCGAACTGGATGTGATACACTAAGGAGGCACATGCAGGAGATTAATTTTTCTCCAGTCACATGTTTTGAAAACTGTTCAATATGTGGAATATATGTGGAATGTTTTTGAGACTGTGGATGTGTTATTTGGACCTCTAAAGGTTGCCGTCTGCCATTTTCTTCTTCCTGAATGAGGTTATGAGAAAAGTAAAGACTTATGACTCAGTTTGTGGTTACATTTGTGTTTCCACTTGAACTGACATAACTGAGAAGTTTCCAGGTTTAATTGACGTTATAATAGAAAGCGATTTTACAGATATGTGTTCTTGTTGCCGATTTCTTTTCCATTTAAGCCATGGAAACACCTCATGCATGAATGCGTGTATATACGTATGTATTTATGTATGTGTATGTGTTGAAGTATTGTGCCTCAGAACTGTTTTCTCACTGAACAACCTGTGAAAAGAGCCCAGAGTTAAAACAGCCAAGCCGCAGTCCATCTTGAACACCCATTAAAGTTGAATGACTGAATTTATAGAGGCTGTTCTCCTGAAGGGGGTGGGAATTCAGCTTTGTAGAAAACACGGAAGGAACATATGCTCGGGCACAGCTTGTTGCAGCCTCAGATGTTCTTTAACAGTTGATTTCCTCAAGTTGCATTTCCTTTTTCACTACGTTATTGTGCTAATTATTTTTCAGCACGTTCCACTTGGGTGATTCACAGTTCGCACTGAGCAAACTCAGCCTAATACAAGGGCTGCTGAATATCTGTCCAGCTGTGTGACACATTGGTCTCTGAATACCATGAGCTGTTTTGAAATGCTTGAGAGCTGAAGTAGATTTGCTTGCTCTTCGGTTTAGCTGCCAAATAACATTTGTTCTGAGAGAAAGCTGCTCTCCTGATGTTGATGTTCAGGTAAATTTGTATAGTGGGAACCTCAGTCTTTTTTCTTTGTTTAGGATGATTTATATTCTACTGCACTGCAACTCCTACTCTGTTGGAATGTTTGAAAATATGTGCCAACACCCCCCTTTTTCTCAGTGCAGAGTGATGCGATCATACGCTGACATGCAGGTGTAACAGCATTTTATCCAAAAAGAAGCTTGTCACTGTAATCTGTTTCATGCTACATTTTGGACTATATAGTTTTCAAATTCCCCATGCACGCTCAAATTTTGTGCTGAGGCCTTTGCTACAGCCACGATGTGAAGACGGCGTGTAGTTTGAGTCCAAACCGTCATGCTGGTGTTACACTAGAATCTAATCTTGCCATTTTTCCTATGCAGGGAGTCACTTTTGGGATTTGATCTGATTGTGAAATTTCACGATTTCAGTGTTCCTGATATGATCTTGTCTAAAGTGTCAGCATGGAAATTGACTTTTTTTGGTGTTACAAGTGGCATAGAAAAATGAATAAATCAGCCCGCAGATGGGTGGAATTTACAAAAGGAAGAAAAACTAAGGAAAAAGCCAACGTATATTTCACATTCTCTTTAAAAAAGGGAAAAGTGCTTGCCATTGTATAATTTCAGACTTGCCTACTGAGGTCAGGAGTTTCATGCTTGAATGCCATATTTGCATCTTTGACTCGGTCTGGTCCAATGAGGAAGAATAAGCTGCTGCCTCTTCTGTGATGTGCAAAAGTGGGAATGTACAAGAGTATCCGCTGAAATGCATGTGCTCCACTGACCCCACCGTGAAACAATTTTACCACAGCAGGACATGCCTTCTCGCACAAAAACTGTATAAAGGCAAAGGGATGTGAAGACGGGGCCACTCCTTGATGAGACATGATAGGGAACATGGTTGTGCAACAATGAACTGCCTAATTTCTATTTAATATTCGAGTAAGGAGCACTCAGCACTCACTCCGTACCTTTTGTTCTTTTCACAACTGTTTTCCATTACCGGGTTAACATGAAGGATCATGAGAACAACAGCCAAAGGCATTTCAAGCATCTGCACTATGAACCCCATTTTCAATGCCACTATGTTTTCAATTCATGCAGGCAAGGTGAAATCTACATCAGTTGCTCATATTTACATATGAACTAGTGATTTCCCTTCGGGCTCCATGTGGCCTTCGAAACTCTCAACGTGGTGCTAATAGGGATGATGTATACTACTAATGGGCAAGTAAAGCTGATGACTAACTCACTTTGATACACGGTTAGACCACATAATTGCTGCTCCCAGCTGAATACGGCACAAGCCGGCAGAGACCTACTGACCTTGGTGAAAGTTAAAATGAGCCGTGTGCCTGGTACATGGTCAATTTTGCTCAAATATGAAAGGTTGTTTCAGTACTGGTGTATGTGTGATACTTTTAGGTAGAATCTAACTCACACCTGAAGGAAAGTTCTGCAGGGTTTTTAGAGTAATTCACAGAAGATTTGATAAAGCAGTATTTCAAAGACGACAGTCATCATCAAACAACTGCTCATGTGTCAGTTTCCATACTTAAACCTCTACCATTGTACATTGTGTAACTAACAGTATAATTCATGAGCAAGGACATTTGCTCTGGTGGTGGTATACCCCAAAAAACAAAATGACAGAACAGCATTCTTTCTTTTAAAGACCCAGAAGCTACACTTTGTGTTTCTTATCTCTTTTTTTCTGACTTTGCAAAAGCCAACAGGTTTTATTTCCAATAGCTCCAATGGCAAATACTTAAACTTTTTACTACATTTATCATGTTACTTGTAATAAAATACATATAAACAAATATATTTTTTCAACTTTGTAATAAATATTGTCTCTTCCTATAAAGTCAATTTTAAAGTCTAATGAAAGTAGAAGTAAGCAGAACATAGTGAGCTGTTAGTCTCTGTTAAGGACTCACTGCCTGTTAAGGCGTTAGCATTTCTCTGCTGTCAAAATTTCTTAAAATTGTTTTTGATCTCATAAGGAAACAATGAAACTGCACATCACTGTATTAAACATTTGATGAAAAGATTTGATTAAGTGGTGAAGATTACAGTTTCCTGCATGGCAGATTAAGAACTCTCTTCAGGTCCATTTAAAAATGTGCCAGCCTCTCGTACCTGTAACTCATACTACAACTCTTAATTGATTTTACAAGGCAGCTTAGGCTGTAATTGTCAATTTTCCCATGGAGATTCTTGATCCAAATGGCTTAACAGCTTCTTTTGTGGCATGCCGTTAGGATATTTTGGTTCATTAGAGAGTATGTAGGCTAGGGAATGAATGAATGCATAAAAAACAAGATGTAGGCTGCATGTAGATTAAATAGATGCATTTCAAGTAAGTATAAGTAAATGTTGATATATAAATCAGTTGCAACATTTTCTTGAGCAAGATACATCAAGACAAAAATCCTTCATTGTGTAAGCCACTGACAAATATAAAGTAAATTGCAACATTCTGATAAAGTGACATTAGAGTGGATGAATAACTGGTGTCAGAAAATATTGAATTTTGAAGTGACTTCTCAATTTTCTAATAATAACTTGGAATATAAGCCATTTAAAAAAATAATTCTTGCATAGACAAGTATTCCATGTCTTTTTCAGATCTACTGCACTCTATTTTACATCACATCAATAAACTGACCTAATAGTCATAAGCACAGAGTCAGCTAATGTCATTACATCACTTGATCAAAATGATCAATCTCCCATTCATGCTTTTTTTAAATCCTGTTCAGGGTTGCCTGAGGGCTGGTCACTGCATCTCAAATTGCCAGACACTACCATGCTGTGCCCTGTTTAGCCAAGACTGGTCGTTTACCTGCATAAAATCATTTGTGAATTGATAATTACTTATTTAAGATAAATCCATTAATCCTGAACAGAGAGCATACCATCCTACTATACATCATAATTCAGTAGAGTTGAAAAAAAAAGAAAAAACAACATTGTTACAAGTACAAGCTTGCAATATTACATTATTCAAATCTGAAGACAAAAAATCTGAACCTCTAAACATCATTCCAACTTTTTTCACCACATAAAAGATGAGAAAACTGTGAATTTAATCTTTGCCTTAGGTGTGGCACGTCTCAGATCAGCCCCGTGTTGTTTGGCCCTTACGTTCTGTTCCTTTGCAAACACCCAGGAACCTAACAGTATGGCAATATGATGGGAGTGATCTGACAGAACATCTGCAGTTTTCATAAGATTAGCCGGGCAAAAAAGTATTGGAGGGTTAGAGGGAACGAATATGGAGAGAAATAATGTGTCACTCACCAAGCAGAAACTACGGCCTCTATAAACAAGACTAAGCTGGACCCACAGCTTTTTCCATGCAGTAAAAGCAGAGCCTTTGTGCCTTTTGCCCTCTGCTACTTAGAATGTTTTCGCTGAAAACATATAAAGAAAAGCCAGACCTGTAATGCAGTCTCAGTCATTCAGTATGTGTCTTGACACAAGCGTAGGTAATTACTGAAACATATGGATGGATGGCCCAGCTCTTAACCCTCTCACTAATGATGCTTGGCTGTTACAGAAGGGCATTGGAAGGACAGTTCTACCATTAAATGATGTACACCACCAGAAATCCATGAGTTATCCTACACTTGTTGGCTGCAGAGACACAGAGAGCTGAGAAAAATGTGTTTAAAACTAATCCATAAACACAGAGAAGCAACCAGCTTGCAAACACAAAAGGCCACTGTTGAGCTAGTTAAATATTCCTATACTTCCCACAATTACAAAACATGCGGTGCAACTAAAACTAATCAACTTGAATCAACTTGATATTCAGCCCTGTATATATGAACTGATCAAATTAGGATGATAAAGTGAAAAGCCTTCGTATTTCTCCCTGCAGAACAGTCGCCGTGCTTCACAACATGTTACTGTACCTGTCACAGATGGACGAAGAAGTCGCTCTAGCTGACTGATGGTGCTCTGGGTTTGAATATGAAATTACAACATCTCTTAATTTTTGTTAGATCAAAGCCTTTCCATAGGTATCAGATTCAATTCAACTCCAGACGACCCAATTCAACTCCATTAACTTTCTCTGCTGAATGGGATCGGGGAGATGCCTTCCCATAATGTCAGCACGCTCAGGGCTTTTTATCCCCTTCTTCCTTCAGTTTGGATGCTGCAGCACTTTTCTCATGTTAATGGACCCAACAATTACCCTCCACAGTCTGTGCAAAACATTCATATACGCCCCCAGGTGCATCACAGTATGACCTAGTCAACTTCAGTTGTTGTTCATGTGTCCTTATGGCCATGGGCAAAAGTGATGCTGCCACACAGTGGACTAAAAGCTCTGGTAGACAAAGACACTAACACAATGACTGTGACTAGCCCAAAAGCAGGAATTGAAATTGGTTTTCTCCTCCAGTAGTTACAAGATTAAACTGAAATGTTCTTAGGTTAAAAGTCTTACCTCAAGATCACAACAGTTATTATGACTGTCGTTAACTGTATTGATATGGATGGCGTAGTAGTGGGGTTAGCACAGTCACCTCAGAAGTCATCTCTGTTTGCTGTGTGTGTTTTCCTTTTTTCTTAATTCCTTTTTTATCAAGTTTCCATAAAAAATCTGAGAATTGTTTAGTATGATAATATGTACTGTATATTAGGATTACATGGTGACAGATTATTGATTCTCGGATTGTGTATGAGTAAAGTTACAAAGTTAACTATGAAATGGGTAACAGTGGGTTTTACTGATGGATGGATTGGAATTGGAATCGATCTTTAAAGAAAGTATATTGTATTATCTTTAATCTGCAGTTGATTTTATTATACATCTCTCAAGTCCTCGTAAGTGAAACCATCTACATTACTTTCACTTATGGAGAACTCCAGTACAAATTATTTCCCACTTAGTTCACAGCAAATATTTTAGTGGTCCATCACAGCAGAGTAGTTCTTTTATCCGTCTCTCACAGTCTGTTATTGAGAAAAGCTTCAGTCGTGTCATTCTTTCCCTAAACTAACTGTAGGACGCTGGGGACCAGATGGTCTGTTTGTGAATGTCATCGATGGGCAGTTGTTACATTTGACAGTCTGAGATGATCTGGCAACTACTGTTACAAATTTAGCTGCCTTCAAGATGGAGCAACTGGAAAAACAGCCTTTGGAGGGATTTCATCCCCTCATCTAATGCACAGCAAAGATTTCTGACAAAGACATATGGAGGAGAGAAGTGCACAGCAGCAGGCTGCACAGCCTTATTCTGAGATGTTTTCACTTGATTGTTTCAGGCAGCATGCGCATTTAGACAAGCATTATATGCAGTGTTTGCAGGGAGGCACACACCTATTTTGCTAAAATGCAGGAACAGCAGGAGGCAATGGATGTTTACAAGACCACACACATAGTCATGTACCACATCTCCAGAGAGTTTTGTCCTCAGTGTCATCACGGGGTAATGTTTACAGATTTAATCAGTGACATTGGGAAATCAAACACAAAAGGCTACATGAACACAAACGATTTTCACTTCATCCAGCCCATGCATTGTGGGCGATGGCTGCATCATGTCGTGAATGAAGCTGCTACGCTGCCTTGAAATGCTATTTGAGTCGCCATGTCCTAAGCTGAAGCAATTTTGGAGAAATAGTGTCTTTCACCTTCAGTCCATTTGGACTTGTGGGAAGCAAACCTGACGTTCAAAGTTGCTTGCTGAAAGAGACGCTGTCTGGGCTTTGGCAGCTGGACTGATAGCCAGGCTTGCGGAATGGCAGCTGTTGAAGGGCATTTTAAATTGCACCAAGGTTGATGGGTGGCTGTCAGGCGGGCAATGGACAGAGAATTCCAAAAGAGAGAAAGAAAAGAAAAATAAAACAGTGGCACAGATCAGAGAAGAAAGAGTGGGGGAGAGTGCCACTGAGAGGACAGTGACCCTGACACTGAGGTGTATGGAAAATAAAACTAAAAAAAAGTTTCAAATTGTGAGGGAAATAATAGTGTAAAGTGAAGGCAGAGAAAAAATTGGGACGAAGAAGTGGAATGGGAGGAGTTGAGCTGGACAGGGGACTACAGTGTTGGAGGAAACTGAGCGCCAAGGCTTGTCAACGCCCCAGTTATTTAGGTAGGCCACACATCATCACTGTTCATCAGCTTGCATGTTCACAGACTATGTTTATGTACAGCAGGATAATATCACTTTCCATGCTTAGTCGACAGCCGTAGATACAAAAGGACATGTGATCTCCTTTTCCTCACACTCATTTACAGTAGCGTGTGTGTGTCAAATCTCACAACCATTTTGATTGTAATAGTTACAACACATTCTGTCTGCAGAGATAAATCATGGTGATCACACAATGCCCCTGCCAATCAAGTTGTGTGGAAATACAGTTTTTTGTCATTTACGGTTTCACGGAACACTGTGGGTTTAATGTAATACGACTCTTTCAGCCTCACTGACTAATATCGCCTTGCTGTGGTTGTGGCTGTGCAACAGATGGTGTTTTAAGAAGGTCATCATGTCCATTTCCCCAGTTGGTACACATGCTAGCGTCATTTATTTGAGGCTATTTAAAACATAATGCAGAATCTGTCAAGGTGCTGTCAGACAACAGCTGAATAAATACAGCTCTGCTTAATATTTTTCCCCTCTGTACTATCTTTGTAAGAAATAATCTGTTCTATTTTACAGAGTTTTCGGATAGACTTTGTTTTATGTATCTACACTTAAAGTCACAGTATTTTACAGAAAAGGGATTGTTTTCCCCTTTCTTGTTCCATAGCTGAATCCAAGAGACTGTCAGGTCCTGATAGTGCTGGAGTGGCTACGTTTGAGGCCAATTATTACCCATAAATCTACAAAGGGCAGCAGGACTGACAGGTGGTTCCCTTATTGCCTGCTGATTGCTGCAGTGTAACTATTAATCAATTTCTGTATTTCCCACGAGTCAAGAAATCTTTTTAGCAGTGGAATGGGTCAGAGTTACGGGGTCACTAATTATCTCCTTCCAAGCTCTGTTGTGCTTTGCCATGATTGGATTTATCCCAATTTTTATTTTCATCAGACTTTTTATATATGAATGACATTTCTAATGCTGACCACTATAATAAAAATAATAACAATAACAATAACAATAATAATAATAAGCTTTCACGCAGCAAGCAGATAAGTAAATCTGCATAAAGTTATATGAAAAGTTGAGTTGATTTTACATTTTTAAAATGTAATTGATTTTGAAAACGTTTGTGTGCCCTCACTGTGTTCACTGAATACTGATACAGCGCACAAAATACAACGACAAGCACAGTTCCATGATTATAGACCAGAGAAATGGCAGACTACTGTACACCAAACTAGCTATTTAGTCTGAGTAACTCCAGGATATAGCCTGAATATGAAATAGGAATAAAATCCCCTACGCAATTATGACAGCAGCTATTCAACTACTTGGCCTTCCTATGTGGCAGTTTTGTTCCTCTGCCCAAATCAACTGTGCATGCAAGCATTTCCAAGTAGAGTTTTATCTCCTAGTTGGAAAAAAAATGTTGAGCAAAGCATAGAGATATTCTGTTTATCAGCCAGACAATTTTCTTTCCCATCTCCTTTGGTTTCTTTTTCGAAAGTGAGAATTGGAATAATCTACAAGACCTTGAGGGTCTTTTGTACACAATCAGCAGTGGTGTGCCCTAATTTTACTTGTATTTTCTTTTAGGTCAATTTGTTACCTTTGACCACCTCCTACATTCATTTGTACTAATAAGCCACTCTTTGTGTTCCCATTCCCCCTTTTTTATTTTGTGCCTCAAAGAAATCCAAAGGAAATAGTCACATTCAAGCTGTGATTGAGTATCAGTGGTCAAGATAGGACTTTTGTAACGGGTTGGAAATTTACAAGGGCTTAAGTGTCAGACACAAATGCCTGCCAAATGTAATCAGTGGGGAATGAATGTTTGCCCTTTACACTGTACGAAGTCGTGGCAGTACGGAATTGGTGCAAGGCAGCACATCATTGCATTGAGGAAGCTGTGATTAGAAGTATTTTCCAATTACAAAACCTGCCATAACTAATGATTCTTGGACTCTTTCCCAAAAGTGATGTTTATTTCTTTTGATCTTTTTATAATGGCTTTTATAACAGTATAAATGTGCAATAAGTCAAACATGTTTCCTCTGTTTTCTGTCATTCTGCAGCTCTTGAACTGTTGGAAAAGTTGCTTGAGTGCTAAAAGGTAAGTTTTATGAAGGAAGAATTAGTTTATGGCCAACGACGGAGTATGATTGTAATTTAAGCTTGGTTTCGATTTATTTTCACCCTCTGAAAATGTGTTAATGCTGGCGAGAGCAAAAATTAAATTTTGAGGTAACAGAAAGAAGGCCTCGAGGTCTCTCTTCCCTGCTGTGTTAATTAGCATGGTCTCAGAAAACATGAGGTGCTGCTTCAGAATCAGAAATCCTGCTCAGCCAATAAGAACTGGTGTTCAGCCATGTCTGGCAGAGACAAATGGCATAGCCCGCACATCATCTCTGTTATCCAAGCAAGACTGCATTGTGAACAGAGGAGGACCAGAAATCAAGGCGGGCATGTGGGTCATTCAACAGCATTCATCTACCTGTGGATGGGTGTTTCCTGTGTGTTGGCATGTTTGGAAAATTAATCAAATCTGCTTGTACTCATACATGATTTGACATGAGGAAAAATCTCAATACATTACATTGTAATGTAACAATTGAACTTAAAGGATTGGACATAGGTAACTTTGTCAAACTGTCGCATAGCATGCACAGCAGTAACATGGCTCATGTTACCACAGTTTAATGATTTGTCGTACAAGCAAAATACCTGGAGAAAAGCAATGCTGAATTTGTATTTATTTTCTCCATTATGTATTTCTCTAAACTCCCCCTGAAAAATACCCAGAATATTTTAATCAACAACTAATGAGAAACTGCTTTTCACTTAATATGTCCTAAATTTAAGCTGTTTAATCCAAATTGAAAGTCACTGCAATTGTGAAAACGCTGAGTTTACTAGATTTATGAGGTTGGTAAACTACACCGCATCACAAAGTTGACTCGAAAACATCTGGACACCAAACATTTTCAAAGCTCGGCTGCTCCGATTTTTTCCGCTGGCTGTTTTTGAAGTTGTTGTTTTATATGTCGCGATTTAGTTTGAATGCTTCAATCAAAGACTTTGCTGCATCATCTGAGACAATCTAGTCCTATTGGTTAGATGCATTTCCCATTTAACTGATTATTTCACTGGAACAAACATATGTTTTTGAATCAAAGAAAAAACTTAACTGTAAAACATACTAAGCTGACGTGCGATTTCAGTGGAATGCTCAAAGCTAAATAGTTTTTCCTTCTTTTTTTTATGGGCATTTAGAGACATTATTTTGCTGAATAACACAATATTTGAAATACACAGTCTTGTCTCCTGAAACTGAAGACTTGGACTGAAAATTGTATTTACAAAAAAAAAACTAATATTTAACAGATGTGATGAACAAGGTGCAAAAATGAGTGGATGGCAGCCTTTGGTATTACTTGACTGTAATTTTTACTAGTATGAACTTGGCTGTCATATGTAATTTGACAGCCGAGTGAAGACTAAAAACTATATGGAAAATAATGAATGGATGACAAAACTTTTGCCATTCTGTGGCGTGGTCAGTGTCATGTAAAAATTCACTTTCTGTAAGTGTTCTTGAACATAGTTGAGACTTAAAATGACACGTTTGTCACAGTTTGACAAAGCAGTATTGAAATGTGCTAATGGAATTGGAAGCCACGTGTTTAATTCTTTATCGTCAAGCCTCTGGGTTTTGCTTTATAGCCTAACCCAAATATAACAGATACAATGTAACAGGCATAGAACCCTCAGACTGCATTAGAGTAGCACTGTGTTTAACTACCAGTTGCAGTAAGTAGACATTTCTACTTCCAAACAAATTGTAAGTAACAATGTTTTCATCATAAACCTGTTTCATTGCCACGGTGACATTAAAATGAAGAAAAATCATGAAAGCACTTTGATGAAAAAAAATCTCAGTAAAAATCTCACGTCCTGGTACTTTCTTCTGACAGTTACTTCATCTTTACGGTAGTTTGAACAGTAATTGCTGGAGCCTTTTCCCATGTCTCCTGTTGTGGATCATTGTGAGGGAACAGTTGTAGCAGTGGGGGCATAATTAGTGATAGGCCTTGGACATGTCATACTCTGTTAGTCTGCCTTGCTTTAATTCAGTAGTCTCCTGTGCTCCTAGCGTTTATTCAGGTTGTGTGTCAGCAAATGTGTATCTGTACTCAGGAGGTGCTGTGTATGAGCACGTCAATGTATTTTGGTAAAGTTTGTTTGGCTTGATATAAATCTGTTATTTTACGTTTGAAAGACTTTTGGTCTGTGCAATAATTTTCCTTTGAACAAGAGGAAGATAAATCATTTTCTTTTCTTCTATATGACAGAAAACTTACAAAATGAATATAAAACCCCACAGTTAATTTAGCTATGATAACAAGCAGTTGTGAGGTTATCCGTTCTCCTTGGAAATTTGGGAAAAAAGGGATCAAAAGTTGTGTGCTATGACAAAAGGTAGACCTGTGATTACCATCAAAGAATGGCTTCTGGTATGACAAACGTGTATGGAGTTTGCTTTGGGCTTTGTTAGACCAATGATCCGAGGGCAGATTGAACCTGCTGTGTGGATACAGTACAGGGCTAAAAGGAACTGCTGTTCCTCTACCACCTCCCTTTTTTGATCTCCAATTTTCCCTCTCCTCTTCTTCTCCCCTTTCATTTCCTTCCGTCCTAACCTCTTTCATTTTCCTGCCACTCTCCTGCTATCTCCCATTGCATGCCTCTCCCCTCCCTCTGTTGTTTCCCTGTCCAATTTTCCCTATGAACACCGACTCTTAAGGATTTTTCTCCAGTTGTTGCCTCTCTGCCTGTTCTCATACCCAGCTGTTCAGCTTCCATTTCTGTCCTTTTCCCCTTTTCATTTCAATTCATCCCTAAGTCAGCAATGAGATGGGCAGTATTGTCCTCAGTATTCATTGAAATTTGGAATAACAAAAGAAGGGACCGATGTCTGGCTCTGGTATAAAGTTAATTGTAATTTTTATTTATTTATTTGGTGCTTACTTTAAAGCACAATTATTTGTGCAATTTTGTTGCATTGAAATTATACTGATTCTGTTAAATAAATGTCTGAATCTGGAACATGAGGTTCAGGTGCAGGCCCACAGGCATTTTATAAAATAACCTTTCAGCCATAGCACATGGCACCTATGCAGATAAGTACTGTTTGTGCTTCTGTGGTTCTCTCATGCAATATTAACCTAACAGAATTTAATGAGGGAGAAAAAAAAAACATGATTGAAGTGAACTTCAAGAGAAGCCCTTCCGTACCTTTTAAAATCGAAATACAGAAGTTTAGAATGCAGGTATTTATACGAATTAAGGGAAAAGATAATGTAATACATGCATCAGCATTGCGTTCGTATGACTGTAGATCTCTTTTCCTGTTCATTATCTATAATCAGAAGCAGAATCTGACAAGAGATTATTCGGCTGACTGATACACATCTATGTCCTGGCTGCTGTCAGCTTTCCTGTCGTGGACTCTTAGAAGTAGGACTGTTTTCAAACGAGCAAATATAGCTGACAAAGATAAAATGCCATACTGCCAAGTTCTGGTCACCACAGCAATAGCAAAGAAAATAAGATAAACGTGATTGTGTGCAATAAACATTTTTCTTATTCAATTGTAAATTAATATGGCAATAAAAGTTAGTTTTACTATGGGGTTGGAAATATGAAACACTTTTGATTCTCAT
Organism: Menidia menidia; assembly: GCA_907169785.1. Classification (NCBI taxonomy): domain Eukaryota; kingdom Metazoa; phylum Chordata; class Actinopteri; order Atheriniformes; family Atherinopsidae; genus Menidia; species Menidia menidia. The sequence continues at coordinate 3,249,535 of CAJRST010014446.1, forward strand.
GAATCCACTGCATATTAGTAGAGGAATGACACCTTTATAGTCCATATATTCCTTCTTTGTGTTATTTGTCACCAGGTCATATTGATTTTTAACCCCAAACCATCACATAAAACTCGGTGATCTAGTGTGGAAAGAGACTGACAAACTTTTATGCTTGACAGATACAACGTGTGTTTGTTGAACTCTCTAGGGAAAAAAACAGACTGACGAGACAGTTTTGCAGAAGAATATCAAATAGAGCTAATAATTGTGTTGTAATTCTTGAATCTAATTAAATTATACACTCACAATAAAACTAATATCCATCTTGTGTGCTAACGCATGCCTGCTGAAATCATACATTATACGCTTGTTTTTAATTCACTGTCTACTATTTTAGAAGCCTGAGCAGCTTGTTTGGTATTGATTTTATTTACAGGGCCTCTGTATTTTACTCCGTGCATATCAGAGCAATTGTTTCCAAATGCTTACATGAATCATTGCTTTCCTGGAACCCGCTCATGTTACTGCATGCAGCTCAATATCTCCAATTTATGTTTTAATTACGATGATCTGTGTGTTTGAAGCCAATGTCCTGCTCTGATAATAAGCAACAAGCTCACCCGCATCCATTGTACTTCACGTGGAATATTGCCGTCCACAAATGCAGACCTACCGCACAGTATTTATCAAACTGGGTCTCAACGGTGACGATTTGTGCTGATGATTACGGAGGCTGCAACTTCCAGGGTGCGGCACCTCTGGCTGGCATGGTGAGAGCTAACTGATTATTGAAAGACAAATGCGCACAACAGTAGATGCAAGCAGCTTGAAAGCATGACTACCGTTTTCATATTATAGCACTGCAGTGACTTTTGTGAAGCCAGAAATAATCAAATAAAAAAAATAAAAAACTGTTTTACATTTCATAACCTCTGAATTTTTGTTTGGAGTATAACGGTAGGGCTGTGACAACGTTGTTTGGCAATATGTGACTCCAGACTGAATTTTATACCCTCCCCATGTTTGTTCCCTACTGTTTTTGGATGGCAGAGCAGCATATCATTTGATCACTTGCCATTAGAAATGATTGCCTAACTCAGTATAAGTGGTTTCTGGCAGGCCTGAAAGCCATAAATTTTATTGACTCCTGTAATTAAGGACAGATCAATAAAAGTCCGTTGTTTGCGCTGCCTCCCAGGACTGTTTTAGCTGATGCACTTTTTCTGTTGGGATTCTAAGGCCAATCTTAATATACTGAAGACAAACTAATAATGAAACACTTTAAAAAAAGGAAAAAAACTTGACAACAATGTCAAGTAAAAACTGAACAATTATGGAGAATGAGGTCCCCAATTAGTTCTTATTTGACGCTGGTTTATCATGTGCTACTTGCAAAACGTACTCCTTGCTACATGCAAAATGGGGGGATGGGCCCATGGTGCATTGCTGTCAAGTCTCTTAAGTTGATAGCTGCGCTTTTGCACACAGCAGGGAAGAATTCCTTTCTGTCAAACAGCAGCTGGTAGAGAGAACATGATGTGGAGGCCATGGACGAGTGAGCCATCAAACCTCCATGTCTGACAGCATTTTGGCAAGCCCCGTTTTACAGAAGTCTATCTCACTCTGCTCTGTTTTTATGGTGCATGAATCAATAATGATTGTGCTTTGCTCTCATTTGAATGCCACAATATTCCTCATGTGGCAACATTTTAAAAACTGACAGTGTGACTGGGTGGTTCAATCAATAACCAGAAATGAATATGTATGACGTTTCTCAGGTATTATAATTATCTAATGTATGATTTTTGCTCAAGGCATTGGTACCAACCCACAAAACTGTAACTTTTGCTCTCTGGGTCTGAGCAGTTGTGCGAAACATCACACTACATGTGAAGCAAAGCCGTTGTTGACAAGAGTTCAAAGAACATTTGCACAAAGAAAATCAGCTACAAGGTGCTTATAGGCTGACTCGAATGTGTAAAAGAATTAACTCCCTGACGTGACAGCTCTCACGCAGCTGCACAGAATATTTGATGGGCTGTGAAGGTTTGATCAAAATTAAACTCACAAGCTTTAGGACAATGTGTAAAATCATAGCTTAACAACCTTATATTCCAGTCCAAACCAAGCTCCCATTCGAGTTTTCTTTATCCCTTCTGAAAAGCTTTGTGATTAGGAGCAGAGTTATTGTTGAATATAGCAAAATCCCCAGCCCAGTACTCTTTCCCTTCTCAACAGGACCTTCTTGAATCCCCGAAGCTTTGGTCAGTTTATCAGAATCAGGGGATCAGGCAGTCTCTCCCTTCCTCTCCAAACGGGGAGCCCAGTGTGTTCCTTGGCCTTTGGTGTAATCTCTTTGGCTGTCGACAGATCTAGCAAAGGGTCAGCTGTGATAACGGGATCACTCAAGGGGAGACAAAGGGGGGAGAAAAGCTAAAAGAACAGAATAGTATTGGCAAAATAATGGTGAATTCTTCGGTCTCACCGGGACTGTTGATTTAGATAAGCACCAGGGTATAAATGTGTTACTATTTGCAGAGCATGAGAAACCATGGGACATGCATGTAGTTGCATGACGATACATGATGGCACCCCAATGCAAACATATTTGAAAAAGATTCATTCTGATAACTTTGAAACAGTTGTGCTGAGATCGTAAGTTAGTCAAATAACTTAGTTATTCATTAGCTGTTTAATTTGGGGCTTTCATCTACTTTCTGCTTTTGTTTGATGTATACTGGAATCTATAAATATTCTATTTCAGAAATAACATACAATCTTACATTTCTAGACTGTCCCTTAGGTAGAGAAACAGAGCTTTCTTTTCTAATAATATGATTTGTAATCAGGCAGGAGAAACAGTGATTCAAGACTTTATGATTTAATCAATAGTTCAAATAATTATTATCTGAGGCAATGTGAATACTACTCTTGGGAGCCAAATGTAATAAAAAATATTCTGCTCCTGAAAACTATCATAGAAAAAACAACAGGACATAGAACATGTCTAAATAATGTGTACCTTATTCAAAAGGGTGGTCATAACAAAGCAAGGACCAACCCTGACAAGCCTGTTTTGAACTGCGGTGCCATGCCTCGCTTCTGCCGCATCCGTAGCCATCTGACATGGCTTCTTATTAAAATTATCACCCACGGAGGAGAAAACACAGCAGTACTGGACATAAATAGTGGAAATAATTGAAAAGTGATAAGCCATGTAAAAACCGAGGACCTACAATATCAATTCTACACTTGGCATCTAACCGACATCAAGCAACAAACACACATAAGTCACTGTTGCACCCTATTGGTATGCATAATGATGCACCAATGTTCATACACTCCTCTCCTTTTTTTTTTTCTTTGAATCTGTCTCCTTGACACACACATGCTGAGAAACAGCATGGTAGGCAGTGACACAAAGCTAATGCCTTGTCACACAGGCTGTCAGCAGATTAGCCAGTGGATTACACCCCAGCCATTAGATGTGCAGGGAGCGAAAGGCCGCAAACATGGCAGAGAGGGAGAGAAGAGAAATGAATGAGGCAGAGTGTGAAACCAACAGTAAACAGGGCAAACTGCTGCAATAAGCTTTGAAACAATCATTTGAGAAAATGATAGACGAATTAAGAAGACTAAACCTAAACTACGTTCCGCAAAGTAGTAGAACATAGAGAGATGTTAAAGTGCATGATGTGTGGATAAGAAAAAACGGGTGAAGTGACTATGCTGCTTCATTAGTGGTAATGAGGAAATCATACAGATAGGAGAGAGGTAAAAGCAATGGCTGATGAAGAGGCACAAAAAAGGGAAATGTGAAAGAAAGACTTGGCAGTGTTTCATGGAATAGAAGATATGAGTTGGGCAGATGGGAGGGTAAAGACGTGGAGCTCTGGGGGTGATGACAGAGACCTTAGGGTGATTAGAGAAGGACACCTGAAAACAAATATAGAACCAAAGCAGTGGGAGACGGGCTCTGATCAGATGGCAGTGATTCAAAATGACATGACATAAACAAATATTAAATATAAAAACTTGTATATATCGGCCAATGAATGTATGAAGGTATTTTGGCTGTAGATCATGATAAACCTTGTGTGTGCGCCTTCTACTAAAAAAAAAAAAAAAAAAATAGATGAATATATACAGGAATAATGAAAAAAAAAAATAAAATAAAAAAGGAGAGGAAGAAAAGGAAGACTGGAAAAGAGAAGAAAATAAGGGCAAAAGAGTTAAGAGATGCCCTGACAAGGGATTTACATTTGCACAGCGATAGGCCCACAGTTCACAGCCTATAAACACTCATTTCTCACCATCATATCCATAGCAATCTCTTATGGGAGCCATTCCCCTTTTAAATCCTATCTTACTTAAAACGGGCACAGATGTAAGTCAAGGGGTTGCTTTGGATTAGCCACAGAGAGAAATTCATTTCCTTTGCAATTTTACGAGCATTTAATTTGAAACAATTAAGATATTACGGCGCCACGGATTCACTACACAGAGTGACAGCTGGGAGCAATCCCATAAACCCCGGAGCCAGTGAATGAGGCACCTTGCTACTCTTTTATTCCCCCCTCCTTATTCATCGCCTTTTGTTTTTTCACTGAAGCATTTAGCTGCAGGCTCTCTTCAGGTGATTGTGCTACCTTTTCCTCGGCTGTGACTCTATCACCAACTGCTTCATGCAACAGCTCATAAATGCGCCAGTTGGCTGATGATAGAAGGGCTAATTTCTCAAGACCAAAGACAGGAAGTGAGTAAAGGGGATGTTTATGGTCTGGATGCCTTTAACTTTTATTACATTTGTAAATTTACAGCAAAGTTGCATGATTCATCATCAGTAAAATAAATTGGAAAGGGGCTAATTGGAGAGTTGAAATTTAGCTATTTTTTTCATTCTGCCAACATGATGAAAAATGTTTTCTTTGTCTTTTAATAATTGAGCATGTTTCAACAAAATGACTTCACAACTTCAAAATGGTTATGTTCATATCATAATTTGTAATTAAACACGTTTTTTTATGCACTAAATCTCCCATAAAGTAGCTCTGCTATTCTCTGCCATCCCAAGTACCTCTGCTATTCTATTTATACAGCTCTGCTATATGGATGGAAGCTTTGTCAGCTTCCACGCATCAATTTACTTCCTCTTACTTTCCACACTGGCATAGAAGGGCACTGACAGTGTGAAATTGATTAATGTTTGCTTGTGAACATGTGAACAGGGAATCATTGGCCAGAGAAAGACAGAGAGCATGTGCATTGAGTACATTTTGGGGTGCAAGGTGTGAAAGATAGGAGTGGCAAACACCTCTTTTCATGAACACTGAACTGTAAAATGGAGGACCCTGTGCAAACAAAGACCATGATCAATCAGCGATGGACAGCGGTTTCTCATAAATGGCTGCTGTGGAAACCTGCAGAGAAAGGAAAAGCAAAGAGCGGAACGGGTAAAGATGGACAGGCTTAAGGACAAATTAGATATGTGTCTCTAATATTGTGACACATATTGTGACACACATGGAGCCTTGTTAAGGCTGCTTACAGGATTAGAATATAACAGAACTGTTGCTGTTGATGAATGTTCACTTATTGACAGGTTAAGCCTTTTACCTCTGTTACTGAGCAATGAGTACTTTGCAGTAGTGGGGAGTACACCGGTAAGAGAGGCCATGGCATAGTGTCAGAGCGGATGCTTCTCACACATTCCCTATTCAACAGGGAGCATTCGTCACAACTATGAAAGGGACTGCTGCATGCTGACAGAACAGTCGCAAAGTGTAAATGTTCCCAGATCAAAAGTCCCTCTCATCCACTTCGATCTGTTTTCCTTCTACTCCATCTCAGCTGCATGCCCACTTTATTGATTGATACCTGCTTGTGAGGCACTCAACACTTAGTCACACAGCAATTTGAGTAGTTTTGGTGGACAGATGTCTTGAGTTAAGTTCCACAGAGTGATTTTGCCAAGCTAGAGCTCACTCAATCTGTCTAAAACTTTTTTTTCTTTTGTCTTTATCTCTCTCTTGGTTTCTGTGCACAAGTAGCTTCACACCATGTCTGCTCACACCATCTCAGTCAATCTGTTAATGGCCCTAATTGCTTTTCAACTCATTGCACCCCATGCCGGCACTAAACCTAAATCAAATTGAGACCTCATCCATGAACCAAATCACAAATCTGATTTAGCGTGACATTATAATAAGGTGATATTGACAACTGCTGACTTAGCACATCAAGAAAGGATAAATAAGTATATGGCTCTTGTCATAGAAAGGCCAAATTACCTCTGTCAAACAATATTTCAAAGTGCATCTTACTATAACCTTATTGTTAATGTGCTTGTGACTGTCACAATGACAAGTGATATTTTATGCATACAATATTAATTTCAATAATGAAGTTTATAAACATCATTGATCATTTCTGCTTCTGTGGGTGGACAGTTTTTACCTACTGTGATGTGTAACATAGACAAGAAAGTTGTATTTGCTCACCTTCATACTGCTTTCTGCCCATTCTCTACTATTGTGGATGCATATGGAAACATGCAGTACAGATATCAATAATGAGCTGTAATGCTTTTAAAGAAAACACAGGGATTATCACAGTGTGATTACTGAATTACTTGCTGCCTCCTACATACTCAAGCCAACCATTCCCCTGCTTCCTCTTCTTTGCATTTTCTTTCTAGCTGGGAGAGTACATCTCACACAGAAAGGTTGTGATGTGATGTGCTTATGTGAACAGCAACTGCAGAAAAGGACCACATCAACCTTTCCACACATGCTCCTTATCGTCTCTAATGTTGTAATATCTATATCGTTTAGTCAAACATCTGTCATTCAAACCAACAGTTTGGTATTCCTTTGTTCATGTTGCTTGCAGTGCCATCAAATCTGGGCAGATTACAACCAATTATGATGCAACAGAGAAGCATGGTTTTCCTCATTTTTCAAAACAAAAAAGAATGTTTTCTCTAAATTGAAATGTTTGACCAAATATTACCAAACCTTCACAAACGGTGTGCTCATGACACCAAGTTGCCGTATTTTTGAAGTCGTGCGAGACTGATAACATCCAGTTTGCTGGATTTGATCAAAATCTTAGGTTCACTGATTCTCAAGTGACTTGAAAAGAGAAATATGAACAAGATAATGATGTCGATCTTGGACAGGTTGAATAATTCTTAGTCTTGAGAGACGTGAAAGAACTGCATAGTTTCTAAGTTATGTGGGTCAGTAAGTAATGTATAACTGTAGGCACTAAGAGCGACTGTGTAAGGCCCTGTAAACAAAAGTAAATGAACAACTGCTTGCCAAACTGGTACATAATTATGGCAACCACTCTGGCCATCATACTTAGCTTCAATCACATGCAAAAATCCTGTTTTGTTTTGTCTCTGATTTGCTGTGATTCCAGGATGGAAGAGAACAATGGCATGTCTCAGCCAAATATTTGTTAGCTATTGGTTTACCTTTTTTTGTGCCTGGATGCGTCTCAGATCACCCCTGCATTTGTTGCTTGTTGCAGTCTCTTGACTGCCTGGGCAGCGGCCATAAACAAGTCAATCTCCACCCGTCTCAACACATTGGATTAGATTTATCCGCTTTAGATAGATTGTTATCCCAAACAGTGTGAGTCTCGCTTGATGGGGAAATTAATTTTACAATGACTGGTTTACTTGATCAGGGCTTCAGGGGAGGTAGGGACTATAAATGGATCAACTCAGAGGTGTGTGTTTCTAAAAACAACAACCCCTGTTTGTGATTTAGAGAAGTCTCTCTTCTCTCTTTATACATGGTGTTTTCTTTTGCTCATAGGGAACAGAGTAATGACTTAACGGACAGTCATTTGTAATGTGCCAGCAACTTGTCAAGGGTGAAAACACCTGAACCGTGGGCTATAGAAAGATTGACAGTAAAAGTTATTGCATTTTTCACATCTGTCCATCCGGCCCTAAGAGGGGGATTCAGTTTTTATTTCTTTATCTATTTTTTGGTAGCAAATTATAAATAACATACAAGATTACACTTGCTGTACGGGTTATCAAGAATCAGTGTTGCCTATCAAGGAGAGCAACCTATCTTTAGTTGCCATCAGCCCTCCCAAACATGAAGCTTTACACTGATACAGCAGTTTTTGGAATGACTTACAAAAAAATTGATCCCAGACTGTTGAGCAACAAAATCCAGTCTGAGCCTGCAGTAGCCTTTAGTGCAGATTCAGCTGACTAGTATTACTAAGGAGCTCATTAAGCAGGCTAAATGCAGGCCTCTTTTCTTCCAACCTAGGGTCATTTTATGTGTTCATGTATAATACACTGACACATATCAACACTGGAATGAAAACACAGAAATAAAATCATTTCACAGGAGATCTGGGCTTCCTTTGGGCAAGAGACAACGTTATCCCTGGACAGCACACTAATGACATGGCCTCAGCATTAAATTATTAGGCAAATTCAAATTTTGCTAAATCACATAACCCACTGAAAATCTTTCCATTCATCCTTCAGTTGGACAGAAGTGCCTGTACCGCAAACGCTATGGCTGTTTTGATGAAAAGATCTTTTATTTCTCATGTTGTGGCGGTTACAGAAGTTAATAAGTTAAATGGAATTTGGTGGAATTTGTTCTTGATTTAAGGAGTTGCCAAAAATACAACTTGATGACTTTCTTAAATATTTATTTTAAAATATATATTAGACCTGCCACTAATTCAAATGAATAAATAATGGATACATGAATTACAAAAACAAGTACAATCATCAAAGCTAGAGCTTAAACACGTTTTAGTTTCCTCCAAGTAAGTCCCAAGATCTTTAACATACAAACCAAGTGACCTCATTGTTGAAAATGGCATTGGAATTTTTAACCCACTGGATTTCTTTGGTGTCTATTGTAAAATAAAAGAAAGGGGAAGATACCTTAAAGAATTTCAAAGCAATGAGTATGCAGTTATAATTAGTGTGGAGGTAAGAAAAACCCCCAAAGACTGAGGCTGTCGGTAGCTACGCAGAAAACACATACATCAAACGATTTCCCTACATTAGTTATCCAAAGCAAACGCATGTTGATAACCTTTAGTATCCTTTGCTGCATTTGAGTAATTTATACAGAGTAAACATGCTATTAGTGCTACACTTTGAATGACCCTACGTAACCATGAATCTAAAAGTGCTCAAGTCAGTATATCAAATACTTTTGACTCCCAAACTATTACTGTACTGCCACTGTCCTCCAGTAAAGAAAGCAGTCTTCTGAAATTATTAACCTTGTGGTGTAAAGAGTATTAATGAGAAAACTTGCTGCAAGTTATAACGCATTATTTCAGCTTAGCAATCAAGTTTTCACTCTTGGATGCTTCATATTGAAGGAGAAATAGTTTATAGACAGCTATGTCCCATTCACCCCCAAAGTTCAGTCATGATAGGCCAGCAGGGCAGACTCTTGATAAATCCTACCCGTACCCGCCATTTATCAGCAAGTCCTGCTGGATTACTGCTTTAGATGGTGCCAAGAATACGAACGCACAAGGTTAGATGCAGAGCAAGTTGTAAATCTAATCACTATCGTCATCTTGTTCTATTCAAGAGCGCTTTTGAATGATGTAAAAAACAATCATAAAAAAATGTCAGCGGGCCAGAACTGCTGACTTTAAGACATTTTATCAAAACAAAACGTTTGTCAAGGAAAATATTTTATGTTTGCATGTCTTGGAATCTTTTTCACTTGTCTTCCAGTCTTTCATGCCATGCTGTCCTTACGAATATTGTAGACAAACATTTTCCAAACCATTGCTGTTGTGAAAGCCTAAATAAAAGGGATCTACAGAAAACTCTGCTGTGAGATATAAGCACCTCACTCCCACAGCACTGTTTCATTGGAAGCAGTTGACAGTAATAGTCCACATAACAGTAATTTAATCAAGTTTGTCCATTGTTTGTTGTCAGAAAACATATGCTTTCCTCTGGCCTATGTATGTGCATGCAGAGATGATCAAATTCTGACTTTGGAAAACGGAGCAAGGTATAATTTACCGACACAAATCAGAATCACATTGGCTCAATCAGTTAAACGGAATGTCTGAGAGCAGGTAAGAAAACAGATCAGCTGACTGTAGTAGTCTCTATCCTTTTTTCTCAGAGTACTATTGTTAGATCCAAGATGTCCGTGTCTTTAGGGCTAGGTTGTATATCACAGGGTGTGGGCTGCTACCAAAGAGCAACCTTTCTCAAAACACAATTGGTCATAGTCATCTGTCTCCCAGGGACATTACCGTTATTTTTCTCTCGCCCTACATCAGAGAACCTTGCACTTGCCTATGTTATCTCAAGATCTATTATTATGTTATGCAACATTGTATCAACTCAGCTTTGCACTTTGGGGCACACAATGCATTATGGGCTTTCCACACATAGCAGTTATGCGAATGATAAGAAAAACACAAAGTAGATAAAATATCTTCTAAACAGATGCATGCCACAAAAAGCCAAATCTGACAGCAGAATCTGACAGCCCCCTGCAGGGGCCTTTAACTTTGTCTATGGCTTTAACAGTGCCCATATTGTTGGTGATGACATGGTGGTAGGAATAAGCTGGGGACTTTTAAATACTGTGCAAAGCACTACCTATTGTTTTATGCATCTTTGTAATTTTTCTAATCTTATTGGGCAGGCAATTTTCTGTAATAATAATGGGAGGTGAATTGTTTATCATAGCATCAACCCATCAGATAAACGGAGTGGAACCAACAGTCAATGAAAATAAAAATAAGTATTTTACCCCAGGAACACCGTTTTTTTTCTTTTTGTTTTTTCCATCAAAACAAGACCCTCCAATTCTAATCAGATAAACCCATAAGGCCATAACTAATGACTTTCAAGTGCATATAGTGAGTCAGATTAATTGAATTTTTAAAAATCATTTGGCTACTATACTAACTAGATTTGTTTTTCGAAATAAAATTGTATAGTGCACACAATTATTACATTGTTTTTCATAAGTAAATAATAGATGGGGATAAAAGTGATGACAACATAAAAATGCTAAATATGCTCATTAGCATTTTTGCACAATGCTCCTAGTATTACAAACACTATTTTTCTTTTTTTTAAATGCAGATTAACTGTTTCTACTGCAAATGTGAAAACACTGGCTCTGGTTGTTCAGATGTACGTGGAGCAACATGGGTTTAGGAAACTTACTTATTTGCTTGAAAATGGCAGCTGACTAAAACATTAACAACAGTAAGCGATAACTGGGTGTGAAAGGAACAAACATGCTTTGCTAACTCTTATCAAACCTTGAATTAGATTGAAATAGTCTTATAGTGTGGCTGAATCACAAACCTAATTTGTTTCAATGAATAATGTTGCCTTCTAACAACAAGCATCCAGCTAGAAAGATGAGATGACTCTAAAAGATGGAATTTCCAACTAGTCATATACAATTGCTTTTTTTAGAAGGAGGCAAGCATCCAAATATGTTACTTACTGTTTGAAATAAAATGCTCCAATCTTTTCGATTACCCGTCACTTTCTTGTACTTTAATACGCAAAACGTCTGACCGATAAAAAAAATAAAATGCAAGTGAAGCTCCCAAGGAAATGATCAGTCTCTAAACAGATGCATCATTCAAGGTAGGAAAAAAGAAAAATGACTGTACCAAAGACAATAATCCTACCTGAACACCAGCATATCGGTCTTTGACTAATAGCTGCTAATTATATATACAGTGGCAAATAGAGTGTTTGGGTCACCTTAAGATGATGTTAAAATTATGCCCAACTTTATCAATTATATCATTATGTTATGATTACATAGTACTGCAACTGTGGCAGTTCTACAAGACAGCATCTCAACATTGACAGGCGTATAATAAGGTCTGTATTTATGTTGAATATCAAATATTGTTGGCAGCAAAGTGCAGTGGCTGGCATTGTCAACTTACAATGTGATCACTTGCGGATTCCCCCCTGTGTGGAATTTGCATTTTATCAGACTTTGTTTTTCATTTATCACAGTGAGGATCCAGCTGCTCATTTGAGCATTAACTGTCTCTTTGCTCTTCAAATTGTTCTACTTACAAGGTATCCAAATGTGCTCAATACTATAAACGCCAGCAAAGTGCCCCTCTACAGGAAAAAACAGGTATAACTGATTATTAAATACAGTTTTATAAAGCTATAACAGTTCCCAAAACTTTCCTCAAAAACATTTTCTCAGGAAGGGTAGACTTTGGTTTAACACGTATTAATTAGATCCATGGGTAACTTTAGGAAGAAAGGCTATTTCCTAAACATTTTTTTATTGTCTTTAGACTTTTTTTGACAATATTCCATTCATGCAAATCGTGGGGGAAAATATATGTGTGTAAGGTTTGCTATAAACATACAAAAACAACAACATCACTGAAAAATGTAGGACATGTCTGGTCTTTACGCGTGTATCCATACAATTTTTCTTTTAGGTCTAACAATAAATATGAGGTCAGACAAATGTAAACACTCACTCATGCGCAGACACACACACCCACGCCTCTTGAATGAAAATCTGGCCATGTACACGTGCACATTCCTGCAGTAATGGACGTGCTTTTTTAAGGTGGTGGGGGTCCTCGCAGAGTGACGTCACCCCAAACCATCAAACGCACACTATAGTTGGTGCTCGGGTCTCGGTAAAAGAGAGACAGAAGCACAGACACACACACACGGAGTGAGTGAGAGGAGGTGGGAGAGCCTGAGCGGAGGGAGGGCTGCGTGTCCCAGTCACACCGCACTCTCCAAACACAACCACAGTCTCGCCACGTTCAATACAATGACGATCTGACGAGCCCAACACAGCAGCCCCAAACCAGTCAACACATGACACTCGCCACATGTGCGAGAATTTTGACTTCTTTTTCCTGACAATCGTCAACACACGCTCTGATAACGGACAACTCGGGGGAAGAGGCGAACAAACGAGGGGGGAGAGAAGACCCGAGGACGGACCCCTTCCCCTCCCAGCGCTCCACGTTATTTTATCTCGCCAGGAATCGACTGTGCCGATACTGGATTTAAAACAAACTCTCGACTGCTCTGAACAGAGAAAGAAAAAAACAAAAGAACGGAGAAACTGAGTTTCACACTGCCCGCGAAATGGTGATAAGGTAAGCCGGGAGAAACTGAGTTTGGAACTGAAGTCGCTGCCGCAGTGATTTCAGGTGTGCGTAAAAAAAGCCTTGCGAAGTTGCCTCAAACATGTTTGCGACACTCGTTACATATATTCCGCGCGTCTTGTACTGTCCTAATGCTTCCAAACAGTGTGCTAGCGGTTTTACTTTTTTCTTTAAAAACCGGGCTTTAACGGGGTTTGGCCGTTTATGTTCTGTTTTACGCACAGTTCGCCCTTAGGGATACGCGTAACCTGTGGCCACGGTGAGAGACGGACACACTAATTAGTCCAGCGAGCCTCATTTGCCGGACAGTACTCTGATGAGATGTATCTGACTTGTAACTGGTCATGAACTATTCATCTGAAGCTGTAATATTATGTATTGGCGCGGGATTTCTTGTTGAGAACACCGAGGTTAGGACCCGTTCAATTCCGAACGTCAGGATTAAACAAAGAAGCATTACTTTCATTTTGCGTTTAGAGTAAACCTGCATATTCTTTTGGTGTTATGTCATTACAAATAGCAAAATCTCAAAGTTCACTCGTTATTTTAAGCCCACTTTAAGATGTCATGCAAATAAGGTCCATACACTGCATCCTTTTAGAGCCTTGGAAGCCTCTCCAGCGACTGGATTGCGAAGAATTTCAAAGTGCATTCCTGCAACTCTCCAGAGATCCAACGAGTCTTATTTTAGAACACTTTTTATTTTGGTGGGGTTTAAAGTTGACTGTTCCTTTTTAAAGAGGGGGCATGTTAAAAAGACTGAAAAATATCAGCCAGACAGGCGGAGAGTCGCTCAGTCACGCGAATGTTGTGTCAATCATGTGAAAGTGAAGCTTTATTTCCAGTAGAAGCACATACCACCTGTGCTCAGGGTTCCACTTGCGCCACTAGGGGACTCAATCCTCACAAACAGAAGAGAATGCAGTAATGTAAAAAAGTAATGTACTTTTACTAAGTTATAACAAATAAACAAATACATTAATCAAAGCAAAGGCTATACAACGTTCATCAACTTATTTTAATTTAAGTGGTGACAGGGAGTAGCCAAAGCTCAGAATTTAACTTCATTAACTTAGAAAATGGCCATACCTGTTCATGAGCTGTGTATGACCATCATAAAACTATAGTTAAATAGTTCTATGACAGCTGAAGGAAATGGCAGTTACAGAAGGCGGAGCAGGTTAGTGAGGTTTTCCTTTGAAAGGTCAGGAGATGTGTCTGCGTGTGTGTTTAAACATGCAAATCAATATGCATGTGTATTTGCTCAAGCATTTCCAGGTTTATTGCCAATAAGCACTCTGGGAGAGCACACCCTAGCCTTCGCTGTCTCTCATGTTTTACAGTTCCCCGCTCAAACAATTAGCACTCTCCCAATTTTGACACAGCACAATTAATGCTGCCGCCACACATTCAATCCAATTTTGCTGTTGCCACAGATGTTCTGGAAAGCGGGGAAAATGGACTGAGGCGATGCTCTTTTTTAACTGATCTTATCCAAAGTTGATAAAGGGAACAAGTACAGAAGTGTTAAAAAAGCACCGACTTGGCTATTTTAATCGCATTCCTCATTTTTTGACTTGTGTTGCATTTTAAATGGAAGTGTTTAACACATTAGATGTTGAAATTATCACTGGAAAAATATTTATTTGTTTTCAAGAATACGGTTGTGTGTATCTGTGAATGACGGAGCATGTGATATTTATTCTTTACGTTAAGAAAAGTCTCAGAGGGTCACTGAAGCCATCTCTGCATATTTGCCAATGACATGTTTTCCCCTTTTTTGTTCAAAGCCTGAGATCATTTTTAGTGTGTGGGAAAGTCAGTGCAGTATTTTTCTAAATTATATGTTGGACAAAAGCCAGTCAGCTCTTTTAAATATATGTTTTTTTAAAGTAAACTAAAAGGAAAACTTTCCAAGTGCAAATATACCAGACTATCTGATCATCTCACAGATAAGTTATTTTAATGTTAACCGTCTCCGAGGCTTTAGTTTAATTTGATCTAACAGAGCAGATGTATTTAGAAACACTACACCGTCATTAAATATTTCCTTATTCATGTCCCTCTCAGGCTCAAAGCCAAACTCTCTTACAAACAAGTGTGCCTGCAGCTCTCAACATCATTGTCTCAGCACAGCCAAGTGGTTCTGACTCACAGGTTTATTTTCAAGAGTAGGGGGGAAACAGACCATGGGTTATATATGTGTGTGTCTGAAAAAAAAAAAAAGTATACATATATTTGTGAAGCCAAAGTCCCTGTTGCAATCGTGGAGAAATGAACATTTGAATTACAAAAATGGATATGTAAACACAGAGGTCACAATTATCGGGCGCCTTGGTGTTGGAACTAAAGGAGACGGAGTGCCAAAAGGTCTGTTAGCAATCACCCCCACTCACTGCCTGCCCTCTAATCCAGTGGGTGGATTCTAGCTTATTTTCTACCAGCAATGGCTCTTAACTGCCACACACTGTCTGGCATGCTGGCTTTCTTGTTGGCAGGGTGGCGTGGCGGGCGGATTCACGGGAAATGTTTGAGTGGTGGATGTCATTTAGAGTGATAACCAAGGTTACCATGCGTGTGTAGGTGTACGTGTCACATGTGTACAGTTAAGTTTCGTCATTTTAATCAACTGACGAAAGTGCTGGTGCTTCAGGGACCTCCTGCGAGTTACAAAAGCCACTTCACGGAGACCAGCTTGATACCATGTGACAAATGAGAAAGCAGTTTGATTTCGCAGAACACTGAGCTGCATTGCAGCATAATGAAGTGATCATGACTTTACCCTTGGTTCACTTTGGCCCGAGTCCCGCTGTGTTTTTCCCCTATATTCAATCGCTTCACTCACTTATTTACTTGGCAAGCATTTCCTCTTGTAACCTCTAGTACTGCATAACTAGTGTCAAGGGTGGGTTGCTTGATAAAAACCACCGCTACGGGGCATTGGTTTTACACATTGGGGAATGCTGGCAGTTTTTTATTGATATTCAAGTTGCCACTGGGTTGGGAATAAGAAGAAGCCAATTTTAACGCCTGGGCAAAAATCACCTCCACTGTCCATCACTCTGTCAGGGCAAAAAGCTGAGGCGTAAATATTGGCAGTTGAGGGAACACAAGGCTACAGCTGAGCTTGTTATTTCCTGTTAAGTCTTATTCTCCATCTTGGAACAAATGTGTTCTTTTTTTTTCCCCCTCAGTTTTCTGTTTAAACTTCTTCTGCCTCAAATGAAAAAGTAAACGTGAAATACCTTTCCTCTCCCTTTTCTCATCCTGATTACACCACTTGCACCTCCCCTTTGTAATCTTTATCTTGTGTGTATGGTAACACCAAAGCACACTATGACTTTTAACGTGATTGAACATGTATTGCCTTGAGGCTTTGCCTTCAGCCTTTGCGTAGAGGGGGGGCACCGATGTGACAGAAAGAGGGAGGGCTGCTTTTTTGCTGCAGCTGTCCTTTGCTTGCAGATTGGGTTTCAGAAGATATGATGGATGCAAAACGCCTGTAGACAGTTGTGAAGACATTAGCGGGCAGTAAGCTGGTATGGATTTGCATTGGGGTCAGTGGCGCTGGGGGTGTCATTCTGCCCTTGACCTCCATTTTAGGTTATCTACCAATAGCACCAAATTCCTAATATTCTTTGACCATTAATCCCTTGATATATTTTGGGGGCTAATCATAAATAAAGATGACCAAAATTTTTACATAATGAACTTATACCATGCAAGAATAACAGTGAAGTGGTGACGTGATTTAAGACTTTTAATTTGGTGTATGTTGCTCCTAAAATAAGGATTTCTATTTTTTTGCCTTTGCCGTTGTCTCCTTTTCTCTTATCTTCATTTTTGAAAGGCTGAGAGCAGAATCTGCAGAAGTTCATTTGAATAACTGGCAGAATGAGGAAATAAAAGCTGGGGAAGAAATGGAAGTGGCGGGCAGCTCTGTGCATTCATGTCACACTGCTTTATCAAATTATTCCACAATAGCAGCCACACAAGTGATGGAATTTCAATTAAAGTATGACAGTTTCTGAATTTGTTTCCGCTCACCAGAGAGTAAGTGAGGGCTGCAATTCATGGATGGGGAGGCGCTAGATTGGACAGTGAGGCAAGTATCATATAAGAAATATTTTCCTGTAAATATGGTGTCTGTTTAGCCATCTCCCCTCTTGGTTCCATCTTCCCAATTCTCCATGAAAAGAAAAAATAGCGTTGAGAAGAGAACGAAATGGGGTTTTCTGAGTAAGTGTGTTCACACAACAGAATGTGAAAGATTATAAAAAAATTAAACTGAAGGAGAACAAAAAAAAAAAAAAATGTATTTGTTGCAGCAGAAGCTCAGTGGAAAATTGTTTGCATAGACTTAACCTAAAATAAAAACTGACTCTTACCTTTAATAAAGCTTAAGATTACTTTTTTTATCCGTCTGCATTTCCAAACTCCTACTGGAACAGGCAAAGAAGAAAGAATTCCATTAAAGGGTGCAGTGACATTGCCACATAGCAATTTCACGAATGAGGAATGCATTTAATGGGGGATGGATTTTTCATAATTTGGAACTGTTTCCTTAAGTCGTGCCAAAGTTGTTGAAGTGAACATCTTGCATTGGGACCCCATGCTTCCAGTCCACTTACATGAACAGGGACGTTTTTACAGTTAAAATGAGTAATATAGTTAAAGGTCATATATTTAGACAGATTGAAATCAGGCCGATGCAAATATTTGTTCCCTATGATTCCTCATTTTCCCTGACTGTACTGGAAACCAAATTAAATTCCTGCATTGCTACAAGGTTAGGAGTCAATGTTTAAATTCTGTGTAACCCTGGCATTCTCTCTCTACTCAATCTGCAATTATAGCTAGCTGCTTTGAAGAAGCCAGGCGGAACTAAAATGACTTTTCATGTCCGGCATAATGACTGCCATTTGGAAGCAGACATGGGGAGAGAGGGCGAGAAAGGCAGAGCTGCAGATGAGAGAATGAAAAAAGATGGAAGGAGGGGCAGTAGGAGGGAGAGAAAGAGGGACAATCAGGGGTTGAAAATGGCTTAGGTCACCTTTGGTTATGCCCATACATCCCAAACTAACCACCTTTACTCCTCACACTTGAATCCACATTCCTGCTCTATTGTTTCCTCTCATTGCTTCTCACTTTAATGTTCACCCGCTTCTCCCCTCTGTTTCCTTCTTTCTTGCCATTGGTCACCATTTATTTGACTTCAAAGGAAGCTTAGCAGCTTAAATGTGGATTACAAGATGAATTGCGCACAGTGCAACACCATATATTCTTTTTAGGGTGGGCGACTACAGCCTGCAAGCTGAGAGCCGTCACCTGAGCTAGCAGCTGGTGATGTTTTACACTTTCCACACTAATGAGGCCAGACAGTTGGGGATGAAGTTATAGCACAGGCCTAACGCTGTGTTGGTAATCTATTATTTAGAATCTCATGGGGTGGCTGGTCTCAAGAATTTCATGCATGCATTTTGCAAAGCAAATGGTAGCCCTGGGGAAACACAGCTCTGTGTGGGAAATAAATGAACGAGTATTAGATATTAATGTGAGCAGAAACATTTCTTTCTTCTAACTATTGCAAACCTGACATTACCTGAAATACATTTTCTGATGTTATTTTTCTTCATACTTGAATGGAAATACTTCTATGTGGATGTGCCACAGTGGTTACATCAATGCTGACAACTCCATTCAAGGCATTAGTCCTTTTGTTTGTTTATTTCTTTCCTAGTTGGGATATTTTGGGTTGACAGATGAAGGTTGTGCTTGGGTGTTCAAAAAGTCAAAACAGAACAATGGGTATAGCTCTCTCTTCCCTTTTCATGTATATTTAAGGAGCTATTTCAAAAGAGTTTCTGAGAGTTACATCATTCCCTTAAAGAGAATACTCTGCAGATGGATCTTGTTTATATTTAGATGGGCTTAAAAACTATGGAATAGATTACCGTAGTCTTCTCCTACATATTATTTTCTACATTTCTGAAGATACACCTATTTCTGAACAGGTCATTTAGTCTATATTGATGATCTTAAGACATGCATCATGATGTGGTGCCTATTGCAGAACCAGAACCCAAGTGTTCAGTATCCAACAACTTTTCTGTGGACCTGTCGAGGAATTGGCTATATTTGGTCCTGCACAAATGCAAATCCACTGAGAGATGAGATGGCAATGGTTAAACATAGAGGGGCAATTTTAGCTAGAGTTGTTGAGCAGACTTAAATGAAGTTAATGCAGAATGCCTAGAAATAGCACAGAGTGACAGATAGCGTAAATAAGCTGCACATTGCAAACTCTTTAACACCACCACGTTATTCATAGCTCCATATATAACGAAGATCTACATCATGATGGTCTTATTTATTTTGAGATTTGCCTTGACATTAAACTGTTCATGTGACACAGACAAGGCCTACAAAGAATGCAGTGACATCTCGCAACACAAACTGGACCCTGTGAATATGTACAAGCTGTCCCCAAAACTACTGACAACAAAGAACACCAAAAATCCACTCTAAGGCCAGGGTTAACTTCATCTCCTGTGAGCTGTTTGACAGTGCAACATGTTGATAACGTGAGTCCCTGGAATGTTCTGATATAAATGACTCATTCCAAGGTGATTCCAAAAGAAATGATTAATTTTTTCGACATGAATCAAATGTAGTTATTAGTATTACATTGAATTGCTCCCCACAGATTGCCTGAAAGTTTCCATATGATTGTTAGAGTTCCTTTAAGAAATGACGGCCACATTAGGAACATAAGTCATTCTCCATTTATAGGCCAGGGTACTTTCAGGCACACTGCTGTATGCACACAGTTTTCATGCCTTTAAATGCATTGATTTCCTCATGGTGTTCAGTGAAAGTTCTTGTCAGATGTAAGGGAACACAACTCCAGCTGCCATCCTTAATCCTCCATCTACACCTAGCTTGTGCTTGCATGTGTTCACTGATGTTGATCTGCCCTAAAGAAACATTCCTGGGGAGTTTTAGAATTGCTGAAACTGGACACCATCATGTTTTACTTGAGTTAGTTAACTCTGACGAAAAGATTTGCAGAGAAGAATCTGAGTGCATTTTTCGAGAATGTTTAGCATTACATGTTTATTTGACTGTATCATGCAAACGTGACAGCATTTCTTTTTTTTTAAACGTTGGGCACTAGGTACCACTCACAACTCTCGGTCATGTTTTTCAAAAAGATGAAAGAGCTACAATGAACGCTGTATATACAGCTACACACAGACACACACATACAGATGACTAGCAGGAGTCAGAATTCAGATCAAACAGTGAAATCTTAAAATACAGACATGGCATGTTTGGAAAGCTTTTTACTGTCACTGTCGTTGCAACTAGGATTTAGACTGCTAAATGGCTTACTGAGTTTAAGTATCATCCATATTTGATGGCTTGCGTCAGGTCGATGAGGTAGATGAGGAAGAAAGGTGTCAATTACTGCACGTTTCATTTTCATTTTATTTTCTGAACTCAACAAGGCAGTTAATACTCCTGACAAAAGAAAATATGCACTTGGATGACAGTTTAGCAATTGATACTGGCTGTCAACCCTCAAGCTTTCAATATTGCAAATGGATTTTCTTTTTGCCAAAGCTGTTTCTCATTCGGGTCACAGTCTAGGATTGTGTGCGTGCGTGTGTGTGTTCTACATTGCTGTGCTCTTTGTGTCAATCTGTGGAAAGGTTCATTTGGTAGCCATGAAAACACATGACAAAGTAATTCTTTCTTTCACTTCTTTTCTTTCCATCTTCTCGCCCTCTGCTTTTATTCGGACAGAGTCCTGGCTGTCTATTGTGATAAGCTAAGCACAAAGCTGTGAGGACGGTGTCCCGCTCTAATGGCGAGCCACATTGTTGTCTTGGTCCTCAGCTTGGATTGCCATTTTTTGCGTAACACTGCACTGTGGAATTAACCTCGGCTGCGGTTTCTTTCATATTTTAGAAATTACAGCAGCAGACGCTCCAACAAAGCTGCAAGGGAAAATGTCCTGTAAATTTAGCCAAATTACGGACAGCTTTTCTCTCCCAGTGAACGTGATAAGGAGCTTGGACTCCCTCACTTCTTGCTGCCTCCAGTGCAACCTTTACAGAAATGAAAGGGCATGGCATTTTTTAAAGACAAGTTAGTTGACACCGAAGTGGGAAGTTAAATAAAGGAGAGGGTAGTTCATTGAATTGGACATTACTTCATTGTCACAGTTTGTGACCTTTTCCATTTGTTCTAACAACACTGGGTTACACTCTGTTAAAAGGGCCTGTTGTAAGCTATTCCTCTCTTCCTGTCCCTTATTTTTTCATATCAGCCATCTGTGGTGACTGCATGGTGCCACAGCTTCTGTGTCATCACTGAGAATGCTCACATGCTCTCTAGGACTAAACAAGAAGGGAGAGGAAGAAAGTGGATCGTCGATTGCTTTAAAGAGTCCACTTCATTCTTTAATTGTGTGTCTGAATGTCCCCATGGACATCATTACTCAGGCATCCTCAGAAGTCTCACTTGTTTGCTCCTGGAAACATGTAGAAAGTGTTTGTAGTTCTTTTTATAACTCTTGCAGCTTGCTGTGCTTCTGTCACATATGCTTATGGCACTTCTTTTCACTGCAGAACAAGATGTATTTAAAGAGGTTTATACAGGGAAGAGACCCTTTTTAATCCTTTTTTTGAATGATTATTGAAATCGGTACACTGGCAGGTTGGTGATGTTCTCTGATGAAACCTTTTGCTCTAGCGTAATATTAGGTAAGTGTTGACAAACAAAGAGAAATCCTAATAATTCACAGTGACACAAATCATTGAATCAATTGTCAAATTTGTAAAGGAAACATTTTCTTTATGATTTCAACACAAGCTTTAGTGACATTCAGCATTTGCGGGTGGATTGGAGATAATTTCTGACTTCATTAAATCCAAGGGTAAAAATCTACAGCATCTCCATATAAAAACACAGCAGGAGAGGTGATTATCTTGGTAAATTAGCTCACTCGTTTAGAGCTGTGTGGATGCAGATGCCTCTGTTCAATGGAAACCTATTATTCCAAACGACTCTCATTAAGCCGTGGTGAAATAAGGCAAGCTGTGGAAGCGGTGAAATAAAATCTTTAGACTGGCTGTGCAGAACTCGGCAGCAGAGAGCTATGCTGTCTTCATTAAGAACTCTGACGTCACGATTGAAATGCGGAAAATGACTGTTTAAAAAGAAAATTGTATGCAGCTGATTTCTGCCTCTTATGCCCTATAGGTGGTTATTTGCCGTTTGTGCTTAGAGCCGAGGCAACTTTCAATACAGTCTGAACTTAATGAGTGAGTTTAATAAAAAACCTCACACCGAGGAGCATGAGTCACAGCTGAACTGTAATTTCTGTATTTCATTGCAGGCCCGCTGTTTTCGGGGTTCTTTTGAATGCCGCTCATCAAAAGCTTTCCTGTTTAGTCAAGATATGCTGTACTCAATCTTACATAACACAAAACAGATCAGACGAGGCTCTTATGACATCGGTACTCACCGAAAGTTATTTGAATAAAAACGGATCTACAATATTTCAGTGTATAGCGTTCCTAAAAATAAAAATAGCACTGAAAGCCCTTACAGATGCACGTTGCCTCAAAATGCTGTGTACTAAGCAAACATTATCGTTATAAGAAATGTTAAACACATTCTATCTCTCAATAACCACTTCTTTCCTTCATGAAACAATCATGTATATTGTCCGCCAATTGAGATCAGTTAGCCAATTATTTACAGTCAACTCTTTCCATTTCTGTCCGAGGGAACAAACTAATTGAGTCGTAATTTGTTTAAGCATCTGAGCAGATTTCTTGAACTTTCTTGAGGGGGCAATGGTTGTGCCCACAGTTGTTGTTTGGGTCACCAAACCAGGTCATATGTTATGATGTAGATGGACTTTTCGATAGTCAACATAAGATTAGCATAGCAGTTATTTCATCAAGATACAGCGTCTCTCGTACAAATTTTGAATGAACTAAATCTATATGTTGAAAACAATATTTTCCAACAAATAAAAGTGAAAAAGAAATGCTTACCATATATTGTATTTAGGATATCTTGCCAACTCTTTTCATCATTACAGTGAAAGTGTATGTCATTCTTTTCATTCCAGTTTAAATGACAGCACTGTGGCACGGGACTGCACTGACTCAGGATTTATTAACCTGATTCCCCAGGATTCATCGGAAGTGTTACACCAGAGGAGCATAGATTAAAGAACTCTCATGGAAGAGAGATTAGATGGACTAATGTCAGATTAGGATAAATACCATTAGGCTTCCATATTCCCGACAGTCTCGCTGAGCAGGTGGACTTCATTTGCATCCCCTCATGAGCTTACCTCCTCCCTCTCCTTGGTACATTTATCTATTACAGAAGCTGCAGGTGGAAACCGGATGACTGTCAAATCACCTTAATGTTGTACAATGGTATATAACATGAGCTTGCACACAGGCAGGCAAGAGCACACAAACAGAGCAGAGAGTGAGATTTTTTTAGAGCATATCCCTGTTTACTATTGCTCAAGGATAACCTGCATTCATGCATTCATGTGCTGTTTGGCAGGGGCCCTAAATATCAGTAGCCTCTACAAAGTGATAAAATGTTCACATTAAAATTCGATCTCTTGCATCAGGATATTCATTCCCGGTCAGAGTGGCATCTATAAATTGCAAGCCATTATTTTCGATTAACCACGCTGGCACCATGGCACATCACATTTCTGCCCCGTTACAGTTACAGTGCATTTCCAACACTGTGTCATTTTAGATAGTCCCAGAGCATGATAACACAGACGAGCAAATGTTGGCACACGGACTAGCCGGCGATCTTAACAATAGCCAAGCTTTGATAACAGTAGTCGTCCATGTCCTTGTATATACCTCAATCTTCAGGCACATCCATCAAAGAGTTTTGAGAGCAGAGGTATCGTGCTGCGTGCAAAGAGCTTATCATTGATATGTTAAACAAGTTTATTTCCCTCTATCCCAAATTGCGCAAAGTGAATTCATCAACCGGGTTGCAGAGGAAGACGAAATGACTGTCGTGGGACCCAGGAACAAATGGTGTCCGAGTCCCTGAGGCAGAATTCACTGCTTCAGAAAGAGCTGATAAGGTGGACAAAAAGAGTAATTAAAAAAAAATGACGAAAAAATAAATAGTCTAAACACAGCTGACATGAACAGATGTTTGAACGCAACTGATGTGCAAATCTGGCATGAAGGTTTGCTCATTTGCAAAACAATGTGTTCAAAAGGGAGCAAAAGAGTTAACTGAATCGGTGAAAGCAATCTGACTGCTTAGCTCTTGTTTTGACAGAAATGAATGTTGCGTCAGTACAGAGATTCCATCTCTTAGTTCTTAATTAGTTTATTGGTAATCGATATACCCTCTTGTTCACTGGCATGTGACACCGAGGCCATGACCCAAGAAGCTCTGTTAGACAGTGAATTTGAGTAGGTCAGCAGGGATTGCTCATCGTTTGTTCACACTTTGACAGACAGGAATGCCCCAGTTTCACCTGGGTGAGAGGAAGGCAGGAAATAAAAGGACTTCAGTGCTTTAATAAATAAGGCCTGAGATTTTCATCTTCATTGAAACAAAGCTGCTGCTGTTTGTTTTTTTTAACCTCCACTGGTATCCAGACGTTCAGTTTCTCATATACCAAGCATTACATGCTAACCGACTTGGCTTGAGAAGGATTAAAAAATAAATGAATGTCTGACAAAGAGCCGGTTATGTGCCTCTGCACAAAAACCACCTATCCAACAGAACTTATTTGCATCCTCTCCAGTGATTCCGTTAGTATCCTGCTGGTATAAACTATTTCTCAGTGGTGGTCTTTCATAGAGATGAGGCCTAGTTTTCTGGTGTGGGTCAAAACACTTGACCTTTGCTGGGAGCTCTAAGTCTATCTTCCATGACTTTGTACAGTCCCATTGACTATAACAGCAGGGTTTGACCCGCCTCGATGTGGCAGTGCCAACGGCCAGTCCATTGAGAAACCCAAGGCCCATTGAAATGCACTGATCAAGGGTGCCGGATGTTTTTGACTCATGCTGCTGAGTATTCAATAGTCAACTTTTCTTTTTGGAAAGCTATGACTCAATAGGGCTGGCAGGGTGCGTGAAAGCCCTGCATCAAAAACATGAAGTCTTCCTTCTATGGCTCACATTACTCATACAAATATACAAACTCCATTCTAGGTCTGTGCCTTTCTGCTATTATTTAGTAAGACACAAAGCAGGACAAGGGGGGAGAAAATATATCTGGCAAAAGTTGGGCTAAGTGCCCAACTCAAATCAAGTGTTTAAGCTCAGTAAAGCACACTGTATCGATTTATGAGTTATTCATTATTTATTTTGGATGTGGAAAAAGTTCCTTGGAAAATTATTTTGGTCTGCAGTTCAGACTTTGAAATGAACAGTTTGACAGATCATCGATGGCCGTGGAGTAAGACAGTAAATGGCCTGATATTGATTAACTCCCTAACACCCCACCACCATTGTCAGCTGTATGCCTTAAACCAACATTAAGCACTTTCTCGTGTGTGTGCTTTTGCTTTCAGATGAGAAAATGAGGATTTAACCCACTCCTTTTAGCGTGCCCGGCTTGACTTAATGAATGGAGATGAAGAAAGGATATACATCACGCACTGTTTAATATTTCTCATGACAACCAACAGCCTCGCTGGTAGTAATGTGCAAACAGCTTGGACCTCAAAATGCAAAAAAGGCAGCTTTGTTTACCGCATTCACAATAAATGCGAGACCCCGCTGCCACTCACAGATGGCACTTCCTCTGAGCAGGTTTTTAAAAAAAGGAAAAAAAAAACTGCAGAGCTAGTGACTCGTAGTAATGTACTGGCATGGCAGCAGCCATTTTGCACAACCTCCGGAGGCACCGGTCGTCACAGAGAGGCGTTGGCATTGTCTTGGCACCGGCCTGACTCCAGGCTCAGAGTAGTAAGTGATAGCCAAGCCG
This sequence comes from Menidia menidia, assembly GCA_907169785.1. Lineage (NCBI taxonomy): Eukaryota > Metazoa > Chordata > Actinopteri > Atheriniformes > Atherinopsidae > Menidia > Menidia menidia. Next base: position 3,275,704 of record CAJRST010014446.1, read on the forward strand.
GAGCTTGTCAGGCCTGACGCATATCACTTTTGACATCCGTCCACACCATCTCTCTTCCCTTGTCGGCTGCCCCGGAACACTGACCTTGGGATCTCTTTCTCTGTTGCTCCACTGCCCTAAACCTCGCTCAATGTCCGTTTGGCACAGCTTGCAAGAGTGTTGTTTAGAGGCTTTCATTTACCCTTTTAGACCTTGCAAATGATATTCAAACACTTCCCGATTTGGATCCTTGCTCTTTTCCAATGTTAGCTTGTAGACGGAATGCCTTCTTTCATCCCATCTTCTCTGACAAATCAACGGTGTCTGAATAGAACAGATGTAGTGAAATTTGAACAGTGAACCAAAAAGATTAAACTGGCTATTTTCACTTTTTGAGCTTTGCATTTATGTAAATTGTGTTTTAATTTAAAGTTTCATATAGCTTGCGGCTGAGGTGAGGCTTTATCAGTATTATTTCTAATATTGCTCTTCATGCCAAAAAGAGAGAAAAGAACAAGCTGTCAAACTGCGCACAGCCCGATGTTGACAGGCGGCCAGGAAATGTCATATGCTACGTTATGAGGAGGTGACGCGATTGCCAAACATACAATGTTGCTGTTCAATTGCTTACAGAAAAGGTCATAATGGCATAAGACACAAGCTTGTCTTTATGGGATCAAAATTAACTTTGTGATGCTGTCATTATTATTATTTGTGTTATTATTATTGTTATTACTATATAACCTGATAACCTGTGCAGAAAATTCAACTGCATGAGTGTGCATGAGTCATACGTTTGCAATATTGTATTTCCACAAAGCATTTTAATCTGAAATCCAGTTGGAACCAGGCACTTCTTGCATTCACGGATAATTTTTGCTGAATAATTATTGTTACCCACTCACTGCTTTTATCAAACTCTTTTCACTTACATTTACAGCATGGCATCACTATCTCCTGCTGTACAGTGCACATCTTTCTCCATTATGCCACTCTGACTTACCAGCAGCTCTCACCCCTGCCTCCATTATGAGGTAATTAGGCCCCTGGTTGTTTATTTAGCTGTCTGCATGTGTGTCCTGTTTAAAAGACACAGGGGGTCCAAATGCTCTACCTACCTTTGGCCCTTTCAAACAATGGGATACGAGTGGTGAGGATGGGTCAATGTGCATGCATGTGTGTGCATTAATTATGCAGGCAGAAATTTACTGCGTGAGCTTAACTGGGCAACAGCCAGCTGGGAGCATCTGGAATTGTCTTTCATTCTCGCAATATGCATACTTGTCAGTGCACACACGCACATGAAATTAGAAAAGATATCTATGGAACTGCAGTATTATAAGGGAGCACAGGTCAGGCATGATGGGTCATATGAGCAGCTATTTAAGTCTGCCAACATTTTAAGCCTCCCTCACATCACAGCCCAAGCTTCTTGTCCCCAAACATAGTCCTTGTTTTTTAGTAATGGTGCCATTCGCGCATCTCTTGAGAGATTGGAATGTCTTCAGCCAAAAAGGAAGGACCCCATCAACCCACCTTTTAGCTTGTGCATGCATGAGACATCAAATCCATCCCCAACAATTAGAGAAAAAAATGGTCTCAAAACAGGATCAATATCTCAAATAATCCTCGAGCTCCTGTATTCACTGTACTTTGAGTGTCTTCCTTCTTAGCAGGAAATGAGATGGATATTCAAGCAGTTTTATTGGAATACATTTTTTAAAATGACTTTTATATGATTATTTGAAGATCTCTTTATCTATTTGCCAAACATTGGAAATACTTGAGTTTGTCCTTTTTAATCATCCAGGCCTTCTCCTGCTAATATAAATGACGTACCTCAACTGCCCCTACTCACTCCATCTGTTCATTCAAGTTCCTGTGCAGGTGCACATTTACCACAGCCTGAGATGCATAACTTCCTGAGTATGAGAAGATTGTCTTAATGAAATCAATATTGTTGTCAAATACTGTAGGGAGAGAGTGAATACAAAAATGAGACTGAATTGACACTCTCAGTGTTTTCTTCTGAACAGATAACTCAGTGAGCCAGCTGAAATTGTGGTTCTCTAGGCTATTGATTAGCTGGTTAGACCATGAAAAGTCTGGGACAATACAGCCACTCTACTCCCTTATCCAAACTTACCAATTCATACTGTTATGTCCGTTTTTCCCTTTTCTCTATCTCTCTTTTTACCCCATTCATCCCAATCCTGTCAATTCACAATGTACTGTTTGTTGCCCTCCTTTTTGCATTATTCATCTATTTTACTTACATGCTGTTCGAGGAAAAAGCCCCTCTATGCCACTTGCCAAGTTAGCTCGCAAGAGCCCAGCTGTTCACTGTCAAGGGCCGCTTCTTTTATTAGCCGTCAGTAGGCCAAACTGGTGTGTGTGTTTGTGTGTGTCTGTGCGTGGGGGGTAGCAGGAGTGCAAGGGCAGTAGGGGAGACAGATTTCCCAGCTGGTAGTCCACAAACTTGCCTCCCTTCCAGAGATTAATCCGATCAGCGGGAACGTAAGCACATACACAGAGGAGAGAAAAGATAGCTGATACGTAACAGACTGGGATGGTCCTCTACAAAGAGGGTGGGATTTTCTTACAAGGTACCAAACCCACATTTTTGGTTTGTTTGTTTTGGGCTGACAGCTGTAAAGTTTTGGACATGGCACCAGTGGAATGTAAAATGTGATAAGCCAGCAGGCATGGCTCCTTTATTCTTTTCTTTTTCCTAACTACCTCACAGACCCAGGGTACCTTTCAGTCAGATGAAGAAACATTTACTTCAGAGTCCATGGTTAATGGGAACAGAAGGACGTAAGTGTAGAATTACATGAATTACAAGACCTTTGGTTCAGGATTGTGGGAACAGTTTACATCTTCATTTGCTTCAATTCTAACAACGCTGGACACTCAACCAAAAACATCTAAACCATTTAAACCTACAACATGACCACACAGCTCTACTGTAAGTAGTCAGACTAGACATTTTCAGCAGACATTCATGTGTTTAATAAACATACAGCCAATATGCTCTTTATTACTAAGTGCTTGAGACCAGTGTCGCTCAGTGGCCTCAGACAACTAATTAGAGTTCACACTGAGGCCTGTCTCTAAAATACAGTCATTATCCCAGAGAAAATACAACCTTTCCAGGTCACATCACTTTGTCTGTAGCAGTAAAAGTAGTTTAATTCTGTATTGTGCCACCATTACACTAGCCCCAATCCACTTGCAAGCACTTTTATGGGGCACAGAGTGATTGGGGGCAACTGAGAGATTCAATAAAAGTGTGGTTTTACAATTGGCTGAACTCAAGGTAACCGTGCAAGTTTGGGCATTTTTGCCTATAATTTGAGATTAATTATGTCATTATTTTCAATACCAATGTATTCAAAGCACACTGAGTGGACTTCATCAATCTGATTTAACAAATAACTCACAAGTGAAGCCCCAAGTAAAGGTAGAGAATTCTTTACAGCTCTCTAAAGAGCTAATCAGCACATCTTGCAACGAAACATGAGTGTTTTTTATAGTCCCTCTTCACACAGTAGCACTAGTGTGTGGGTTTTGTTAGGCTCAAAGGTCTTGGTAGGTATGATATTCATCTCTTGTTGTCTCTGATCAAGAGCAAGACTGCAATTGAAGGAGATACTATTTTTACTATTTTTCGCAAATGCTGCCTGACTATGGCGAAAAGATTTCCCTCAACAATGAGAAAATATTCCTAAAATCTTTTTCCCCTTGAAACGGGAGATCAAATGTCTTATTTCCTAGATTTTACAAAGGTAACGAGCTCTAATTTTGCTCGTTTTTAGTTTTTTTTAAATTCTGTACCAGATCCATTTTTAGGGCTTAGTTTGTCAGGCTCCAACAGAGCATTAAAAGTTAATCTATGACAGCTTTTTTCTGGAATGTGATTGTTATGCAAGATCAAGAATGGCTTGTATAGTATGACTGGAGAAAATACCAGCATAATACATGATATTTGCTGCAGAGAATACAGATACGATGTTGCTCAGATATTTGGTGATTCAGTCCATATGGAAAATATTTAGTCACCCTTTTGGACCAAATCCAATGAAGTGCTCTCTAATGTTACTCCCAAGAGGCACCACTTAACTAGAGATATGTGGGAGGATCCTGCTTTAACTTTGACTTTCAGCATCTAAGAGATCTACACTCAAAGCTTATGTACCTAATCAAATAAACCAATGAGGGGAAGGGGAGGACGACTCCCCTCACCAAAACACAACCAGCACAACAGCAATTTATTCCACCTGATATCCTCAGCTCTTGAAATTGAGCATGTTTGTTTTGAGCGAAACGTGTAACTGTCAGGGCTGTATGAAGTTTTATTATGGTGAGAAATTCTGCTTAACTTACTGGTGTGGAATCCACCCTTGTTCTCACCACATACTTCTTTCTGTGTGTTTGTCTCCTATCGTCTTGTCAGTCCTCTTGTGTTTACTGCATGCTGCTCATTAGCCAGACAATAGCCGTTTAGGATGAAATGGCATTCAGGTCAATATGTCAGAAAGCCCCTGAGACAAAAGGTGTTAGGGTTGTAGCAGAAAGCTATGGGCTTTGAACTCAACACATCAGTGGAAGGTTAGAAGAAATAGAGAGTGGGGTTGATATGCCTAAAAATGTAAAGCTTTGGAAATGTAAGATGACAGTTAAATCTGGGAGGAACTGATATTTTTTTTTTAAGAACTGAGCTCAAAGAAAGATTTAGCACAAATTGACAACTCTGAGCATCGATAGAAGTAAATCCAGCGGGTCGAATAGACTCTACCTCTTGCGCTTGTGAAAGAGAAACTAGCCACATCCAGTGTTTGATCGTTCAGTTGCCCAAACATAACCGCATCTTAAGGCAGAAGGTGGGGAGGAGTGCAAGATTAATGATGGTGCTAACCGCATATTTATCATCCGACTGGAGAGTAATGCGACACCCTTCTAATCTGAATATATTTCATTGGGCTGTTACAGCGCTCAGCACTGGGTCCCATGCATGTCTGTACGCTTGCTTCAGCGTGCATGTGTGACGATGTGCATTTGATTGTTAATCATATCTGCACAAGCTTATGCATGAATTTGTGTGCTTGTAAGGGCAAAAGATACCAACCAGCTGCCATAGATGTTTATGCTATCTACCATGGATAAACAGCTCTGTGGTAATTAGATAAAGATGAAGTTCCTTTTTCCAGCAGGTTGGGGCCACACTCCTCAAGATCAAGTCTTCTGATTCACAGCTACCTTATCATGTGAACATCCCCACTGACGCACACACACACATACACACATTCCATTCTCCTCTCCATCTCTCCATCTGAATCTCTGGCTACTTCTTTTTGGCACTCAGCAGAAATCAAGATGGATGACTCCCAACAGAGATGAGGAGATAGGGAATGCACAAGGCCAAGATTGGGTCTGATATGGCCCACATCAGCCCTCCCGTAAGGTTGACTCCACTTCACAGCTTAAACTATTAGGGAACTTTAGAACAGAAGCCACATACATCGGTGGATATTCTGTTTTGTTTGTTTTCAGACGATGAACACTCACAACAAGTAGTTTGTCCAGATTTTGAGTTTTTACAATACCACACACTAATGCTCAAGTGTAGCATTTACTTGTTTTTTTTTGTTATAAAATTCTAAAACAGGGAAAGTAAAGCAAATCTTTTCTGCTTACAATTTCCTCTCAGGTTTTCCATGTTTTATGTGTGGTGAGAGTGATCCCATCAACATTTATGGTAACATAATACCAAATGTTCCATTGACGTATTGTTGTCACTTTGACCTAACACAATAGTTAAAGGAAGAGATGACTTTCAAATCATTTTAGCTTATCAAAATATGTATAGTCCCCACACTACTTTAGAAACAGAAACAACTATTCGTTTTCATGAACAATCATTTTGTCTCACACTTTTTATCAAACTGATGATGAAATAAACTAAAGGTTTTACTATCTATGCACACTTGGATTAACTCTGAAGCGTTTATATCTTCATTCTGTCAGAATTCTTCATCTTAGTCCTCCAAATTATATCTTATGCCGGCCCACACTACACAACAATCACAGTCCTCGACAATCATGGCAATCAAAAAACAATGCTAGAATGGAATATAGACGTGGACATGTTTTCTCTTTTTCTACAATGTCTTGTTTGTCTAGCTTTCTTTTATACCCCTTGCCAATATGCCACTAGTATAAATGTTGATTGTATGATGTTAAAGTGCAGTGTAAGGGAAGAGAAGGATGAAATGAATAACAGAGCTTTTTTAACTAACAGATTAGTCCTTTTTATATGGCAGTCCATAAACTAACCAACTCATCTACATGATTATGCATTAAAGTCATCAATAGCAAAGGCACCTCTTTTTACACCAGATGCATAACTTAGCGTCCTTGTTCATTTCCCAGATGTACTCACCATGAATCACTGTTGTGCTTTAACGTCCTATTCTCATGTGACTACATGTTGATATATCTTTCATTACCTATTTCTACATTGCTGCTGCAAGTCAAGATTAACGTGGCTTGAGGAAAGGCCAGACACTCAAGAGAGATACTATAAAACATTAATATTTGATGGATTTTCAGTGTGAGTTTAACCATGAAACTGACACTATATTCACTTTTAGGATTGTCACCATTGGTGGTTCAGCAACAGATTCCATGCTGGTCATGTAAAAGATTCTGGTTCATTTCCCAGCTAGCACACGAACCTTTTCAACTTCCATTATGTCAGAGAAGAATAATAGGTCTTGGGCTATAGCAGCACAGGCAGACACATAATGTTTCAGTGTCATTACAGCCCTGAGTATCTTTGGCCAGACTTCAACACATATGAATCCTGAGAGGGAGGGACAGTTTATCTGTTGCAGTCAAGCAGCTGGTGTCTGCCCCAAAGGCTCCAACAGCCCCCGAGCTTTCAGTGCCACTTCAGATGCTAGTCATTTAGCAAACAAGTCAATCATGTGCAAGGCAAATGTAAGCGACTTGCCAATGTCCCTAGTGATCCCTGATATGGCAATGAGGGGGCAAAAAGGAGTCATGGCCTATTGGGTTATTGAAATCAGGTCAAATTTGTCATCAGTAAACTATCTGGGTCTAAAGTTCTCCTCGGCAGATTGTGGCTGTTGACACTGTTTGTAATAACAAACCATGCTGCTGTCAGGACTCCAGTTTTGTTTGGTGATTTTAACCCAAGTCAAAGGCCTGCACAGAAATCCGGATCCCATAATTAGAGTTTAGAATTACTGAGATGTGCGACAAAATGAGCTGAGTGACGCCGCATTGTTGTGGAATTGGAGAAGACTGTGGCAGTCCCAAAACATAAAATGTCGGTTAGGCAAATGAAAAGCATTCTCTCTGCACCGTGCTGCCAATGTTTTCTGTCACATAACTTTGTAGACCTTAGGAGCTGCTCTGATTAGAATTCCTCTGGGCATAAATGGAAAGTTCAGTATCCAAGCCCAAAAAGAGAGATGCAATTTTGATGGTGAAGATTGCAGTGGATAACTCTCTTTTATCTCTATTCATGTCTGACAAAACAGTTTTAGATATCATGTGGATCGCCTTAGAGCTAGATTGAGTTTGACAGCCAATAATGACATTGGCTGATGTAAAATTTGTAAATTGTAACAATTTCCCTTATCCACAAAAAACATCATTATAATGTCTGCATCAAATATTAAGTTTTAGCACTACACAGAAGACCTAACACAAAAGAGAATAAATATACCGTTGGCTCTAACATTTTTAAAACGTTCACAAAATCTTAAGTGGTAACTAGATCTGAAATATAAAAGTTTGTATCGTCAATCCCTATGGAAAATTCCCATGTTTACTCATGAGTGTCAATCAACATGAATGTCTATTTGATCTATCTGCACAATCATGTGCCAAATATTGTTACTGCAATGTAAACAGAAAACAAGGTAACTCTCGAATTCAAGGTTACAGTCTGCTGCAGTTCCAAAAAGCACACACAAGCAAATGTGCTTCCGCATTCATGCATACAAATAAAAATACATGCCTCTCTATATAGTACTCTCCTTGACAAAATCTCACTGCCAGTCTCTTAATGAAATGCTCAATCAGAGTCTTTAAATAGGTAATTATGCAGTTCCTAATCCCCTCGCTCCTGGGCCCTATCTCATTTAGATGACACACGGGCAGGAAAAAAGGGAGGGGAAGGCTCTTGGGCCATAGTTTCTGTCATCAAAGCTCCTGATGGTGGCACAGGCTGCCCTGTTAATGATAAGGAACATCCAAGCAGTCACTCAGCAACTCCCAGCGAGGACCACTGACATCACGGTAGATGACAATGTCAGGCATGACAGTGTCTTAATCATGTTTGTTGGGTGTGCGGGGTAGACTGCATTTGGTCGTGGTGTTTTTTTCTAAGTGCTTGTCAGATATAGGCTGTGGGAGAAAAAACTGTGCTGTGTTGGTTTGAATGGATTTTTTGGTGGGAGCAATCACCAACTAAGTTTTTATGTGAAATGAAGACAGTGGTAGAACAACATCCTCTTAAATGTCACATTGTGCATGTTTCTAGATACCAGGCAAGAACAAATGTGTTTCTTGTGCTGACATTTGTTTGAAGTTGGCATTTGATTTGAGTTACAGTTTTAAAAAGGTGGCTTGAGAAAAAGAAAAAAAGATAATTTATTATGCATAATAAAATATCTTGTTCTAGTACCATAGCATACCATCACCACAAAGGGGAAGTATATTCTGTTTGGTTGACCAGTATTTGTCCTGGTGAAATAAATCAAAAGCTCTTGAAGCTTTGTTTTTCCTCTATGTAGTTGCACAACCAGCCTGCTTCTCTGAGAACAATAGGTTTCCTGAAACACCTTTCAAGGGCGTCCAAAAACTAATCCAAGTTTAGCTATTGAATTCTTAAAATCGGCAGAACCAACATCAAAGTGTTGAGTAAACCTAAACTACTTGGAATATTACAGGCTTTCAAGAATTAGTTTTGAAAAATTATGCCTATCCCCACCTTGCTTGTCCTGTCATCATAATTTAGATGGAAGTGCAGAAACATCAAAATTTCACCTTTGTGTATTCAGCAAAAAAACATTTGTGGTATTTTTTGTCTTATTGCCTACAACTGTTGACACCGATTTATATGTAAAAAAGCTTTGATAAGCAGCTGGTTCCAATGCTCCCTCCTCTACCTATTCTTTCAGTTGTTGACTCAGCCTTTCTTATCAAATATGAGCAAGATGACAATGTCATGAATAAACTGGAAAGAAAACTGCTGTTTGTTTTCTGATTAATCCTGTTTTAACCAACTTTCATTCTGTGTGTGTGTGTGTGTCTACATTATGCTTTATAAATGTTATAAGGAATACTCAAATATTGGCTTTAATGCTTCAGGAACAATAATATGACGTCACAGTTTTTGGTTCACAGTATTTACATTCAATTACATTTGCATTTAGATAAAGGGGAACTCTTGGCATTTTATAATTTTGCTACCCTCTGAGTGTAGTGAGTGTGGCCAAAGCATCCCTATACATCCTTTATGTAAACCCTAAGTAGTGTATTTGCCTTCCAAATGACTTGGCTTTTGTACAAGCAGCAGAAAAATGTCACTAGTGCACAATGCACCTTGGTGTTCTATTGTTTCAGTAAGATAAGAAGGCGTATTTCCCATGACTTATGTCATATGTATTAAGGGGCAATAATTCCCACTGTTGTATTATTCAGTTGTATTCAATACAGCTATTTTCTCATGTTTTGTGCCATGTCGGCAAGTGGCAGAGGAATGTTGTTGCCTCTGTTCAGGGGCTCTGTACTTTCCATAAAACGACATGAGCTCCGGCTAGGAACAACCTCCCTCTCACCCTCCTTCCTCTCTCTCATTTCTCTGCCTCACGGAAGTAAGATTATTCATCCTCCCACAGACTGCTGTGCTGGGGGTAGATGTCAAAGTGCCAGGAGCATGTGGTGCAAAGGGTATGCGTGTTTGTGCTCTGTTTGAATGTGTCTATTTGTGCAAATGAATGCCCGAGTCTACATTTCTGAGCGTGTTTGTGTAGGAGTTGTGCATTTTAAGCTGCATCTATTTGTTTGAATGTGGTCCTGAACCTGAGTAAAGACCTTCTGAGGGTGAGAAGTTTACATGCCTCTTTTTTATTTTCCTTTTTCCCTACCTGCTGTCATCTGTCCAGTTTCTGCCCTTCAGGAAACAATACATTTATACTGCCAGAGGGTCCACACAGCTATCATCTCCTTCTCAGCAGGGCCTGCTTTTTCTCCTTCTATTCCCCATTCTCTTCTTCCCCCTCTCTTGGACAACCTCTGTTAGTGGTGCAAGCACAGACGGAGTGTGTGAAAAAAGCTGGGAGCCGGGCACATTCCCTTGCTTCTATCCCCTAGTCACCCCTCTACCTGGTAATGTGTTCTCCCCTCTCTCTGTTCCTTTCACTCCCCTTGTCCTCCTCTCCCTTCTGCTGCCACCTATTTCCCCCTCTGGCTGGTTTCTCCCCTTATCCACTATATTTCCAGCCTCCTGCTCCACCCTTCTCTCACTCCCCCCTTCTTTTTTCAGCTTCATAATATGTAACATGATTTAGCCCTCCCCTGTTCATGCGCTGTAAATTTAATCCCAGGCATTCTAGGTTGGCTGCGGCTTCTGCGTCTACCGTTTTTTTCATTCTACCCCCATCTTGCCACACTCGCTGCTCACAACACAATAGGCTCTTTAAGAATCAGCCTGTTTGCATGATAAGAGGTTCTTTCCTAACAGTAAATGCTGATGCACAAGGTCAAGCACAAGTTCAGTGACACGGGTTTGTAGTATAGAAGAGTCCGACCCTCACAGAGAAACAGGCCTTTCTCCAACTAGTGAACAATCATTTAAATAGTTTATACAGTTCACATGCAAACCAGTGGGTTCATTTTACATTGATGTGATTGCATCTGTTGCCAATGGAAAAGGCATTAGTAACATCCATTAGTGTTCAATGGAAAGTGTGTTTACGTGTCAACAAGGTCAAAGGAGGTGATTCAAACATGGTGACAAAGACAAAATAGGTTGCTTTGGCTTTTTTTTTAAACTTTTTTCCTCCTCTAAATTTTCCACTGCTCACACAGATTGCCCAATAGCTCCATAACCTTGTGTGTGTGTGTGTTTTTGTGCACGTACTCAGTGTTGGTATGCGTTGAAGGAGCAGTACAACAGGGCACAGGGATAATCAGTCATTGGACTGCAGGTCAGGGTCTTGCACTATGGGCACCATCCATCTGAACCCAGCAGCTGCTAGTGGAAGGTGGCAGGAGGAATGAGTGGAGTGAAAAAGATGGGCGGCCTAAGAGAAGGTGGCCAGGTAGAAAAGTCAAGGAGAAGCTGTTGAAAACTAAATGTATGTCAGGTGTAGAGGCATTTGTAAACTAGTGCTTTGTGATTGCTTTGGCTATTTTAAAATGGAAGCTGAAGGCATCGATAAATGGGCTGAATATTTGAAAGAAAGAAAAAAAGATATTCTAAAATAAAAAATGCTCCCTAAAACAGTAATATTCTTTCAAATGTAGCAGACCTTAATCTATCAACAAAGTTTTTTTTTTCCAGATTAATCCCACCTTGATTTTGCATAAAAGTATTGCAGAGGAGTTTATTTTGACTCCCGAATTTACAAGTTTGAATAAATGTTGTTTTTTATGGTGCATCTGTTGTGACATAATACAATTCCACATAATTTCACTGAAATTGAGGAGAAAAAAGAAGGAGTATCACTTTGAAATATGGCACACAAGTGAGATGCGTTTGTGATAGCTTTCATGTCCTACTGGCACAGCAGGTGCTTTTAAACCAATTATTAGGCATACAAATGTCATCAGATCCAATTAGATTCCTGCTGTGTGCTTCATGTTGGATGAGCCATTCATAAGAAAACAGCATACAACTACAAGACAAGATAAATGACACTGAAAGCATTTGTTTGTCCAAAATTATTCAGGCTTGCTGTCCCATCTGTAAACTCAGATTTTCTCAAACAGAGTGTCTGGCGGCACCACCCAAAAGGATAGTTTATGGCCGTGAGAGGCTTGTTGGAGGGAGGTCAGGGAGGCAAGGAGACAGAGGGGGAGAGTAAATAAGTAAGTATAGCAAATAAACTTTTCTGATGTGTGGTTGTCAGGGTCTTTCATGTGGAGGCTGCACTTGAGGGCATAGCTTAGCCTGGCTTGAGGGATGTTATTACACATGCCGGCTGATCGGGAGCGATGTGTGAGAAACGGCCTTGTCACTCCGTCTTAAATCACAACATTGTAGGAAGCAGAGGAAAGTAGCTGTTGAGGGGGAAAGGAGCGTACGGAAAAGGGTGGTATGAAAGACCTAAGTAAGGATGTTTAAGAAATGAAGAGACTCTGAAAATAGATATAAAGGCAATACAGAAAGAACTTGAAAACATTTAAACTCTAAGCTTTTCTCTTGAGCTTATACTGACTGCATGTGTATTTAAATCCTAATACTGCTTTTTTTGTTTTTCTTTAGACTTAATTTTACATTAAAATAATTAGTCTTACAGTAAAAAAAATTATCTTTAGGTTTAAGCACTTCAAACTAATCAGCATAATGACTAAAGTGACATAATTCTCCATTTAAAGCCTGATGGAAGGAAAAATAGAACATTTCAAACTTTTTTCTCAGTCTTTATTTAGCATTTTTAACCAAATGTGATAAGTCAACATTATTGTTGTGTATTCTGCTGCTGGCCGTTATAGGGTATCTCTGTTTACAACTGGGTTTTGAGCAAGGATTTTACTATTAAAAGATGCAAAACATTTCAAAAACCATATGTATAAAATATGATATAAATGGTATTAGATATGGTATTATAGGGTTATGGAAAAGTCAGTCATGGAATTCACAGACCATTGCAGGACTTCTGCAGTCTAAGCTGTGCACTTATGACTTGCACTGTATATCACACTTTGAAAAGTTTCACGGGGTGAACCTAAACATTGCATTCTTTAACTTTGCACATCTGAAGGAAACTAGAAAGTCCTACGTCACAAACGGATATTTGCCCTGCCTGGCTGGGCATGATCCTGCTTAATATGATGCTTTGCATTATGACTGTGGTTATGCAGTGCTGTTATGCCTTTTCCTTGCATGTGTTGGGCCAATTACAAAAGGATTGGCCTTAATGGATTTGGTGAGATTTTTGTGGCTGCTTTGGTCTTTTAGCATAACAAACTGTTTGATTAAAGTTCGATTTTGTGTTCTGAATAGGATCTGGAAAATCTAAAGTTATCCTATTAGCACAAAAATGTAAATAAAAAAGTGATGTAAACCGATGTTAGAAAAAGTAAAGTTGCACAATCAATATTATTCTTATGTAAGCACTGGTTTCCTACAGGTTTATTTTTACCATTTTAAATTATGACACTGTGTGCGACTTACACAGTGTAACATTGCTTTTATGAACCCACTGCTTTGGGAAGCTCTTAACAGTTCTGCTCGCATTTGCTCCCATAATAGCTTTACTGTGGCATGGCTAAAATATCTTAAGCATGACAAGTAATTTATTTGACTTTTCTTTTTTTAGCCTTGATAATAATGCTTATTCAAAAATACCAGAATACCAAACACGCACACTCAAATGAGAATCGAAACTAGCCCATATAAGGAATATAAACATTCTGCCCTTGCTCATTCTCACATATCTGATAAGGATTATGAGGAAGGAGGGAGAGTTGACAGCTCAACTTTTTATTTTGCCACCCACCCCCCCCTTTTGTAATTAACATGGTGCATATTGTCAGGCTTTGTTTAATAATGCATGATTGCTATCAGCAGCTAAATCCTTTGAATGAAACCCTATCGAATGAGAACACAACAATAACAATAGCGATTCAGAAAGACATTCATTTTTTTTGCTTTCCTAATATAATATATGTTTAGTATAAAGCATCACTGGATCCAGAAGTATATAAGTAAATGTATTTCCTATCATGCTAATTTGCTATGTTGCAACTGAAAGCGAAGCCACCTTGAAAGGGGGCTCTTTATGTGGATCACAAAGTTGAATCTAAAGCAATCTCCATGTTCATGTATATTTTTAAGCAGCATTTACGGTAGAATTACAGCAGTTTCATTGTCTGATAACAATAGAGTTGGCAAGATGCTGCCATCCTGCATCTATTGACATCACCCTTTAACACAATATGACAATCTGTTGCAAAATTTCTTTCATTTTTGGAATAAATTATGTGTTCAAGGGGTGTTTTAGCTGTGACAACATTAGACTCTCCTCACATGGTACAGCCTTTTAGTGGTCACACTGGCGATTACACAAGCTACAGATGGCTCTATTTGCCTCCATCAGCATATGTGTGTGCACGACACACGTTAAGAAAAAGGGGGGGCTGCTGAGCACCAGAACGGCAACACCATACTGTGCCATTTTAGAAAATCACAGTTCATAAATGAACTTTGGGCTACTGCTTAGTTTTGGAGGGGGAAACACATAGAACAATAACTTGGGGAGACACTGAGCTTAACCTACAGTACATACGGATCACACTGCAGCTTTATCCCCTAACACCCCACTCAGGGTTTCTCAGTCCAGTTGATTTTAATCAAATTCACTGTCGCTACAAAACACTGCTCATATGGAAATTCTGTCTAGTGTTCTCAGATGTTTGTATGTGCATACACATTTACGTTTGTGTGTGTGCGTGTGTCATGGTGGCATGAGCGGGGGATGAGATTGCTTCAAATTGATTCCCTTCGCCACACGTCCCCCGCTCTTGCGCTCGCTACTGGCCCCGCAGCGCTTGGAGACAGGTAGTCGTGTCTATCTCCCCCAAACACAAATCGAGTGTGACAGGTGCGCTATCTTCCCGTCTTTTCTGCCATTTGCAGCCCACAGAAATGAAAGAGGGAAAGCTAGGAGCGCGAAAGAGGATGATTGGTAACAGGGAAATGAGGTACTTTGTCATCATCGGGCCTCGTGATTTGGCTTAGGGGGTCTTCTTTCATGGGTGGCGGTCAAATCTGCTGATAAACAGCCCAATAAAACATTATTCCTGCTGAATACTTAGCTACTCAAACTGTGCAGACACAAAACTTTACAGAAACCTGACATGTGCTTAATGTTGAGCTCCACCAGTCGTCAGAGCTGAAACAACAGTGTCCTGCTGAACAATGGA
The DNA here is from genome assembly GCA_907169785.1 of Menidia menidia. Lineage (NCBI taxonomy): Eukaryota > Metazoa > Chordata > Actinopteri > Atheriniformes > Atherinopsidae > Menidia > Menidia menidia. Next base: position 3,290,872 of record CAJRST010014446.1, read on the forward strand.
AAAGGGTAGCCATTATGCTAACGCCTAAATACAGTATGACACTCAGATTAGCTGGGAGCTGTGTTATGAGATGAAGTCTACTGCAAAGCATCCATCACTAAGGATCAAGCTCAGGATTAAGCAAATGAATGACAAGGGATTGAGGCAGTCTGAAGCTAATACTAGCTCAGTGTATCTCACTGATATTCTCCGACATGTTGTGGTCCTCTGATAGAAGTCTGAAACATGAATGGAAACAGCTGGCAACGGCCTTACAGATTTTGTGGGGTGTGTACGCAGTGCTGGATAAAAGAAAATATGCTTGTATGTGGTGAAACTTCGGTGGTCTTTAAACTTTGGGACTTATAGTCTATAGTGTGTGGTCCTGATGTTGGTCAGTGTATAAAAATGTAAATCGGATGTTTTAAACTTGTAAACATAGACGGGGCAAAGTTTAAGCAGTTTTGCCTTCTATTCTTTCCTGGCTCATTTTCTTCAAAAGGAATGCTCTTAATGTGAAAAAGATACCACCACTGATCAGACAGAGTTAAATTGCTCTAATATTTTGCAGCACATATAATTGGTGCTCACAAACTAAGCTGTGAAGACAAAATCATGTTAACTCAACCTTTTATCTTTGTGATTTTCCCTCCCTTTTCCATTCGCTATCTCTCTCCTTCCCGTGCACACGTGCACACGCATTGTGTGAAGTGACTATTCCATTTAGAGAACTGTCAGAATATACCCTGTGAGCACATCAGGCTCTTCCTATCCTCTGTCAGCTCCAGCAGAGGCTGTGTGGGGGTATGTCAGAAATGTGCAGGGATAGATAAAACCCGTGGAGTCAAACAGCTTTGTTTCATTCAGTCCCTCTCTCTCTTTTCCCCCCCTCCCTCCTTCCCTTCTTCTCCCTCTTCCCATCCTTCCTTGCCTTGCATAGGCTGTGAATACCCTGCATCTGAGAAATCAGACCAGACTGACTCACAGGGCTCTGTGAGCCAGTGCCACTGAGGCTGCCAAAGCATGCTGGTGCCAAGCTGTCCCACCATGCACGGAGCCAGACCCACGCTGCTGCTGCTGCCGCTGCTGCTGCTGCTTGTCCAGGGTCTGATCCTCCACCTCGCCGACGCTCAAAGTAAGTACACCCAACACCCAACACTTTCACGAAGGCCACCCAAAAAAAATTTCTTGTTTAAAGATTGTTTCGTTTGTATTCTTTCTCTTCCTTCTCCTTTTTTTTACGAATCAAACTTCCCAGATATCTAAATGTTTTTAGACGGTTCCAGTATTCACAGGTTCTTACACTATATCCAGCTTCTTCTGGGGACACAAAAACACGAGACTGAACTGTGCGCGGCATCATTCTGACTGCTGTGTTATGTTGAGATCTTTCCAAAGTAAATACTCATATAATAAAAGATGGAAAATCACCTTACTCAGCTTTCTCACCTTTCATTCTTGGGATCAAATACAACAAACCAGCCATCCCAATTTGACCTTTGACCTGAGAGAATTGTCTTAATTAGCTCTAGTATTGGGGAAAAACATTACTCAGTTAAATTGTAAAAGACACACATTTAAATGAAGAGTGGATAAACATCCAAATGTTTGAATTTTACTTCATTACTGTCCTAAAATAACTTCAAATAAATGGTTAACAATTTGATGACGTAACTAGACCACATTATAATTTGTTTAAACTCTGTGACTAAACTAAATAAATTAACATTTATTTACGATCTGCCCTGCCCACATGTGTTAGTCAGCAGAGAAAAAAGTGCATCACTCGTCATGTTTCATGTCAGCCTCAGCTGAACTTCCAAACATTCAACATTATTATTTCTATTAGAGGATGCATTACTGTGTTCCACTTTATTCTATCTTTATCATTGGTAAGTGGATTTTTTTTCCTCTGCAATGGGAGCAATTCAATGGATACCAGTAGTAAAAAAGAAAAATACTGACGTCCAAAACCTACCAAATGCTCAGTAATGAGATTTGGGGATTCTGAATTATACAGGTTTAGAATAACGTGCAGTGGACTGAAGGAGTCATTATGTACTGCTGCTCTTGTATTTTTGGGGGGGGGTTTCGATAGAGAACAGAAAAAAAGAGACTCTCATATGACATCAAATATTTTTCAAGGTATCTCTCAAGGTGATGGACAAACACATACAGAAAAAATGCCCTCAAGTAAGATCTGGATTGAGCAGTTTGTGCGCTGCACCGAAACAGCCATTTTTTTTAAATGGCTCATAACAATTTGTTGAACACCCTTCCCGTGAGTGACAAAAAAGAAAATACGAACCATATGAGCAATTTCATATCAGAGCAGTTAACATTCTCATGTTCTTAAGAAGCCAAAATAACCCCATAAGGACAAAAGTGGGATAGAGCAGATCCCGCAAGCCTTTTCAGGCATTCTCACATCTGTCTGCAACGTCAAAAACAACTATCAAGCAAGAACAACTCTAAAATCTCTGTGACGTTATCAATAATAAAAAGACAAAAATAAATGGCAGGCATGAAAAAAACAGGTGTGATTGTTTTTGTTTTACTCCAGTATGGATTAGAAGCCATACTGTGATTCGCACACCTTCACCACAGCTATATTTCCAGTAATAAATAATAAATCCTTTTATCTCATCAAAGCTATATGTGTCTGTATTTTCTGTTTTATTTTCCTGCTAAAAAAATTATATAGATACATAAATAAAAAAGATCAGGTCTCAAAACAAGAATATCACAGCAAGAAATCTTTGGAATCGAGTTACTTGAGATCAGACACCTGCTCATTGATGTGTGACAACAGTTTTCAAACCTCATTGAGCTTTGGTCTTACACCAAGGTTTCCCCTCTCCCATCTCTCTTTTTTCTATTCTTTTTTTTTCCCAATAAGATCTATGAATCATTAGCTTCTGGAGTCACAGTGGAATGAATAAAACTTTATTGCTCCCTTTGACTCTGAGAAAACCCTTCAGTTCAGCTGAATATCTCTGACTGAAAGGATCATTCACCCAAGGTCATTTACAACAGAGCCACGCAAAGTGAAATTGATGGGTGAGATTTTCAACTTTGTGCTTGAGAAATGTTCCCTGCAATCTCTCCAAATGTGTTTTATTTTTCTTCTCCTCCTCCCCTCACATATGTCTCTCAGCAGGGGAGAGGCAAATGGAGAAATGTATTCCCTGTTTATCCCTCGTTTTATGTGCCGCACCAGGATTTATTGACACAATTTAATTACGGAATCCTCCCAAAAAGGCATTAACGGTCGATAAATGTTATTGAGAAAGCTCTTGGAAGCAATCTTTTCTAAAACTTCAATCTCCCACAGTACTGGTGTGAATTTACATAATACTTGATGATGGAAAAGAGAAACAAATTATCTATAACTGCGTCCCTCCGACTGATGTCTTTGTAAAATTTCCAAAGATTCAGCTTTGCTTCTAAGCACCTGTAAAACAGAGATCTGCATTTTGTTCCCCCAAATCTTGACTATGTGATCGCCTTCTCCTGACAACCCCGCTGTTAATTTCCTTCCTTTAGCCGTCTGTCTGTTAGCAGCTGCTGTTACCCCATACTCTCTTCCAACAGCTGTGCTGGGTCATCATTTCGAAGCCAAAACAAACTTATCATGAGGGAACCACAGCGGCTGTTAATGACTGACGCTGTGTCTGAGAGTTGGGGAGGTCATGTGTTGATGTGTGTCTCCTGTCTGAAACTGAGGTGTACGGGAAAGTGCCTGTTCTAAGCCACTTCAGGCAGCACATATTAGCTCTGGGATTTATATTTAGTCCTCTCTGTTCCTGCACTGCCTGATCTCCCACGTGCGTGTGTTTGTTTTTTTTGTTTCCCAGCTTCCCGCTTTTGTTTTTCTTTCTAATCACTCTCTTGCCAATTTTCTCCTCTTTATTTCTTTGGGCTTTTTGTCTCTTCTGCTTTTCCAACTGCCTCTTTGTTATACTCTTACCTTTTTCCCCTGTTGTTTAGAAACATTGCTGTTGCCTCTTCGAGCGACTCACAAGCGCCTTAATTCCCTCAATACCGTGCTGCTGCACTGGCATATCCATCCGTATCCCTCCGAAACACATTGCTACTTTCATTTCACACGCGGTGTGTGTGAAGTATCTCTCACACCAGTTTTATTCTGGTTCAGCCCAACAAAACTGCATAAACAATCTGACTGCATTTCGAAAAGAGAAAGCAGCCCTCTGTTGCAGCACTGGGTTCATTTGGGCGTGTGCTAGCCTCCGGCTGTGGACACGGTGGAGGATATGAGACACACGAGAGCAGAAAATGGCTGAGCCTGCCTGCTAAACAGATGGCACCAGCTCAGAGCCAGTCTTACCCTGCGCAGTGGACACTGCAGTCATCTTAAAGAAAGATGACAATCAGGAACCAATGTCATAGACTTTTATATGTATCTATAAGAATTGTACATGTCTATTATCTAATAAATATTCCCAAATGATAACTGTTACAGATGCTTGAGAGGTGTTTCTTTTCTGTTTTTTTTTCACCCTGTCCCCGTTTAATTTTTGGCCATCTTTATGTCGCTCCCTCTCATTCTGGCGTTCACCCTGTCTTCCATACTCTTCAGTAGTGGCATTGTTAATTTGTGTTGCAAATTGGGAATGGCAGTGTTTTGAAAGGGAGTATAATTGTCCCTAGTGAGCTGAGGGGACACACAGCAAGAAAGGCCACAAACAAAGTCTTACTCAACAGTAATGTGAAAATGAATCATCGAAAATGTGAAGAGAGCATAAGGCACAGAATATTTTTACCTGAAGCAGAACTCAAGCAGTCTTTGGGATGGGAATCAGAACTAAATAACTTAGGACTGCAACACCAGCCCAGCACTCATATGAAGCAGAAATAAACCAGTAGTGGCAAAAACTTTGAAGAAGAAACAATGGAAAGAAAAAAAACACTTTGCGATGGAACAACATAAAACATATTGCCGTAAAATTGTTGCACTATACCAAGCTAAAATGCAAATAGAAAACCTACTGTTTTAGAATAAGAATATTTCCACGATGAACATATTTCAAACCAAAAATGAATTTGCAATAAAACATGTTTTCCCCTGCATCTTAGGGCAATTTCTACCAACTTCCATAGTGTGTACCTCGTGCTGTTTGGGACCATGTCAAACCCTAGTCCTAATAGTGTTTTAATTGATTCCTCACTTTTGCTGGTGGATGGCATGGATAGTTCCACTGAGCCAGCATGATTCTCTTTAATGCGTCAAATAAGTATTGACCGGCACCCCAGCCTCTAATAACACAAAGATGTTAGAACCAAAATCTCATCTCTCACAGGCAAAACCAAGCACTCACAGCATCCACTGGCAGCTAATGTATGCACAGTCCTTTAGGGCCAGCAATCAAAGGTAAACCACATGGGACCAAATCAAGAGATCGTCTCTTGATGTTGCACATCTTTTGATCCACTGCGGGTAAAAAGGGCAAGTTAGTGCATTATGGGGTCAGACCTCTTTGCACTTTAAAGCCTTCATGTTGTAAAACACAATTTTTTCCATCTTAATAGGTGTTATGTTTTCGATTTACATTTATTGCCTTGGTTTTGATGTATTATTTCTAATCTGAATTCAGCAGTTTTACATCCAGAAGTAATTTTTGGTCCATAATCATAGCCAACTCTCTTAGGACTAATTTGTTAAGTGGTTCTGCACAGTCAGCAACACAATGTGACAATGTGAGAATAAGCTTTCATAGATGGGCAAAAATTATGCCTAAATTACTAAAACCAGGGACGTATCTTTTGAGAGAAAGGTATACACATTAGTGAGCATGAGCATTCAAACGATAAGAAAAGGCATACGTGCATTTTTTTAAAAGCAGCTAGAGTTTTTAACATAAAGAAATTCAGTAATCCTAATACTGCAGTACTCTGCAAATACACCCTCTGCACATGCCCACTAACCAGATTCACCTTGTGACAAGTCCAAAAGCTAATGATACTCTTTTCCCCAGATCACATCAGGCTGTAATATGTGTGTTTTATGCATGCCTGGCCTAATATGAATTATTGTAAAATGGTGTTGTATTTGCATATAGGCTTCCGGGCTGTACTGAAATTAGCATTTTTACAACAGCTCAAATTAAATCCCTGTGCTTAATTTTCCTGCATGCTAATTTGATTTAAATTGAGTCTATTCCGTTCCCTATTGCATTTGTACGAGCCAGGCTCATACATGCACACATGCGTACGAATACACAGCATGTACTCTTAAAAGCTGCAGCCTACATTCACCCCCCACACACTGGTATCCATCGAATTAGACACACAAGAAACACACACAGCTTACATGTTTTTTTGCCCACATTAAATGGCAAAAAAAAAACAAGAGAATAACGGAACTTAAAACGGATGGTTTGATCCAACTTTAAATCACTGTAATTCTTCAAGTCTACCACCTCGTTCATCATTCTGCCGGACACTATTCAAGTGGAAATCTCATTGTTGGCTCCACTCGTTCAATTCAAAACGTGCCTCAATACAGTATATCCTTAATATTTGCTTGATATCTACAAGAGGAGAGTATATACATCATGTTCATACTTCAAATAAATATGATGAAAACACCTTTGGCTCAGTCTGCCAGTACTTAATTACCATCTAATTGTTTGGATGAGGACCTTGTGACAAGGTTTGGAATCTGAGATAAAACAATGTTATCGGTGCCATGCAAGGAGCTTCTTCCTTGCAGGTTGGGCAAAGAGAGTACGAAGTCATTATCGTTTTCTTGGGCTGTAAATGCCTCTACTGACTGCTTGTCAACAATGTACCGTGCAATTATGTTTAAAGGTTGTATCAGGCCCATTATTAACTCAATGAATGCAGATTTCTCTGGCAACTGTGCCCAAGTGTATTATTTAAGGCCATTAGCTTCATCTATGGATTGCAGTCATTTTCCCCTTTCACTCAGACCACAAAATCACACAAAAGCCAAGCAATTTTCAGCACACCCCTGACCCTCCCACTCAAGAACAGCAGATAATCACATTCAGTATGGACGTGTTGTACAGGCCCACATGGAGGTAATTAAATGCTAGCCCCTAGCTTCAAATGCTATATCTAAGTGCACTTAAGACAAAACTGACTTGAAAATGGTAGAGCAATTTTACCATGTAGCATCCACATCTCTGAGTGGTAGTATTGACAGAGCAAAAGCACTATAACCCAAATTGTAAATCCATTGCAGAGGCAATCAACACACAGCAGAAATGCCCAAATCCATAAAGTTTGAATACTTCCAAACAAAGCAACTGTCATAGTGAAATGTTCATCCAGCCTGATGTGATCTATTAACTGAGAATTTAAGGTACAAAAAAAAAAGAAAGAAGAAACACGCAAAAATGCAATGTGCCAAGCTCAGTCATATTTATGCAGATTTCTGGAAAACAATTAAATAATGTACTTCCTTATACGTTTTTTTAAACTCTTTTAATTCACATTGAACAAAATCATGGGGATTAGGAAAGGAAAGTTCAAGGACATAGTCTAAAAAAGCAACTATCCTACAGTGAGAATCCAAACACACTTGCTATTAGCTGTTATTTCTATGCACAGCATTAAGACTGAAGCTGCACCATAAGTATGTATACCCTCCATCACACCTTATGTATTGCAATTTCATCATTTTGCAGAGAGTCTAGAAATATGAGAGCTTGATAACATATGACTAACTATACTATCAAGGGTGGGAAGAAAAATAACTTGAAACAAAATTACTTGATTACTTGTGACAGGTTGTTCGCACTCACTCTTTGTCTAAATATTTATCCTAAGAAATGAACTACTAATCACTTTTTAGTTGTAGTGTGCAGTCCTCTGCACATACATCCACTCCACATGCCCACTAACCAGATTCCCCTTGTTGCAAGTTAAAAAACTAATGATGCTCCAGATGATACTTCAGGCTTCAAGAATACACACTTGTGTCTTTTCTTAAATTAATTTTTTCTATTGACTTTTTTTTTTTTTAAAGGAAATACTGACGCTCCTTTCTTTGGTTTAGAGATTTGAAAAAGCTCTTATCATAGTAGCTGCCTAGATAGTTCTTGGTAATATGATGATAAAATAATGAAAAGACTACATGTTTGTGTTATTGGCTTGCCTGTATCTCTAAAAAAAAAGGGTACCTTGTCTTGTCTGAAACTGGGATCAGCTGCAGAGCTGAGCACATTACCGGCTGTCCTGCATCTACTGGGCTCAGATTTGACGTGATCCTGGCCTTGCTGGCACATGCTCTCAGTCTGATCACCCTTCACACTGCATACCAGTGAACCGTAGGAAAATGCAGGTGTTTCATGACATTGCCATAGTTACATTGCAATTAATGGATTGATGCTGCTGCAGTGGAATTACGTGACCAGTCAAGTCTGAAATACATGAGTATTCATCACGCAAATCATGCTTCATGCTTGCATGAACACTAAAGAATGAGGATCACCTCATGTGGACATGCAGGACTCCAAAATGATCTTTGCATAGAGTTAAAGATGTTAATAAAAAGACAATACTCCTACAATTTAGAGCAACTTATGTTGCTGCCTATGATTAATTCTTTCAATAATTGTTCACAAATCATTGCACATTACTGAAGCTATTTTTGAAGGTGGACTTGGATTGAGGGATTTATTTGTCATTTCAAAAAGTAATTATTGTTTTGAAAATTGAAGAGCCCTCTTTGTTATGACATACATTCATTTGTTTGAGGAAGCTTCTCTCCTCCCTGATTTGTCAATGTGAGTTTTTTTTTTTTTTTTTGCACATTACAGAATGATGTTTAATTACAAATTTCTGCTTCAGATGGGATGTATCAGTACGTGTGGTCATGCATGTGCGCCGGGTCGGGTAACACCAAGCCGTGGGCTGGAGTTTTGGTCTCTCACCAGGGGTCCTGGGAGTGTGGCACATTGCACTGATCTCACCTCAGCACATTTGTGTGCCTGTGGGGTATGTTTGGATTCTGCAGTGGGGTTAATGGTCTAAACCATTCATCTCCGTGGATTGCCTCAGGGCTGTCTCTCAGTCCTAGCCAGAAAGCTTACATACCCACCTTCTTACCTAAGCACTCGCCAATGCTTGACACGGATTGGGAATCTTTATGCCCCAAGCTCTTCCTGTCACAGCTGATTTACATTCAGTGGAGTGATGGAGTGAGTACTCAAAGTCTGTCTTTAGAGAGTCATTCTTCTCACCTACTACTTTCTCTTACACTGCATCTGTCATTCTACTGTTACTCCGCCCTCTCTCTTGTTTGGAGGCATGCTCACTCATTAGCTCACACACCCTGTGACTTAGCCCCCCTCTCTGGCTCTTCTGCACGACCAAATGAGTCATGCTATTTGAGCGGCAGAGATTTATTGTGACACGCAGCTTTAGTGTGGTTTATTAGTTATGGCAAATGAGAGTAAAAGCCTGCATTGAGAGGTCAAAATGCTCTCACGCCAAACCCAAACCCACAGGCTTTTCAAATTGAAACCGATCCAAGCCCTTGTTTCTAATGGCACAGCGCTCTTAAGTGCCCATCCCATCACATCATGGAGCATGGAATACGCGTTCTCTAATGCTCATACTATTACTGAAGGGTCCCTGGACATTTATGAGGTGTTTAGAAAGCATCAATCATAACGTCAATGAAAAGATTGTTTCCCTTTAGTTTAATACTCCCCTGGTATCATTTTTCAGGTCATTCATCATTCTCTCATCAACAAATTAATTACAACATTCCTCTTTATCACTTGAGTCAGAATGAGGTTTCTTCCAGGTTAAGTGAAGATAATTATTGTACGACATGGGTGATTGTGGAAACCTGAATGCGCGATGGACTCAAAATTTAAGCCGTCATCTTGTTTTCTTCCACCTTCAAAAACAAAGTCGAACATTTTTCATCCCAAACTTTAATCCTCATAAGTTTCGTCCTCATTCAGTTCTCACACACTCACCTCCTTCTGCTTTTATCTCTCCCTCAGTCTTCTACTTAGTAAAGAAGGGCGCACAACATGCTCTACAATGTCAGGATTTGTGCCTACATGAATTTCTTTGAGTCCTCTTTCCAAATAAGATTTTCCCACTCTTCTCCTGCCAGTTGGGGAGAAAAACCTTGGAAATATTCCCTTCTTCCCAGCGACTACTTGGTCAAGAAAGACATTTCACAAAAAAAGATATTTTGCTTTTTGTTGTACAAAACAATACAATTGACTGGGCTGTACTTTTACTACCAAATGCTGTATGTAATGTAGCTATGCATTATTTTTCATATTCCTTATCTGGGTAGTGTACATGTGTAAAAATAGCCGTTCACCACACAAATACAGGACACCTAATGGAAAAAGGAGTAACACAATGCGGCATATCATGTGTAATAATGTACTTTCATTCTCCATTACTGCCAAAGAGCATCACCAATCAGATGGTTGGGGGGGGGGGGGAGAAAAAAAAGCACTCAAAAATGTCTGCTTCACTGTGGAACATAAAACAACAACTTTATTCAGAGCTGACAGTGAAAGTAAAATAAAGAATTTAAAAAAAGGTTATTGTATATATGCCTATTCACTAGTATGGACAAGGCCAGAGAATCAGACTGATTGACAAAAAGTGTGAAAATTAACAGAGAAATTAAAGCTAGAAAAAACAACATCCATGAGATTCCAAACATGGTGACCAAACATGGGAAAGGGATAGCTTAGATTGATATTAATTAGAAATATAGTTGGCGTGACTTTCTAAGGACTTCAATCAAGATGAGGCTATAGTTGTGAAGAAAAGGCTAATAAAAGTTTCAGACATTTCTTTTATTCTTACCTTTTCAAAGCTGAAAGTTAATTTCTAAAAGAAAAATCCTCTAGACTACAACTTTAATCCTTTTGATAAGATTATGTTCTTGGCATAGTTTAAAGTGATATCAGCTCTTTTTAAATGGCTGACATTTTGCAACGAAATTCAAAGGGACACTATGTACAAGTGGAGGTTCTACGTATTAACACAAACCAACACAGTGCATTGTGATACGTACTGTTAGAATATGATATTGCACATGAAAACTGAAGCATTAAAGAAAGCAGATGGAGGAATGAAAAGTCAGGTGAATATGAAATCCTAAATAGACTATAACAGTGAGTAAGTCAATAAATGGTGAAAATGATTATACCGGCTTCTTTGTAGTAATCAGTTGGACGCATAGTGAGTAAAGCAATTCAGGAAAAAAAGGGTTGGAGTAAGAATAATAGCAAACAAAAAAGCCAAACAAAACCATGAGAGGGTATTCTTATCTCAGATTACTGCTGTTTCATGGCAGACAGCCACTTTTGTTTTGCCATGCCTCATTATGTGGCATCTTTGAAAGCCACGAGGGCTTGTTACACTGCATTCATTGTGTTTCATCATTCGCACAAAGCTTTGACTGACATTATTTGAGATAGTTTGTTTCAGGTACAATGAGAATAATTATTCAGCCTGCACTAAGAACACAGGGTACCTAGAGAAAGTAATATTACAGGCAATGATAGAATATTACAACAAATTACTAATGAAAGCTGAGTAGCTCAGCCCCATGTCATCAGTGCACCCTTTTTGGTGTTTTTGTTTAAAATGTATTTATTTATTTTTAGCTCTGCTAGTATGATCAAATTCTAGGATGCTGTCTCTGAGCAGATAGTAAATCTGCCAAAACAAACATCTGTTTGCGAAAAAGTCATATTCAGTGTTGATTGATCTTAAACTTCTTACGTCTCTGAATGTCTTTGATGTTATTCTAATGGGATCAATGAATGCTCAAATAAGTCCCACGGTTCCTTTTATTCATCGTCTCTGGGGACACTTCAGTACACAAGGGTAAGCAAGGAAAATACAACCAGAGGAGACACTTGAAGAGCAAAGCATATATGAGCACAGTGATACAAACACACAAGAAACTGTAAAAACGAGAAGCAAACTTGTGATGACATTCTCACATGAAACTGTAGTAAAAAAAATACATGCACACACTCAACAACTGGCTTTTACTTGACTTTGTTTGCAGAAGCAAGCATGGTCATGCACCCTAGTTGTATTCCCCCACATACAGGGCTTCTTAGAAGGTGCAGCTATCCTCTCAGTAAGAGCATTGCACTTCTTCAAGATCTCTTCGTTTGCAGGGGTGCTCTGATAATTATGATGTGCAGTTTTCCTCAAATTATCCCTTATGAGACCAATAAGAGTTGGCTCGACTTTTGCCTAAGAATTAGAAAGGCAAAGTGAGAGAGAAAAAAGAGTGAGAGAGAGGGATAGATTGTCTCTCAGGAACTGTAACTCTGTGCTTTGAGTCCTGTAACAGATGTATTTCCTTGCTTTAAGGCCACATTTATTGTTTTACAAAACTCCATCTCCTGATGCATAATTAGAGCTCTGTCAGTGTATGTGTAACTTGTTATACCCTGCAGATTCAAGCCATGTAAAGAGGGCATCTCTGGATAAACAACAGCACCGCTAAGAGTACTATTAATACAGAGATGAGGAAGGAGGTATGGGCACTGTGCCACATCACTGCTTCGACTTCCTCACTGCCATCTGTGAGTGTTCCTCCTCTGGCATTCTCACAAAAGCCTTTTGTGGATTTTTCCCCTTTGTCCCTGTTTGCTAGGTTTAATTAGGTTATTTACTTGAGAATCACCTCCCAGTGTTTCATTATACTGGGCACTGGAGATAGGGCTTCACACAGGGCAGGGGCAGATAAAAAGTTGGGACAAAAGATGATAAATGTTGTGAGCGGGGACAGGAATGCAATCTGGCTGCCATGATGCAGAGATGCTTTAATGGCTTCCCAGCAAGGAGGGGAGAAGGCACTGTCGAGATGGCAACGTGATAAATGGTGCTGGGATAGCTGTAAAGACTGTAGGCAGTACTGGAAAAAAAAAAACGGAATGAGAAAAACAAAGATGACCACGAAAAGGAATCTAATTAATGTGGACTGGGTTCTCCCAACTGACAAATTCAGGGCAGAAAAAGAGGAACAAAATTGCTTTTAGGGATTTGTCCAGCTTCAGCCAACCAGCCTTCAAATGTCCTACCATTTAACATTCTATGTAAGATGAAAAGGAAAGTTCATGCATAGATTCTGACAACCCGCGCCTGCACCTGTGGAATGATTAATGAAAACTTTCCAACCGTACTGCTGTATGAAAATATCTGTACAACAAACACACCGAGCAGAATCTGACTACATTAAACTGATGCAGATTTTGGGTACCTTTTATCTGAACTTTTTTAGCACATCGTTCTCATTAAAATAAATACTAATACCATGTGTACTGACTTAAGGAAATGATAGAACTTGCAGACAAAAGAGAACATTAGAAAGGAAGGGAAAGAGTCTTCTACCCTTGCAGGCTCAGGGTTGCAAAACCATTTGATAATGTGGTTTCAGTATTCGTCAGTATACCAATGGTCAGGAAAACAATTTGACAAGTCATATTTCTATAGTTTTCACACTTTAGATGTGTTTTTTTAATCTATTTGTTTAATATGATTTAGTTTATGCTATGTTGCTAAGATTATGTTTCATTTTGACAGAAATTGTGGAGCAATAACTTAATCTTTGTGGCCAAGCCCCCTTTTGTCAGACTGATAGAAAATGACTCGGCACCCACCCATCCATCCCAGCTGAAAAAAGGGCAACTTTGTGTTCATTTTATGTGCTTGAGTGCATTAGATTTCCTAAAATATTCATGATGTTAACTATCACAGTGAGTATATTATTGGGCTTGCTCTTTATCTTTTAATCTATATTAACACAATAATGTAGCCATTACTTACAGAGGATCATGGCCTTTTGGCATTTAGTGTCACCGTCATTAACAATCACTCTGTTTGCCATTTCAAAATCCACATTAAAGGCCAGTCCTCACACCTCTGCTTTGAGAGTAAAACATGAGTGTGAAAAATGAGTACAATGAGTCAATACACTTGTATATCTTTATAAGGGATTTTGTCTTGCTCCAAACTATCTGAAAAATGATCACAAGAACTGTTTTGAAGACCAACTATTAAATATACGATCTGTGCAATATTTCTATTCACATCTTGATGTCTTTAAACTTAATACACACATAAAAACTTCACATTCACTTGCCCAGTGAACTAAAGCCCATTACTGCTGGCAAACATTTGCACTTGAGGGCAGTGCCTTTGTGTACCCTTTCACTCTGTAAACTGAGGCTCCGTTTGGCGATGGGTGAAAAGGACAAAGACAAAAAAGCATAACCTACTCTAACAGTCCAAAGGCCACAGCTCCAGTCCCAAACAGTCTTTTGTTCAAAGAAATCTCCACTTCCTTTTTTTTGTCGTCATGGTATCCAAGAAAACATGACAGCTTCCGTTAAACTAAAGCACAATTGAAAAAGGTGAACTCTATGTTCCGTCTTTTTTTCTGTTGCAAATTGTAATTCAAATAATATTTTATACACATATTTTGAGCTTGAAGTCTACAGAAATTATTTTGCTTCCTCAGATCAACAAGATTCTATTGCTAATTCTAGCTTGGATGTTTTGCCTGAACACAAAACCAGACTTTTACTGGGTATTGGGTAATAAATTGGTTGGCCATTAACTTTCATTATTGAATTATATGAATTAATTCCACACCTAGAATTTATGACCAACATGATAACTGATTGGTGAATCCTTCAGGTTGATTGTACCACAAGCTTTCATTTATTTCTCATATACAACTCTTCAAAGAGAGACATCACCAGATATACACACACACACTCCTGCTGTTTTGAGGGTCTCACAAATAAGTATTTGAAGACCTCAGACATATTAATGATACCAAGCTGACAAAAATAACTCACTAATGTTTTATTTAAAACTGGCCTGTATGGTCTAATGGTGCAAGTAGCAGATTTTGTATATGCCAAAGGATCTTTCCAATCATTTTTGCTTTAAAATGGGAAGAACAAAAGCATCAAAGTTCTCTCTCTTTCACTTCATTTTTCTCCGTTTCACATGCGCTGAGATTCTTTCACTGCTGCATGAAATTAGAAGCTTGTTAAAGGTCACCTTCTTCCTTGAGTGACTGCTTTTCGGTACCGCACCTATTTGCTCTCTGTCCCTTAAAAAGATTTATGCTATGAGAACAAAGAAGATGTGCAGAAAAACATATTGCTGTTTTTGGAAAAACGTATTGCTGTTTTTGGAGATTTTCATCTTTTTATTTTGTTTTATCAAATGGCATTTTTAATATAGTTCAATATTTTCAAATGATCCTTTTTGCTAAAAAAACAGAATATAGCCTTGAAATGTTAAAATAGATGAGAATAAAAAAATATATATATATTCAAAGCCTGTGTTTTTTTCATCACATGCATGGTTTGGTTGTAACCCTCTTGGCTGAACTTGGGAACATTTGCGGGATAGTTGAAATGCTGAAAGAAAGCCAGTTGTCATCACGCAGCATTGCTAGGGCTTGACCAAGTTTGCCTGTAAACGCCTGAGAAAACACAGTGTAGGCAATGTGTCACTTCTCATGGGATGACAACTGGCATTCATAACAAATGGCTTGGCACTGCTTATCCATAAAATTAGAGTCTGTTTGAATATACAATGTCAAATCCATGGAATGATTTGCTACATAATCCATCTCTGGTCCTATGGAGGCAAATATGAGGCAAGCTTTTCCGCTCTATGGTTGAGGGCAAAGACAATTACGTGACGTCTGCGCTCTAAAGAAATAGGAAAGGCCCTGGCATAGTGTAACTCTCTCTTGGTTGGAGTCAATATGCAGCTTATTTAATTTTCCATTTGAATTTTGCAATTCATAACATTTGATTGCTGCTAAAAAAAGTGGAAATCGCCATCTGCTTGGAGCACTATGGTGATACAGTCAATGAATTTCACATCATGTATGTGGCAGTTTGTTGGATGCAGCAGAATCACATAGTAATGTTTCTTGCTATCTACACATGTCACCACTTTGGCAGCAATCTGACATGGTCAAAGACTGTTTATCACAGTTGCCATTTTTCACATCTTTTCAAGTCTGTGCAGCCTCAACATGATAACTATTCGCCGTTTTGCTGCAGCACTGCCATTTAATGAATCGTTCCATTGCCTGGTGGATAACAGAATGAACAAATGGCTTTCTGTGTTAGCGGCTTCCACTGCCTAGCCTATCAGATAATTAACTTTTTGCAAATAGACCATGCCGACTACCAAACAGAGTAAGCCTGCTCAATTAGAATGACTTATCTATGCTTTCTCTTTTTTTCCAGACGTTGGAGGAGAAACAAACAAGACTAACACACCCAAATTTCATATTTCTTGCTTGAATGTTTTTTCTCCCTTAACTGGCCACGCATATATTGGCCCCAGATGTGTGCATTCATACACAAATCAACAACTAATAAATGAGCAAAGATGAAAATGAAGTCTTACTTGAAGCAAAGTCTCTGGATCATTGTTGTTGTGTCATTTGACTATCCCAGCCCAGATGTTCAGAATATCTGACAGTGGAGGTTCAGAGTTTTCCTCCTCCCCCTCTTGTTCTCCTCTCCTATCATACGTCATATATACTGGAAGTATATATATTTAGCTGTTTAAGATCTAACACTATCAAAAGCCCAATTTGACAATTAGACATTTTCTTTTGTTCAGTTTCTGTTGCAGAAATGTGTGTGTGAGGGGGGGGGGATCAGGGGGAAGGGTTTCTCACAGCAGCAATTCAGCCACAGCTTTTAAAATGTTGGAGCCCGTTTGAAAAAAGCCATCTGTTTGAGTGGGCTGTTTTATTAAGTGACAAACTGGATCCCGCTACCTTGCTAATGTGTCCCACAGGAAATTGCAGTGGCTTGTGTTTGTGTATTTGATTGTGAATGGTAGAGGTCCTGTACCAGTTTTCTTCCACAAATACTGTGACACACCACAGCAAACAACACTGCCAGTGTGACTGCTATAAAAAAAGTTTTACAGTATCCCTCATGAATTTTAAATCATAATTTAATAGGGAGCCTTTTCAGTTTTGATCTCATCACATGAAACACTGACTAAAAAGCTCAGCAGTCTTCATAAATAACTACTTACTCTCATTTAATGGAACCTTACAAGGCATTCTGTTGTTCCAAATTTAATAATGTTATTATCCCTTTTGGAAAGCTCCCTCTATCCAAAAAGAATTTTCTAACACCCATAAGAGAGAGTATGCATCTGTCTGTGTGTGCGCATGTGCATTGTGGGTCATGCTTGCATAAATCTGAAGCTTTTCTTCTTCCCTGTCTTGTCAGAGAATCTGTCCATGTATTGAAAGTGGGACAAGAGCATTAGCCATTCATTTTGAAGCTCTTGCTTTTGTCTGAGCACAAATGTCCTTTCTTCTACAAAGTTATAGTCAGCACCTCAGGCATTCCATGCAAGTGCCACTGAGCATAAGTAATCCACATTGACTAGGTTAAAGAAAGTCCCAATATGATTTTTGTAGCCTGGTCTTTGGATTGAATTTTTGACTAAAGAAAACACACCAGCGGGTTTTGTGCATTATAAGACGTGCTGTAGTTTATCTGCCTTTGAAGATGTACTGTATGTGATGAAGGACATTTCTGCATTCTCAGAACTCTGTAGTACATTAGTCATTGGAAACCTTAACCCAGTCTCAAAATTGACCTGCAGCTCAAGCATCCTCAGTATGAATATGTCATTAGGCTGCATCCCTGGATATACCATTGGATTAGTTTTACATAATGACTGGAATTTTGCTTAGAGAGCAGATTTAAGCTATAAAAAAAAGGAAGGAGAATGTGAGAAGGCTTGTATCATGAACTTCATTAAGTGTGACAAGCAGAACAATATTGATGGAAGAGTGGGCTCCCATCAGTGCACTGCATTAAAACCTCTGCAGTGAATTAATGTACATTTCCTGATCCAGTAATTAACAATCATTCGTGGGCCATATCCCTTTTCAAGTAATCACTAATTCCAATAAGAATTTCAGATTCCATTTAAGGCAAGATTACCGATGAGCATGCAATGCAAATTAGCCAACAGTTCGAATTCAAATTATTTTTCTTTCTTTCTGTCTCAGCCTTTTGTGAGCACATAGAATGTGGAGTTTGTTTCTTCTGCATTATAAAAGATTTTTTTTATCACAGTGCTGCAGATAGAGAGCTGTGCGTTGCCCCAAGAAAGTGTTTCTGCTTGTTGTTTTGCCTTTGATTTGAATGTGTGGTTTTATCCATACTTTCCTTTTTCACTTTTTAGTATGTCTTTGTGCCTACATAAGTATAATGTGTTTCTCGTTGGGTCAAATGTGCTAATTACCTCACTGAGCCTGCACCTATAAATCACAAACTGCTTTTACAATATACAATATACTCTTTTGTTTAGTACCTTTCTTTACTAAAAATATTGCTACCCTATGGCTTACAGAATTCTTGAGGGATGATATAATGTCAAATGTAAAAAGTATATACTCTACCAAATATGTCACTTTTCAAGTCTCCTTACATTTGTCACCCCTTTAAATCCAATTTATGTTGCTTGATGCCATTGGGACCATTCATCAATATCACAGAAACTGATATGCTGCGGCTTGAAGATGTCGAACAAGGTTAATGGCATCTTTAAACGCTCCTTTCTTCCACTTGTATGTCCAAAATGAAGCAGAGAATTTGCAGAATGCCAACCCAATGTGTTAGGATTAATTACTGCCCTCATAACCCTACCTCACCCTGCAAGTTAAAGATTCAGAGAGGAAATGGCCCTTTTCATGCAAATGAAATTGAATGTGTCAGTCAGTGTAATTGTGAAAACCGAGCCGTCTTAGACTGGTGTCTATGCCAAAGAGAGGCTCCAACTGAAAGTCAGTTTATTAATGTTCTTCCCTTGACTCTTTGATTCATGCTCTTTAATGGCTTGGCAGATCAAACTCAAGTCTAGCGCAGACTCCTGATGTCTTTAAAAGTTTTGGCAATTGTGAGTAAAACCCAGACCCAGATAATTTTGAGAACATTTAAATGTCTGGCAGTAAGCTAAGCCAGTGTCAGAGAAGCCTGTAATGATTGGACGTATGCCAGATGTTCCAAGTCCAGCACTGACAAAAGAGAAATGTGCCATTACCTCTAGATCTAAATTACGCCTATAACAGGTCAACAGAAAAATGAACAAAAATACCCCTAATTGAAGTTTTCTAATTACAACTCCACCATGCTGTCTTTTAACTCTAGATATGCAAAATAAGAAACAACACTAACATTCTGATTTTAAATTAAGCATTCCAAGAGTTGCCTCACAACAGTCTATTGTAAAATCATCGGTGAGGAGATCAAGGACTTCTGTTTGTAAATTAATGACAGGATTGAATGATGATGGGACCTTTCAAAACAGCATCCCAGCTCTATCAAATACAGTAGCCGCAAGTTTACTAAATATCATCCTCTGCCTACATTGTTAAAGCCTTCCAGTGTTAATTTATATTTATCCTTAGAAAAATTCAAGAAATATGGAACAAACCACCCTCTCAGCCCTGCCGACACAACCATCCTGAGAGACAGTAAAGGGTGTCACTCAGCAAATTATTAACATGGAATTGAGCAGTGGAGATGCGAGATACATTGGAGAGTTTCTTCTCCTTTATGTAGCAACACATGTGCAATTATATAATGACCTCAAAGCAGAGTAGGCAGAGACACTCATCACTAACCTTTTTGCTTGTGACAGGCTTTACATTTATCGTTTGTCTGCCTGCAACAGCTTAGTCCTGGATGAACAGGTTCCCAGCTTCAGGATTAATTAATGTATATTCCGGTCAATTCTCAAAGATCTTCAATTACAGCTGACTATTTTGCAAAACAAAGCTCACTAAACATTTAAAAGGATATTTAATTTGTACAATTTTAATTCCTATATCAATTAACAATACAACAAGCAACGTGAACGAGTTTGCATACCACGAGTAGTAATATTTCTTTCAAGGTTCCTTTCATGGCATCGTTCTGACAAAACCAAGGTTTCAGGTCCCTGTCTTTCTACCTGAAGCCATACAAGGAGTCTTCCAAAATGGATGTTTGTCAGCAGCAGAACAAAATTGGTGTATGATGCTGATATCGGCTGCCATGTCTGTGAAAACACCATTACCTCCATGTCACGCCTCAGTCATTCCTCATTGTGTGATGATTCCCACCCCGTCCAGTTCGTCTCACCTCCAGTGCTGATCTCCTATACATGCCATAGAAGTCTATTACAGCCAGCGTACGGAGACGCAAAAAGCCATAATGGATGGCCCCGAAGCGAATATAGCCCCAATAGCATATCAATTACCCATCAGGGCCTTGTCCTTGGCGAGATGCCCATGTGTGCCACACCCCAGCAAAGTCATGGAGAGAACACAGAAATGCAAGGGTTGTACTGCTTTTGTTTTACTCAAATTGGACTTTATAAAAAAATCTGCTGCTCACCTGTTGAATTTGTCAGCAGGTGAAAGAGACAAATATTGTGGAAATGCTTGTGTGTCGGGGTGTTTGTGAGGGAGCTGAGGGGGTGTTAATGTCTATCTGAATGAAAAGCCATGGCGTGTCAAGAGGAAATCGGGTGATTTCCCAGACTCATTTGCCCAGTGGAAGCCCAGCTGCTAGCCTGTTTGTCTGTTCGCCCTTTTGATTCCTGGCCTCACATCTTATGTCACCTCTCCACAAATCCCTTAGGTTAATTTGTCCCTCACTCTCAGTACTGCTGCTGCTTCAGGGCAATACAATCTGGGATTGAAAAAAAAAAAAAAAAAAAAAAAATCTGTCCGCTCACAGAGACACGCAAACAATCAAAATGACATACTTGCTCATACATACACTCACACACACACAGATGAGGTGATTCAGATGGTTGGCATTATTGCTGCTACATGGACTCTAACGGCCTGCTGAAGTGATTGATAAAAGGCAAACAGTTGCTCTGCAGGGGGGGCAGATGGAACTACACCTCCCAGTGAAGCTGGCACTCAGGCTTCAGAGAAAAATAATGGGGCGGGTCTGATGTAGCACATTTTTGTTTTTACAATTGCAAGAGTGTTGATCATCATGATAAAGCTGCAATGTAAATCTCACAAGTTAAAATCTCCCCCGAGGAATAAAAGATTGATTTGACTGCGAACCACTTTTGTGTGTTTAGATTTTTTCTTGGACTGCAATTTAACTGTCAGCTCGTGAGCAGTAACTGGAGCAAAATGGAACACAACTGTGAATTGCTGATGAAGCCTAAATTTTATGGGGAGACATCTAAAAATTTAACAGCAGGTGCAGCACTGCGGCAGCCCTTATGGATGTGGAAATATTAAGCAACTTAACTGGCAAGTACAGTCAGAACACCTAAATAGGTAAACTGTTCATGGTATTCCACACAGAGCAAACAATCTTCAACTCGGCTGCTCTCTCACCTCCAGTCACTTACAAATGTTGTATGTTTATCAAATTTTCTTTACACACAGTTGTGCTGAATTAAGATAGAAGTTTGGAGATACAGAATACTAGTAAAGAAAATCATGGCATTTCAAGGTGTTTGTCTCATTCCTGTGGGGCACCAGGACAACCAATTGCCTTGGTCGTGTTTTCTCTAAAGAAAAAAAAACTCTTACGATGTATCATAAGAGTTGGTGAAGATCGGGGAAATAAATACAAATAATGAAATGCTACCAGACAATAAAAATTTGATCACAGTACATGTTTTTCTTTATTTTTCTAGAACTTTTATAAATTTCAGAATGTAAAAGGTTTATAGACCACAATAACAGAACAGATAAAATAGTGTTGAAACCAACAGCTACTTCAATAATAGTTTCAATCTTTCAGCTCACATAATGATCACAATAAGACTTTGTCAAGTAAGGGCTGTTGTTTATTTTTATTTTAGTCTCTCTTTTTATTAATAGCCAACAACAAAATGTATGTCTACTTCTCAGAAAAAGTCGTCGTACCACTGTTTACTATTTTCTACATAATTCATTTTCCCAAAAACAGAAGTTTTTTTGTCAAAACGTTCCATTGCAAGCCTCATTCCTCTTTGAGAGGAGACATCACAGTTACTTAGAAAACATGTCTAGGGTAAAAATAAAAGTTTTGTTTATTGCGCTCTGAACATCTCTCTCCTTGTTCTTTTGATCTCAGTTGATCATCTGTTTCCACTTACACAATAAAGACAGTTTAATCTCCCCTTGATCTCCAAAACAATCCTCTTAAAAGCCACATGCTGAAATATGCAACTTTGTTACGTACTTGTTCATGTGTGTGGCTCAATCAGAGATTACTGCTTTGTCTGCAATGCTGCGCGTGTTCACTAACTGTTGATTTTTGTTACCCTTTATTTTGCTTCCCTTCAGCACCACCAAAGTTTTTAAGAACACCCAATGACCAAACAGGCGTGCAGGGAGGTGTGGCATCCTTCATCTGCCAAGCCACAGGAGATCCACGACCGAAGATTGTGTGGAACAAGAAGGGGAAGAAAGTCAGCAACCAGAGATTTGAGGTATTAGGTCTATTGTTCTGATGTAAAATGCTCGACAAAATGGGAATGCCTCAGCACTGCTTCTTGCTCGGCTCACACATAATTCATTGCGCCAAGACCTGCTTGCCTGCTGTTTGCCCTTACTTGCCACCACGCATTAGCAGGCTCAAATAATCATTTCGGTCCAGCTTTTAAACATGCATGAGTTTTAATGAGGAAAAATAACTTGGGACAAATTAGTAAATAAAAAACGCAATCAGATAAAAGAAAAAACAACGGGGCGACCCAAATTCCTACATTGGCCTCACATAGCCGCATTATCCAGTGTCATCCAAAGTGAAAGGGGAAGTAGAACTTTCACTTCGAAATATCCTTTTGCTTTGTGGCATTTATCTGATTGCATGTCCTACTCTCCATATTTTGGTTGAAGCTTCTATCTATTCTATGGTCAGTTTTAATCTGCACTTGGTCTCGATACCCATAAGTAATAACAATTCATCACAGGGCTCTGATAAGATTTCTATTAATTTCTGTGTTAGGGCTGTCATGATGTCACTTCTTTACCCTCTTTTGCTCCAGCTGCCCTACTTATTTGCTCCTGCAGAGCAGCAGGGTCTTAACAGAGCTCAGAGAGCTCTTTCCCATTCCTCTGTGCTTGTCATGCCCACAGAAATCTAGTCTTATCAGAGTTCATCGCGTTTGTATCGCATGTTGTGCTGAATGCTAACACATTAGTTTCCATTCACCCATTGCCTCAGAGGGCTTGCTGGCTGCCACAATTCTGCACCCATTCAATCATGCACTGGCGCATCATCTTCTAACAAAAACCCATTTCCTTTTAGAAGTCTCAGGACTTCCTCTCTAATTTGCTTTTTGGCTTTAACTAATAATGAGGCTGTTTTACCATCACCTGCCGACACCCTGAATTTTAACACTGCTGTAGCTTGGCCAATGAAAAAACTGAAGTGCATTGTTAACTAACACATGCTCAGATATATTGTGAATTTGAAAATGTTTGTAGGCCTTTGTGTGTGTGTGTGTGTGTGTGTGTGTGTGTGTGTGTGTGTGTGTGTGTGTGTGTGTGTGTGTGTGTGTGTGCGTGTGCGTGCGTGCGCACGCATGCATGTCTGTGAGAGAGAGACAGAGGTGTCAGGCCTATCTTTATTGAATCTACTTCTATGCTTAAAAGAGATTGAGTTATGACACAGATCTTTCTTAAATCAGTGAGTATACAAACGTAGCATGCAATAATAGCTGAATAAGCTACAACAAACACCCGTTTGTGAACATTTTATGTGTCGTCCGTCCAAAACAGTCAGTCCTGTCTTATGTACCACGTCCTCACCTCATGGTACAACTGTCCGTATCTGATTATTAAGCCACATTCAACTGTTTGTTCTTGTTTCTGTCCCATTGACACAAACCAGTGTGATGCATTTTCTTCAGGGGATTAAATGTTAACTTTAAGAGTGGGACATATTTAGGCTTAAATTTCTCTCTGGAATGCAATATCTGAAAAAAATGTCTCAAACAACAGAACCTTCCCCATTCTTAAAGTTAGTCTTCTGCACTGACTGCAATGGCAAAATTTCAACTGTGCATCTGATTTACTTAGTTTCCGAGAAGGAATCGCAACTGAATATAACTTAGGCCATAGGCTGAAGCTCAAAATGTGGCTAGAAATAGGATTTCGCTCCACTATCCTGGGGACTACTTTTCGATAGCACTTTTCCAATCTTGAATATGTACTGGAGCTGGGAAAAAAAGTTCTCCATGGGATTCCTGCCAGTATTTGAGAAAATGGGTGCCAAAGGTGGCAGTTTACCCAAAAAAGTGACGATTTTGGGTCTTCTACCATTTTCAAACCCTTGTAACTTTTTTATTATTAAGCCGATCGTACTCAAATTTTTTATTCCCACAGACATTCATACTTACTCAGAGCTTCTAAAGCGGCAATGTTCTGCGTGCTTTAAGTACGGAGTTATTCTAAATGAAAACATACAGTTTTGAACAACTTCACAATCTCCCAAAATGTATCTTTATTGCACATGAAAACTGCAATTCTTTGAATTTTCAATTGAAAAATTCTAATAGCAAGATATCCCTTTGTGTCTGGTTAATTAATAACTATGAAAAGTGGTGTGAATTTTATCACCTAGCAAACCAGTTACAATATAGGCCATAGGCTGAAGCTCAAAATGTGGCTAGAAATAGGATTTCGCTCCACTAACCTGGGGACTACTTTTGATAGCACTTTTCCAATCTTGAATATGTACTGGAGCTGGGAAAAAAAGTTCTCCATGGGATTCCTGCCAGTATTTGAGAAAATGGGTGCCAAAGGTGGCAGTTTACCCAAAAAAGTGACGATTTTGGGTCTTCTACCATTTTCAAACCCTTGTAACTTTTTTATTATTAATGTGATTGTACTCAAATTTTTGATTCCCACAGACATTCATACTTACTCAGAGCTTCTAAAACGGCAATGTTCTGCGTGCTTTAAGTACGGAGTTATTCTAAATGAAAACATACACTTTTTAACAATTTCGCAATTTCCCAAAATATATATTTACTGCACATGAAAACTGCAATTCTTTGAATTTTAAATTGAAAAACTCTAATAGAAAGATATCCCTTTGTGTCTGGTTAATTAATAACTATTTAAAGTGGTGTGAATTTTATCACCTAGCAGACCAGTTACAATATTGGAAGCAAAATTTTCGGAAATAACAATAAAAACTAGAAGAATCTTCAAGTAAATTTATACTGTTTATTCAATGGATCTGATATCAACTTAAGCATTCATGGAATTAATGAACAAATAATAACAAAAATAATAGTAACAACCCCCCCCCCCCCCACCACCACCACTCCATTCCCACACCAACAAGAGTTACTTCTTCTGTTTGTTGCAACATTTATGAATATTTACAGAGAGAATTAATCATCTTCAGAAAAACTGAAAGAGAATAAGAAGCCTACATATAATTTTTCAATTACTTTTGAACAATTATACCAAGCATTAAGCATGCCAAAGTTGATATCTCCCAAATTTTATACATGTACATATATAATTATAAAGACCGATTCTAACCATTTATAAATCTCCACTCAGTGACTATTGACAAATGGCAATAGCAATGATAACCTGATTTTGAAAAGGGGTAAAGTTTTCAGATGCCTCATAACAATAGGAAGAATAATAATCATAATGATTGATTATTTATAAGAACAATGGAAAGTATTAATATCACAACATTAAAAAATGAACTCTTATTTATAAGATACAAGATTGTTTTTTTTCACATTTACTACAAAATTCAGTTTACTATGGACAAATATTCAAATTGGTTTTCAGAAATGAAATAGTTTCAATCAGCTAACCTGTGGGTTGTGAATTCACTCCTCTGAGGCAAGACTTAATATGGAAATGTACAGGGAATTAAAGAAGGCACAAAGACATTTCTGTTTTTAAACAATTACTTTTGTTGGACCCAGCAAGCCTTGAGATGTTAATCTTTTCAGGATCACTTCGGGTTGTTACGACTTGAGAATTACAATAGAAAACACAAAGAAACTATGAATCATCAAAATCATAAGAGTGATAGGAGTCTCCTCCTATCACTTCCTGCAGGTGTTCCTAGAGCTGTGGAAGCTGGATCTGTGGTTGGGAGTTTCCTGCTCCCCCCGTGTTCCTGCTCTGCTACTACTCTGCTTAGTGTTATTTCTGTCATAACTCCTATCATTATCATTAGTATCAATATACATAAAATTGAATTGAATTTAACTTTCTTTGTAGCACCGTTTGTGCTACCGGACTTCAATTGCGACACAATCTTTTCCACGTACATCCTTGAGGATGGATTCGTCCATTTTCACTTCAGCTGCTTTAACCAAACTCCCTAGCAAAGAGAGAGTTAAAGTTAAATCATAAACCAGCTGCCAACAAATAATATCAAATACATTTTCTCTCTTTTACCAGACTGAACTGGTAGTTGGGTGACAAATTTAAAATCTAACCATTATTTGACAAATCAATTAATTGCCTATCATCACTTCAAGTTCATAATAATGCCTTTTATTATTATTGAGGCCCTACACTTAGCCTTCATACACCTACTTCATAATGAAGGCTAGGGCTGGCAACAATTACACATGCATTTTTTTTAAATCAACAAATGTATTACTTTAGCTTTTGATTATACGCCACAAACAAAGATGCTGTCTGCAAATTATCTAATCACCAGTATGTATAGTTTCTGCTTGGACCAATTTACCTTTCTTTGTCTTGTGTCCCTCCGCCAACGTGCGGTCAATTCCGTCAATACACTTACGGGAAAACACGACCAGCTTCTTCCACGAACAACTGTTAGTGGCTGTGTTCGTTCTTTGTCTACCGATTATATGTGTGTGATGCATATATAATCCTCATTTTTCTTGCGTTTTTTGTCTGATCAACGGGAAAACGCTGCTCCACGGGAGCAGCCATGTTTGTTGTTGTTCTTCTGTTCTCGCCTCTGAATGGGAGAGCGCACCTGAAGGACGCGCTCTGATTGGCTAACGGCTAGGCGGCTTGATTCGAGCGTACTTTACCGGTGTGATCAGGCTACCGATATAGTTACATTTTTAAGTAATTATTGTAAAAATACTGGCGCAAAGCGATTGGAGAACTTTTGGTTATGAGCTCAAAATGCACTAAGGTTTTTTTTGCAGGTGTCATTTAGTAGTCCCTCAATAAGTGGAGCGAAACTTAACGATACAGGCTTCAGCCTATGGCCTAACTATAACCACCCTACTTTCTGAGAACAATATCAGACTGCACAGATCCTCAAGTACCTTTTGTTTATATGGACAGTCAATTGATATCCACAAATGTTCACAAATTACATAAACTTCGGCAATAAGGTAGGGGCAGCTTCCGTTGTTGTTTTAGGATCTACATCTTGTCAGTCACCATCAGTGTTATCAGACTCTATTTTTTTGTTTTATTTTCTGCTGAAGGTCCCTCACCCATTGTGAACAAAAAAATCTCCTTTAACATATCCTGTCTCTCGCACCTGCAGGTGATAGAGTTTGATGACGGCTCTGGTTCGGTGCTAAGAATTCAGCCATTGCGCACGCCCCGAGATGAAGCCATATATGAATGTGTCGCCTCCAACAGTGTTGGAGAGACGAGTGCAACCACCAGACTCACTGTTTTACGTGGTAGGTCCTCACCAACAAAGAAAATAAAATAGAGAAAAAAATAAAAACAAACAAAAAATCACCATTAACACGCACCTCTCTCAGCCAACCCAGGTAAGGATGCATTTATCAATTTTTTTTTACTCTCCTTCACTCTTTTTTTTTTTACTGTTGTTCAGCACAGCCAAACATAATTTAAAAATGGTCACACTCACGTAGTATATCTAAATTGATAAGATTTAGTCCATTAGCCATTTAGCCAAGTAAGTTTCCGTTTCTAAGTGACTTAAGTCATTTGCATACAGATTTCTGACAATAATTAAGATGCCAGTTAAATTATGCAAATATCCATCCTTTCCTAGCCTGCAGTGGTTTAATGAAAAAGCTCAGCAATAATTTTCAAATCAGTCATTTTTCATCTCTATACATAAGCTTTGATATTCATTTGACCGTGTAGAAAATCAAGCAGTGTATTTTCATGTGATTAACAAGCATACTGTTTATTATTTAAAGAAGTATTCCAGTTGTAAGTTTCGTGAGTATCTTCCAGTGGCTTTACTCTATGCAGACATACATTATGATCCAGGTGTTTACTTTTGCTGGGCAGTGAGGAAAGAAGTCGGGTGACAAATATCAAGTTGGATGACAGCGCTTCTTTTATAATGAGCAATGAGCAAAACTTGATCTGATTACACACAACATGCCTTTCAAAGGCAAATTTGTGGTGGCCCTGAGCTCAAAAGGATGCATAATATCTTTCTGAAACATGACTCATTTGGCTGGGAATGGAGAAAATGTCTTTAGAATAATAATAAGAAAAAGCCTTGGGCTGCTTGAATGAGGTGTGCTCCATTATGTTTCACAATTACAAAACATGGCAAATGAGTTCCTATTGAGGGGGGCGCTTCCATCCTATAGAAACAGGCTGGCTTTGCGAGTATGTGAAGCCCCCCTCAGCTCCCTCCTCCCTCGCTTCTTATCTCACCAGTAAGCCAACAAAAGGCCCTTTGCACTGTCTCCAGAGGCCGATTGAAAGAGAAAGGTGGCACGTTCACATGCAGTTCTCTCCTGTTTACTCGGCAGCACACAGTGAGGGTGTGCGAGGGTGTGCGTGTGAGTGCTTCCTCATATTCACATGCAATACTGCACACATACCTTTTCCCTTTCACTCTCGCTCAGTCTCTATCTTTGTATTTCCCTTTCACATACACACACAAACCAGCCGATAGCTGAGGGATAGATAGAAGCTGTTCCTCCCTGCTTCGCGGCCTAGCATTAGCATGTTTATTACTATTTCCATTTTGCTTCTCTGAACTCTCTCCTTTCCCATCAATGTATTGAGGGTGAGAAGAGGCCTATCTGGTACGAAAAAAACAAAAAAACAGGACCAGCTTCTTTTTTCTTTTTCTTTTTTTTAAACCTCCTGTTTGAAGCAAATATAAAAGTTGTACTCTATCTCATTCCTTTAAAAATGTCAAAATACTGGAAATATGAAAAATGTATATTAAAACAGGAGAGGTTTTATAGACATGCAAATGTTTTTTTTCTGGCATCAGCCATCACTTGCTATCAGATTTTAGGAGGGTATGAGTACAAGTGTCAACACTTAATTGTTGTATTTAAAAAAGTACACACACACACACACACACACACACATATATATATATATACACTGTATATTAAATTAATCACTGGCAATGTAAATTTAAACCTCATTTCTGATCTCGGGAATAAGCTGACATGATTTTGAAAGAAGGAATTATGCCAAAAATAGATGGATAAACTACAGATTCAACTCACAAGTGCATTGTATAATATTTTTGAGATGACAAAGATAATAATTATGCTCGTGCTGGTTAACAATTTAAGGGAATTTTTCTGTGGCAAGTTTTTTATTCTACTCCGTTAATAAAACGCATAGAAGAAAACTTGTAAAACTTTCAAAAATGTAATGTAAGATTGACAAAATTGATAGTTTTGCAGAAAAGATAAGTTCTACTGCATCGAAACCTTACACATAAAAAGTGAGTTTTTGTGCATTTAGTTCATTTTGACTCTGATGATCTGTGGAAATGAGTGCAACGCATCTGTCGTGGGAAGCTAGCCACAGGGGGTAAGGCCTAATTCCATGGAGGAAAAGCACATTGTTATAACTGCCATGTTATAAGCAGACTGGACTTGAGTTGACATAGCTAAAGTACCAGGGGACATTAGAATTTGGACAGGCCTTAGACTTTATAAGAACTACCATTCATAATGAATTTGTAGGGATAGAGAGGAAATTTGCACGTAAGACGTACCTTGAAACATGATAATATTCTGAGTCAAATCTGCCAGGCTTGGACATTAGGTACAGCTTGTCTTTGTGCCTTCTATTTTGATTAACAATAGGATCATCCAAGTCATATGCAACTCGTGTCTTTGTAATGTGGAATGCTTTGATATGTTAGGCTTTGAAAATGTCATGAATGAATTTAAAAAAACAACTACACTTTAGAAGTCGTAATACGAATAAGAGTAATATTTGTTAAACATATCTCTGTGGTTTCAAACACACAGCAATTCCATGCACATATTCAATTGTGTCTGCACAGCAACACTGGAATCATTCAAAAGGCAATGATAGAACTATTGGGAATGTATTAAAAATTAATGTAAAAAAAAAAAAAGAAGAACCCCCCTCCCCTAAAAATCTATTTAGAACATGTATAGTGTTCTGCTAAAGTTTGAGTGCTGCAGTTCATGATTCAGGCATGATTAAGGATTTATATTGCATCTTCATACTCCCATTATACTGTCAACAGCCTTTTCCTGTACTCCACACACCAGCGAGCAACTTATGCAGCTGTGCAAAACTTCACAGTCGGAGCAGAGAATTGGAAGCTGCTCATCTTTATCGGAAAAATACAAAGCATCAATTCCATTTCTATGGAATGCTGCAACTGAGTGGTCAAAGCGCTATGGTTTTGCATTAATTGTTCCTTCACAATCAGTGATTGCTACAAATATATGCACCTAATCCTTTATGATCTCTGAAAAAAGCTGTCACTGGCCTTGATATAAGGATTCAAGGAAAAAATCTATTTCTAATCATGAAACCTGATAGTGTGATATTGTGCAAAAGTTAATGTTTTCTTTTCTCATCTGCAAAAAGAATAAGGTAAAAAGTAATGACAAATATTGATTAAAATAGATTTTCAGTTGTCTGATTTTGCAACTATTCCAACAAGCACAGAGTGCAAGATGTAGAAAAAGTGGTTCACATGTTCAAATTGCTTTGGAAGATAAATGCTGTGTCAGCTGTCTCAGACCCTCGGAGCAAATGTAGCACTTGGATAGAAGTAAGTGACCATTGTTAAATTACTGTGTTCACGATCAGTGGCTTGCAAAAAGGAGAGGTAGTAGCCAGAATCTGTCTTACAATTCTTTGCTTTACTGACAGGAGCTCTGTTAAAGGCAGGACCCTAGGCTGCCACGTGGAACATTCAATTTTCTTGGAGAATGCATTTTAACTGCCCAGAAAAATAACTTGGAAAACAAGTTGTCTCAATGCAGTAAGAGTTTTTAAAACTTAAGACGATTCATGCAGATTAACACTACAACAGTATCAAGGACAAATAAACGTATTTTCCTGTGTATCAGGCATCACCTTAATGATTATTACAAGTTGACAGCTATTTATCTTTGTATGTAGTGAAGGTGAAGTGTGAATGTTCATGAAAGATGTATGCAGTCATTTGGGATTTAACTAAAATCGCTTTCACGTTATTACAAACCTCATTCTGTAGTATGTCAGAAAAATAGAGTAAATAGAGTGTAAATTCACCTCCAAAAATCAGTCAACCTATCTAAATCCTGTACAGACAAGTCACCCAGCGGTCACGTCCCTCTAGTGAAAGGCTCAGCTGGTACCAGGAAGGTTTATGGCATAATATCACACTTTCTTATTTAGGAATATTTTAGTGGTCAGATTAGAGAAAACACAAGGTCATGAAACAAGGAGTGTGCAAGTCTGAGCCAGGTAGTCGAGGGGTGCTAATATTAGCAGCTTTGATCTTAGCCGCACTCAGGAGTAATTTTCTACTAGATTAACTGGATACTTCAGGGTCATCCTTAATGTATCCAATGATCTTGAGAAACTTGTCAAGCTATGTAAGTGTGCTCACTAATTAGAACCAAACAACTTTAGAGAAAAGTGACATAGCAAGAAGGGCATGAGATGTCTCTTCATCATCATATTTAGCATTGCAAAGATAAATGTAAGACTAATTCCAAGAGGATGAAAGACAAAATATTAGGCATTCTTGTGAATTTCATTAAGTCGATACTAAAACTCTATGTTACACTCTTAAAAGATGGCAACATGTTTATTCTTATACGAACCCAGCAGTCATCTCCCACTTTCATAGAAAATATCTGTCTGCTAAAGATGTAAGCCTGAAATAACCCCATTTTCCATTAAGGCTCTTTGGAAGCCAAAAGGTCTTCTCTGCAGGATGTTTGCAAGCATGAATAATCTCTATACTCCCTTCTCTTGTAGAATGCTTTTAGCTATATAAATTATTGAAGTTTCTGGTGCTACATTTTGCCTTTCTCAGAAAGAAGTCAACTTGTATTAAGTCGGTATTCTCAGATATTTATAATGCACATCAAAATACTCATCTTAGTTTTTCCAATGAAAGAGTTCCCAGCAAAAAGGAATTTCCCATTGCCTTGCACAAAAGTCTAAAAGTGGGAGAATTTCAGTCGAAATTTGGACAGATGAGATGGCTTTTGCTCAGAAAGCAGTGCTTTCAAAGACACAAACAGACCGATACTTGCTATACTTTTTTTCCTAAATTATATGCAATGTGAACTAGACCAACCCAACACCCTTGCCTCTGAAGGTATAGACAAAGGATAATGAAGCAACTCACTGTTTCAGTTTTGCCGTCTGTGTTTTCTTTCCCACCCAGTAGGAAGGCTCACCTCATTGCCGATATTCTCTCGAGCCCCTGCTGGTTCCGGCTTCTGGATTCCGTCTTTATAAGCTGCTGCTGATGAGACAAAACAAATTAAACAGCATTAATAATTCAGTTTCAATTCATGATAAGTGTTGACATATGAGCATATATACTTTATTAAACATCATGTTGTCATTCCTGGTAAGTGCTGAGAGAATAAATGTACAAAGAATGAGCTTTAAAATGGAACAGACGTCTGGTGGTATATGCTTCAAAGTGACAGGAGCGTTGGTGAAAATGGAAGTCTCTCTAAGGAGATGGTCGTGTGCAGTTAGTATAGTCCTTTCTACCTCCTCTTTATTTGTGAATGTTTAATGCACTCAAGAGCATCACTTGAGGGTTGAAGGAATGTTCAGAAAAAGCACAAAATCAGAATGAGAACTACACAAGGAAGGTTACAAACATACATTCTGTAATGCTGAGACTTTAAATTACATCCATTTTAGACTTGTGTTATGAAAATAGCTAAAAGCATCGTCAAATAGTGTCTGCCTTGCTGAATATTACTAAAAACAAAAACGCTGATGGCAAATAAGATGACAAGAGCAGATTTTTTTCTACCCAAACTAAATAAATAGGGCTGTAGTTTATGAAGTAAATGGAATCATTGCTCAAGGTAGCGACCAGTAAATGGAATATGCAAAGTGGAAAACTTCAGAGCGAGGAAAAGACAGAAGGGGAAGATGAATAGAAATAGAGGAAGATTAAGTGACTCTTAAATGTACAGGATATTTAATGTCTCAGGTCATCTGTATCATACAGTGGCAAAAAAGACAGGACTGTAGGTAGGGGAACTCTTGAAATCTCCTTTTCTCCCTTTGCCTAAGGTGATATTTACTCAGAGCTCTACATCTGCCTGAGTTGATGCGTAGTCTGTAAAACAAGAAATGGGGGTGGGGGGGTGGGCAGTTTCTGAGTGTAAATGGAGCTTTGTGCCTGGCTTCCTGCCTGCCTTACTGCTTGCCCAGCCAGGCCTGTAGAGAAAGGCCCCTTCTCCGCCCTTCCTGCTTCATCTCTCCTTTTCATCTCCCTCTTTACCCATCCATTTTAGCACCACCCCTAAGGGGCATCTGACACTAACACTCCCTCTCTGCTTTCATTCTCTTCCACCCACTCCCTTCACTTATGTTGTAAATGGAGGAATATCACAGCTAATCCGTCATGTTTATGAATGACATGAGGCCTGAAGAGAGTTGGGGCGCCTTGCCAGAAGTGGTGTACATCTCTGTTGCATGCCCTCCGCTTGGCTGATCCAATCTGCCCCAGCAGCAATGGCAATAAAAAATGTCTATAGGGGATGTCAGGCTTGGAGGAAAGCTGGGCTGGGTCATTTTAAGGCTCTTTAAAAATCAAACGCTAACTTTCTTAATTAAATTTTGTACATATTCCACCTAATGTCCCAGGAAATGCATGTCAATGAAGTGCATTCCAAGGAAGTTTCAACATGTTCTTAGAATATCAACAGTATGCCTTCTCACGTAATACTAGCTGGAAGGTTGTTTTGGGGAATAAATTGTGAGGAGCACTTTTCCAAAAGTTACGAAAGAATACAAATTGTTTCACGTCTCACGTGGACCAGAGTATGTTGAATTCCGTTTTACAGCTAGTTCTTCAATGTCATTTGGAATGTGGAAAGCTCAGTTTGTTCATCTGTGAAGGTTTTTCTGGGGGGGAAAGCCTTATGATTAATAAGATTGATTTTACAATGGTTCCCTCATAATCTCAGGCATTAGGTGAGGGAGTTTTAATTACAAATAGGCAACATTCAATTAATTACAGGATCTCAAAGGGGATTTATGGAAGAAACAATCAGTGCGGGGCAAAGGGGGAGATGATGCCATTTTTCACCCAGACAGACTGCTGTGAACCTTCGGTTCAGAGAGCTTTCTGCGCTTTTACCTTCCTCATCTCATATATTGTTCCAACATTCATCATCAGAAGTGTTTTAAGGAACATTGTAGATAGCATTACCCTGCCTATTCCAACTTTCCTTCCTAAGGCACCAAGGGTGCAGCACACTTTTAGTGGATATTTAGTGGCCCCTTGCTGCCAGCCCACAGCTTTTTGCTTTTTCAGACTGTATTTGTTCAACAAACTACTGGCCAACCTTTTAGAGGTATCAGCCAGGATGACTTAATGCTACTTCCAGTGAGGGAGTGTTTCTTTAAAAAGTATTACAGTCAAATGAAATGAGCTGTTTGAGTGGCATATTCACAGTAATATTTATTACTGTTCTCAGTACCTGTAGAATCAACTAATGAGCTGAACGGAAGCATATTTTCCATAGTCCTGCCAAGCTTTTATTGCTGATATGTATAAAATACCTATTCATGCATGAAACACAGCACAGAGTAGCACTTTGCCAAAATACATTTCTGGAACTCGAAAAGTCCTAATGTGATCATGGTCGCTGTTCTTCCACTTGAAACGTTACTGTTTCTCTGTCTTGACATAAGGTTTTCTCATCGATGCAAATACAGAAAATTCAAGGCTGCAAGTTGTTTGTAAGCAATCATTTTCTACTGTAACTACTGAAATACATATCTATGTTCAGTTATGAAAGGATCATGAACTTTCATTGTAAACATTACGTTTCCAACAGTTTGCAACGTAAAAATTATTAGTTCGACCTTCAAGTCCTGGAGAGTTGCACCCAGAAACAGACGCTCGAGTGCAGTTACCATTTAATTTGATTTTTTTTTCTATGGTAAGACTTTTGAATGGTGGCTTTAGACACAATTCAGATAAACTTTCTCTTTTGATCACCTCAGAAGTCTTGTCAAACGTAAGACCACATCACTCTCAATACATGTCACATTTAAGAGTTGGATGTTGACTTCTGCAACCCTCATCCTGCAAGAAAAATGCAGGAGAATACATTTTCAGATTTGTTCCCACCACACAGTGGTACAAATAAGTGCTGAGCATTCTGTTCTCCATTATTGGATTACTTAAGTAATATCTATTCCGTGCAGGTGCCCGGAGGCTTATTTGGGAATCTGGCTCAAAGGAACCTCTCGGGTAAAGCCTAATCTCATTTAGACTGGACAACATATATGCCAAACAGCACTGGGATGTATCTATGCGATAAATACAGGCTTTGGATTTTCTATAGAAAAATGTAAAGGTCTCAGTTTATTTTACTCAGCAGTGATTTAAAACAAATGCTTGTCTGACTTGTTGCTTCTTAAATCACTGGCAGAACCCAGGAATCATGACTGCTATAGGTAACACGTCCCCTTGCATCATAACTCCTCCAAGTACCTGAAACTATGCTGATGCCATAATTTCCTGAAAATATGAATACATGGGGGGAGGGGTATTTTTCTTCCCATTTGTAAACAAACATCACCAGACCCAGTTCCATTCTGTTCCGTTCACTATCCTGAGGCTGCCTACAACAAGGAATGAAATCATCAATAAACATGTCTGGTTTTTGCAACTTGTGGGGAACGATGTGTTACAATTAGATCAGATTATAGAATATTTTACATGAGTCAAATTCATATCTTAACAGGATCAGGTGGGGATGGAAAAATAAACCTTGAGGCTACAGTTCTAAATGATTTATTTAAGCTACACTTGGCAGTGACTGTAAGTTCCCAGGTGAGGACATACCACACAGCTCATTTCATATAATGCTCAAAAACAACCTACTTCTGCAAAGCCATTGGAGGACAACAAAGGGCTTTAAAAGTTTAAATGAAAATTCAGAAAAAAAGAGAACGAAATTGTGCTCAACCAATAATCTAAAATGAATGTGTCGAGCTTCCTCTGAAACGTTTAAAATGGGATCCTGGGTCGGGCTGTGGAAGTTCAACTTCGAGACAGTTCCTCTAAGCTGCAGGGAGCTGATAAAGTCATGGGGGGTTGTACTTTTAAAACCTGTCACTCACTAGGTGCTAAAGTATAGTAGTACACCTTTTTACAATAACATAAAGTGGATCCTGTAAACGGAGCAAGGAAATCAATGATGTTAGTGAAACAGAGTGGGAAAGAGAAAAATAGAGCAGATGCCGTCATAGAACTGGCACAAAATGGAATTGCTGCCTTCCTTTGTTAATCAAGAGCTCTTACGTTTGGTTGAGTAATTTTGTTTGTGTGAAAACAAAAGCATAATTAACAGTTCCCTCTCCCATGCCAAAAGAGGGAAAACATAATTGAATATGTCAGTGGAACAGGAGCTGAACAGAACATTTAAGAGGACAGGTTGTCTCTGATGAGATATATGAACTATGCTTGCAAAAAAAAAAAAAAAAAATAGTAGGTAATGTTTGTTAACAATATATCAATAAAGAACCTAATTTTAGACAAAATCTAAAAGTATTAGTTTTATATCACAAAGGTCAAGTGTTCTTGGGGAACAGCATCTCAATTAAATGAGGACAGACTCTGAAATATGGTTTCTGGCTGTGTAAACTTGTAATCCTTTCAATCTATTTTACTTCACCTGAAACATAGAATGGCTTTTTTACTCCCGAAAACGTTTCAGTGAATCTCGTAAATGCATTTCCAAAGCAAGAAAAATAGTAAACTCCAAACAAAGCTCCTGTGTTTACCAAAACTTATGTGTGGTGAACAAGATAAGCACTTTCTGATCTTCTTTCTCACTTCCTAGGATTTTTGAGTGTGGAAAGAACGTTAATCAGCGTCCCTCTATTTTAAATTATAGACTGTAGTGTGGTGGGAAATATTTTTGTGGTTCACGCTTCTCTAAAAAAAAAAAGAGGCTCTGCTGTAATACTTTAAGGGACCCCCACTCCTTTCCCCCATCTATTTATGTTGTTTCTTTCAGGTGTATGTTTTTTAAAAGACAGTGAGAATCAGACACATTTCCAGCTTGGCAAAAAAACCCTTTTCATAATGTCATGTAATAGTGTCATACCTGGTCTCGAGGCTAAGCCTCAGTACTTCCAGGATCTTGATTTGAGGCATAATACCTAAACAACAATACGTCTCGACACACATTTTTCTCCTCTGTGCCACAGCAAGTGACCTGTGACAGACTCTTTGAGAAGATTGTATCCACTCAAATAGGTCCAACAAATATATCTCATTGTGGCCTGCAGGGACTTTCCCTGAAGAATAACCTCAACCATGGGGTGAAAAGTCTTGTTCCGCTTGGTGAGAAAAAGGTCGGACCGAATCCAATCCTCATGCAGCAACCACAGTACTAAAGCCAGAATGTGACCAGAGAGGTTTATGTTTTCATGGTTTCATTTCGAAACCTTTGTTGCAACCAAATCCAACTGGGTTTTTTTTTGGAGCCTAGTTTGTTGTTTAGTGCGATAAAAGATCATCCACAGCTCGTGTAATCAGTGGGACTTCATATTTGAACCACATTTCCTGATGATTCTGTTACTCTGTGCTACATCCTGAAAAATAATGTCTTTATTCCCAGACCATCTTCTGCTATTTCTATGGTCTGCTGTTAAAATATATCTAAAAAAAAACCTTTCCAGTCAACTCAACATTAAGTTACATGGGCAGAAACTCACAAAAAGAAAAAAAAAAAAGGTTGTCCGTGGTTTGCCTCCATTTCTCAGGACCCATTAAAGAAGTGTGAAGGAAAAAAATGCAGTTGTTTTCCTGCACAGTGTCACACAGCTGTCAACGTTTAAGCATGCATCAAAATGCGTATCTGGTTACTTGATCTCAACGCTGAATTCCACACAATGTATGTAAGTGCATTAATCTTGCAATGCTTTGAAACATCAAGCCTGAGTCACGTTGCAGCAGTATGTAAATGCTA
Source organism: Menidia menidia (assembly GCA_907169785.1). Lineage (NCBI taxonomy): Eukaryota > Metazoa > Chordata > Actinopteri > Atheriniformes > Atherinopsidae > Menidia > Menidia menidia. The sequence continues at coordinate 3,329,275 of CAJRST010014446.1, forward strand.
CAGTATAGGAAAATGGAAACGTGAACAAGTCATGAATCATTTAACACTCTGTTCAGGTTATTTACCGAGCTTATTAGAGGTATATTGTCTCATGTACAGTAGGTCTGTGCTTCACTTTAAAAAGAGTTTGTGTTTATTGAATAATCAGCATGAGGATGGACAACTGTACAGAATTTACTGCAGCACATGTGCAACATTTGGGAAACTGCTGTGGCCACTGTTGTCATACAAGGAAAATGTAAATTAACTTATACTCATATTTTGTGCAAGTGATCAATAGATACAATCTGCTAATGGGGTGGGTTTATGTCCAATGGCCCTATGCCTTTTGGAAAAATCTGCTCACTTAAGTACTTTTTGAGCCAATGTCCTTTTTATACTCATCCAATACTTGGCACTATATACTCATATGGCCTGATAGCCTGGCAGTGGCTAATGTGTGCAAATTGTCATTGGGAGTCTTTTTATATCAAGCACCAGTGCTCAGCACTTCTTTAGAAGGTGACTTCAGCATTTCTTTCCCTTCCATCTCATTTAGTGTGTAGATCCATTGTTGAATATACAGTATGGGTCTGTAAAGCAGAAACTGCCCTTGTCTTTAGTGTCCTTGAGATTGCAGTCCTCAGCGAGATAGAATAAGGAAGCCAATATGTAGGAACTCATCTATTTCTTTGTATAAGTCCCACTTTTCATTCATGACATACATTTCAGAGATTATTTTTGTATTATTTGTAAAAGGTAATACAGTTTATGGTGTATTAACCACAGTATTTCTGTATACTAGGAGTTTTTCCCCCCTAAAAAACGATTAATGGCAAAAAAAATTGACGGAGAAATAGAAGTCATAGTTCATGTTCTAGTTAAATACTTTTGCTTTTCACCTTACATAGGTTATCAGATATATAGATTCATCAGGGAGATATGACAACATTTTCAGAACTCTGATTTTTTTTTCTGTGGTCATCCCCTAAAAGCACATTCTTAGCCACCAAAAAATAAACAAATAAATAAATTATGTGTGTATATATATATATATATATATATATATATATATATATATATATATATATATATTTAATTTTAGTTTTTTTTTTTCAAATGGCCACATCAACTAACCAATTAAAAAACAAATTGTTTTTCCAATTTACTACTCTTATCACAAAGCTACTCTGCTCCTGAAGTGATCCTAATGAAGGAGCTCCTTGGTGACGTTTTGTTTAAGTTGCAAACCAGCTTGATGATTGTTGTTGAAAAGGCACACGAGAATAACATCAAGCCAATTGGTTGCAGCTTGATTAATTATTTCAATCTTACTTTTAATGCTTTATCAATAATCCAAGTTCTCCAAAAAAACGTACATGTGATTAGATAGTGATTAATCTGATTTCATTTGAGTCTCTTGGCCTTCTAAGGACAATGCTGCTGCAGTTCTCTTGACATGAGTTGTTAATCACAGCGTGAGCTACCAGATGTGTTCAATTTCCGTCCCTTTGTCTATTGTCACAATGGTAATTCACTTCACTGTGAAATAAATGAGAGTACAGCACAAAGCTGCAGGCAACTTGAGAACACCAAAATAGTTTGTTTATTTTATCTCAATCACAAGAGCTTTGTGAGAAAAGGTTTAGGATACCACACCATTGATGTCAGATTTTGGCAATTTTCAGTGAGCATAAGTTTGCAAAGCAGCTGCAAAGTGTATATCTGGGTAAAGTAGCAAAGCATTTAAAAGGCAAGAAACCCCATGTAACAGATCATTAATTTTAAATGCACTGCCTTGAGTCATATCAGCTGCCTTGACTAAAATTACAGTCCAGCTTCAATTCTGTTAAAGGAGCACTGAAGCTGTACTGTAACACCTCTAGGGGGTATTGAGGCTTTGATTTTACTACCATTTTCTTTTTTCAAAGGGAATTCCAAAATCGATATTTAATAAATCAGGTATATGCATACAAGCACCTTTTTCTTTTAGATGTCTTGATAACTCAGGGACATCACTGGCTTTTTCAAAAAATTTTATCCCTCCTTTTTTTCCACAATTCTTGTGTGTGTGTGTGTGTGTGTGTGTGTGTGTGTGTAATCTTCCAAGTACTTTGTTTTAGGAAACAAACTGAAAGTTCACTGGAATTTCTTTTCAGTTCACATGGATTGGAACATCCAATTACGATATTCAACACACATCTTCATTCGTAGGCTTGCTTCTGGCTATTGTGTTTGATCAGGTGTACTTTGACTCACAGTGGAATCAACTAATTGTCTGTTCGACCTTGAATGGGCTGAAGGGAGCTTGGACAGGAGTTACCCCATACAATTAATTCACTTCCCCTCCTCTCTGTCTCTCAACAATTCGGTCAACTGTGCTTTATTTAAAACTATTCTTCAATCCTTCAGAATTTGTACGTTTTTATTGTTATTTTAAGACACAGTCTCATTTTCTGGACAGCAGAACAGTTTTATTACTGTGAAAACATTAAATCCTTATGCTGGTTATGTTTTCCAGAACACACGCAAAGTGATTAATAATTATGTGAAATATTACATGCAACTTTGAGCATATTAATAGATTAAAACATTTGTTTTCCTGACCACTTTTAAATGCACTGAAAGCAAATGTATACCCCTTGAAGACCACTTCATTAGATATTAATATGATGAGTTCTTTAGAAAAGACCATCTGTAACCATATGAACAAAAATATTCTGCAATTGATTGTGGTAAATTTCTTTAAATTTGCCCTGTCCCTCAGCTCAACTTTCCCACATAAGTGCGGAGTAAATTAAATATGGCCGCTGTTTGTCTGAGGGGAATTGACTAAGTGCTTGTTGCTTTTAATGAGCAGCAATTTTGTGCCAACAGGAAGCTAATACAATGCCAAACACTTACAAACTTTTAACAAGAGTGATTCTATGGCATCTCTCATCTCCTTAATGGATACCAAGAGCAACAAATAACATGTTGTACATCATGTAAAGATACATAGGCCAAGATGTCTTGTATAAATGAAATCTAATAAAATGAGCATCTTCAAAAGCAGTGAATGCTGTTTATAGGATTAAATGTGACAGAGGCAATTCTGAATGCAGGGAAACAATGTTACTAGGTGACACTTTAAAAAAAAAAAAAAAAATGTCCTCTTGCTCTCATCATTTACTGTGACGCTATGGACTGTATTTTTAACAAAGCAAGAAGTAATCCAACACCCATCAGTTCACACAAGGACACAGAGTTGCATTGGGGAGTTTAGCAGTTCAGTCTTATTTTTGAGTAGATTTATCCATGGAAGTTGTTTCACATGCCAGACACCCAAAAGCACTGTTGGAAAGTAGCCATGATTGTTCGTTCTGAAGCATGCAAGCTATGGCGTCTCAAAGCTGTTTCCAAACTGATGACACCTCATGAAAATTTAATGAAGAAACTGTTTCCAAAACTGCGGCTTTTACAAAAGCGGAAGACATTAATTAGCCATATCACCACAGGAAAAGGAAGACTTGAAGGCGCATATAAACCTTGCCTGAACCCTAAATAAGCAGGTCTTGTTTTGCAGGTTAACAATTGGCAAATGCTGCAAAGACGGGCACTTTCAAATGGGAATGGCGTATAAAATATTCCGATCCGCAGCCTCCTAGAAATCCTTACTTGCTGAAAGCCAGAAATATTTGCTCCTCTGGGTGGTGAGGTTCAGAGTTCAGACAAAGATGCTCCAGGCTTTGTTTTGATTAAAGAACATACGTGGACTAAATTGCACTCTGGGCTGTTGTCTTTCACATCTTAAATGGCAACAAGAGGTAGCCCTTCCTTGTTCAACCAGTGAATAGAGACACAGGCAGGAACAAGACAGCACACACAACACTGTAAAGCCAGATTCCGTTGTCAAAGAACATCAAAGCGACACCTCTCTTGCATTGATTTGTAGCCATTATAGCTGCTTTCACCTCAGGTTTAGGTTACATTTGCATGCAGACCCATACAGGGAGTGCTATCTAATCTTGTTACATCAAAATGGAGATTAAAAAAAGGAAAATAAATAAACTAGTCCATTTCTCATTCACCATTTCGAATCAGACTTTCTAACACAGTGCAATCTTCTCACAACAGCTGTCATGTCCTCTCCCTTTAACTATGAGAAGCTTTAATAAAGCCCCGGGACTTTCTCATTCTGACCTCTGCAACAATGTCTCCCACCTGTTCCAGAGGACCAGCTGCCCCCTGGTTTCCCCACCATAGACATGGGCCCACAGCTGAAAGTGGTGGAGCGAACACGCACTGCCACCATGCTATGCGCTGCCAGTGGCAACCCTGACCCAGACATCTCCTGGTTCAAAGACTTCCTCCCTGTCAACACTACCAACAACAATGGACGCATAAAACAACTCAGATCAGGTAGGTTTCCTATGCTCAAAAACTCACTTACCAAGCAGGGAGTCCTATTTCTTGTTTTCTTTGATCTAATGTTACCCCCCCCCTCTTATATCCTCTGTCTTCTCATCCTCTTCTTCCTCTCATGATTTAACTTCTCATTTGGCTTTTTTTATTTTGTAGGTATTGGCATTGTTTCTACTATTTCCTGTTCTCTACTCTATGTACGGCCCCGTTGTGTGTTGTCTGTACAGTATTTGTCTCCCTTTGTCCTCCAGTGTTGTCATGGGCTGTTGGGATTGTTCCCTTTCTGTGTTTGCTGGCTTACACCCTAACCTCTTCCACCATTGCTCACTGCTGTGACTTTTTACAAGAAATTAATTTGATCTTTTGTGTTTTTTTACCACTGCATTGGTGCAGTATTTTTAGAACCATTCCTTCATTTCTTATGTTTTTACCCTGTTGTTTTTACAATTAATATTCAACATTTAGCTTCATTCAGAACCTACAACTGAGTGTACATAATCTTTTAATAGGATACAGAAAAGCAAATAACTCTTGTTCTTGTGTATTTGTCTTATAGAATTTTGCCTAGTTTGCTTTTTTTTGTTTTGTTTTTTTAGGTTCAAGATTAACATTGAAATCTAAAATGAGCCACAGTAGTGTGTAAAACTTCACAAAGCGTGTCCCTTTCTCTTCAGTTATTTAATTGCTTTGATGTTTAGGTGAAACATTTGATTCTAATTGGCTGTGATTCACCCTAATGGGCCCATTGGCTCCAGGAGTTTCGATTTCAAATTCTGAATATAGATATTCTCCTTTTTCTGAAATAAAAAAAATGCTACCATAGCTTGCAGCTCTCTGTGCCAGCTAACAAAACACAATAACATAACACAGATTTGAAGTCTTGTCTGTTTGACCACCTGTCTTCACGGATTTCACAATTGTCCTTTGTTAAATCATCGTGTTAACTTGCTTCCTTGCTGACTTGTTTTCAATAGATTTGTGTCAAATTAACCCTTATTTCTAACCTGCGACTTTGATTCACTTAGAGTTGCTAAAGCATTAACGAAACCTTGTTAACTAAACTTAAAGAATATAATCATATTCTTATGCTGTCTTTCTTCTCTCTATATTTTTAAATCTACAGAATCCTTTGGTAAGTGCTTAGCTCTAAAGCACACATCACCCCCACTAATTTTCATGTTCCAACAACTATTAAAATGCATGGCATGCATTTTACTAACAGATAGTTTAGTTTCAGGGCTAGACACACACACTCCTCCCTTACCCCCATCACTGCCAGCTATAGTATCACTTTATCTGGAGATTATAATCACCAAACTTGATCTTAGTAGTGTCATATACTGACCTGAGTAATGAACTGTCCTCACATGTATGTTCCTCACTCACTCCCTCACTTAATCTTTTAAAGCCAGCACCTTAGGTATGGATAGTTCATGAGCTTTAGGGAGGTGACCAGCTGTGCCTAGATCAAATCAAACTCTGCTCTTATTTGCATATACAAAGTCCTTAAATTCTTTCCCTTCAGTAGATGGTCTTCAGAAGCCATTACCACTTCCAAAATGGCACCTCCCCTGTGGTACTTCACTGTACAAGTTCTTCTCTCTGACCTATGATTTTTCTATGATGAGTCCTGTCTTTTTTGCCAGTAGAGTACAGAAAAGTTATTTCTCTCTTTACTCTCTTTCTCTCTCTTTTCTCTGTCCTGTAGTACCTTTATTTACGTACCCTGTTAAATCTAATTTGATTCTTCTTCCAAAGCCCCCAGCCTCTATCTACTCGTACTAATGCTTCTTCTTTCTAATCTTATTTGCATTCATATTATCCACCCAGGTGGTACACCAATAAGAGGTAAGAGTGCTGAACTGACGTTCACAGAATGAAAAAAAACAAACAAATTCATTCCTGCTGTCAACCCATCCATTCACCTGAATCACCTCCATTTTTGTCTCGTTTACCCAGATCAAATGTCATTACGTTCATATGGAACATCTTTCTTATTTGTCCTGTTTTGTTGACTTAATTTGTACTTCATCCTTTTGTCTATGCATTATTTAAACCTTTGTGTTCTTGTTTGAAGAGCCTGTTTAACTCAGTTGTGATATGCTTGCCCTGGCTAAAATAAGCATATCCAATGACAATTTTTCTTTTTCAAACTATATTTTTAAGTTAATTTTTGTTTTCTTTTTGACCATAGCAAATCATGTGTCCCTCTTTTTGTCCAACTAAAACAACCAAGCATTTTTCCCCCTTAGCTGTTCTTGTTCAGCACAAAAATATGCACAGATGCTGTGGAATCACGCAGGCATGCTGAAGACAACATTGCCTCCTCTCTGCTTTTTTCTCCCAAAGAGTTCTTTCTATCTTTGCAAACTATTTTTTTCATTTCTTCTATTTGCTTTCCTCTCCTATACCTCTACAAAAAAGCCCAAACAACCACTTTTTTGATAAAGTTTCTACGGTGCTTTTTTCCTCTTTCACCTATTTTTCTTACTTTTCTTGGGTTTGGAGACTATTTTACTTTTTGACTTTTTTTCTTCAGGGTTTGGGAAGGCAATCTGAGTCTGGTGAGGACCTGATTGGCTAATTTTTTCCATGTGACAAGGAGCTGGAGAGTTGTTGATGCATAAAGCCATTTTTCTCTGGTCATGTGACACCACACTGCTGATCCCATTAGTGGATTTTTATGGGTGTCTTTTGTAGCTTTCAAAGCTAAAGCAGTGGTTGGTTATTTTCTTGTTGGCTCAGGCCAATATTTTGACTTTTGTCTTCTAATACAAATGCGTTTTATTTTTCAGCTAAGGGTTGTCAGAAGGTTGTAAGTTGTGTCGACATACATTTCTTGCCAAGATTTGCATGTCAAACCTTTTGTTACAGAAGGTTATATGTTGGTTTTGCCTGACATAATACTTCAAATACATTTTTCCAGATATATGAGCAGCATTTTTCAATTTTTGTATGGGCTGCCTTTTTTTAAAAAGTGACTTTACCAAGGTGAAGTCCAAAATGAATATGTAGGGTGAATATTACAACTGATCCGTGATTGAATATGCTAAAATTCATACCTAAATTTCTTTCTTTCAATTGTCCTCCCTTGTTATGCTGCTTTTTTATACTGTAAACCTCTTTTGTTTGATCCATGTTTCCCTAAAGCAGTATCACTCATCCCCATATTAACCAGTCCAGTGACATGTTGTATATTTATGGGCTTGCCCCTATTCTTTAAAGTAAAACTATTACATTTTTGCTATCATAAATACCAAGATGAGTGTTTCGTAAGAATTCAAAAGTAATAATATGTTTCCCTTAAAGAAGTCATTCACGAGGTAACCATATGAATATACTGTACTGTGTTACTTTAGTTTTACTAAGGGGAACGATATAGCTGTTACGAATGCTGCGCATGATTATCAGTTGCAGCTTAAACTGTCTCCATTTTATGTCAGACAGTGGATTCAGCTGTAATACTGATTGAAGGATAAAGAAAAGAACGTAGTGTTTTATTCATCGAGAATTAGAGATTGTTTCATAATAATTTTCCACAATAATCTTATCACTACTAAGGTGTGACAGGATAAGACAAAATTAGAAAATAAAGGTCTAATATTGGCTTTCTTAGGGCCAAATAAGCTTGTTTCTGTTTTTTTTTTCTTTTGTGAGCTTGATGCCATTAGCATTACTCTAACCATATACACTTTGCTACTCCATTTGTTATTCCAAATCTAGGTGCCCTCCAGATAGAGCAGAGTGAAGAGTCTGACCAGGGGAAGTATGAATGTGTGGCAACCAACAACGATGGAACCCGTTACTCTTCCCCAGCTAATCTCTATGTCAGAGGTAGGAAGTATGTATTAACAAAACTAGTAGGATTTAGTCAAACATCATAATAAAATTGTTCTTAACACTGACAAGGAAAGTTAAATCAACCAATAAAGCCTACAGGGGCCATGTCCCACAAAGCCATTGTAAGTATGCATATTGTTTTTTTATTTAATTTTCTGTCCCTTGCACTTGGCTTACCTGCACTAATTTGACCTACAATATCATCTCTGTCATGTGTTTCTGGCCTGTTTTGTTGATTATCCCAATTCTAAATCCAGTAATTAGATTGCTTGCTGTGTTTATCTGCAAATTGCTTTCAAAATCTAACTGTTGGAAGTGGTAAATGGTGGGCAGCCTTTTTTCACTATCCCCACTGGTAAAAAGCGCGGTAAAAAAATAAATAAATATTTTTTTTTCCCACTGACCAAGGAAAGACAATGTAGGTCTAATTGCACTAAAATGATATGGAAAAGAAGATAAATGAATACTTTATTTGATAAGTTTAAATTTAAGTTTTTTGGTCGTGAAGCAGTTTTTTATGCGCACATAGAAGTTTCATTCTTATGATTTTATGGACAAAAAAACATACCTATTAAATCCAGTATAATGAATAATTGGTCTTGTTTATCAATACAGAAATTGGTGTTGCTAATATCTACTTTTTGTATTTTTCTTATGAATTTTGTACTGCTCTTCAGTCCTATGGTTAGCTTAAATTATCATTCAATACAAACCAGTTCCAAATTTGATTTAGCATTTAATAAAGAAAAAAAAGTATGCAGATTTTTAAATACCATAAGCTAACCACACGGCTTTGGCAGAATAATAGTAAACATTCATTTAATTTAGGATGTTTGAATTCCAGCAGGTAAAACTTTTTCTTTCCAACCTGTAAAGGCTGCCAGGGAGATACGAGGGGCTCCCTGCACCTTCAAATTGTTTGCGAAGCATTTGAACACCTTAAACATGGGCTTTTTACTCTCTGTGTTTCCCTTGTTTTTTCTCCTTTCCTTATTCATTTTGTTCTGCATCAAATTCCCTACATCCCTCAGAGCTACGAGAAGGTTGGTGTGTTTTTACTTTTTGAACACAACACAGTACAGAAAAAAAAGTGTTTTTTTTTCCGTTTTTTTGTTTTGTTTTTTATCTTTGAAATAAAAAGAGCTTATGAAAACACTGAAAGACAAACACATTACTATAGCCCCCCCCCCCCCCCCCCCCCCCCCCC
>CAJRST010014446.1:3338804-3403568 GCA_907169785.1 Menidia menidia
GTCCAACGTTTGCAAAGTACAATTTCTGTTTCCATTGCACATTAAGTACTCATGTTCCCATTGAGAATGTCCCTGGTTCTCGTCAGAATGCTTGACTGTCCAACAGGTGGTGCATGTTTGCATCTTCGAGGTGGTACGTTGGGACGATATTTGCATTTGCCTGACAGTCTATTTGCATGTTCTACCTTATAATGTTCGAACTACTCATCCCTTTTTCACAAGTTTACCCCTGTCAGTGTTCCTGCTTGTGTTTTTTCTTTGACTTAAAGCAGACTGTTGGGCTCAGGAGAAATTAAAAAGAAAACAGGAACTAAATGGTTGAGGGTTATCTGCATATAGCCATTAAACAATTTCCTTTTGGCAATCTTTCCAACTGAATTTTCTCATAGATAAAAAATAAGCTAAAAAACAAATCCATCCTTGGCTATAATTGGCACTAAAGTAAAGCATCAAGCTGTAAAAAATAATCTTGCCTGCAGAGATTATACATTTCCATGGATGAGGATGTTACTGCTCAGGAAGTCATGAAAGAATGATGCATTTAGACTGTTATCCACAAGTCTTGACAAATGTAATGATATTCAAATGAGAAGGATAATATTATGTCTGTGGGGAACTTGATCCAATTGGATATTAATTAAATATTGAGTGAGAAAAATGCAGTATTTAATAATGCAAGCAGTTCCCCTTGATTTTTCGTCTAGAGGGCTGTAGTCTGCTCCAGAGAATGGGCTTTGTGCATCACCAGCAGGCAGTTGGTAGTGCATTGTTTATCGTCAGTTCCACTACATACATTCTCAAATAGCTAATTAAAAAGCATATATATATATACATATTTAGAGGATTTAAAGTCACACATTGCAGCATTTTTTTTTTAGGTTTTCTTTAACAATCCTACCCAAGAAAACTAATATATTTCAGATGCTATGAGCAGTAACACTGACTTTATTTATAACCGGAATGCTCCCTTTAAGTTGTATAATATTACTTGGATGTCCCTGTCTGTTTGTGCCTATGTTCTTTACATGTTTACATATTTGTATAGACAAATCCTAACTGATAAAACCTGAGGACAAACAATATGTTCAGGATTTCCCCTGAGATGCTTTTGTTTTCTTTTTTATTCTCTCTGCCCACTCACTACTCCCAAGACCTTTAGCATGTGCTACAGCACATTAAGCCCTTCTTTGTAATAGCCTTTTATTAGATATTTTACAATGCGGCCCTCTCCTCGAGTCCCTTACATGGTTGCCTCACATAGTGTCAAGTTATTATTGGAAGCATGATGGACATAATGGATTGCTCCTCCATATAAAGCTGCCAGGCCAACCACTTGTTCATTGAATTAAAGATTTAAGTTCACTCAAAAGTGTAACTTCCTCTTTGATATTGTTGACTTTCATCCTTTCATTTTGGGAATATTTCTTAAATGTGTATCCACTGTAGCTGTCAAATGATATGCATTTGTTAATCCAGACTAACAACAACATAATTCATTATATTAAAAGGCTTCAGAATTCTTACTTATAATGCTCAAAAGCCAGGCCAGACACTTGAGCATTTTTAAGACTCATGATAAAACAGATGTATGTCTTCAAGTATCAAGTGACATATTGCTTTGCTACAACTCTTAAAGTGAACAATCACAGCTGGCCTTTTCTGTATAGTTGCAATTAGAAACTTGTCTCTTTATGAAAATGGGTTGAATCAGTATCATTAATGCTGATGATTTTGATTCATTGTCAGGCACAGATTGATTTGTAGAACCAAGGAATGTAAGGAGGTGGGGAATATTAATGCTTTATGAGCCAGTATAACTGTTCCTCCGATGATAAGCTGACATGTCATTTTTCACTGAAATTCACAGTAAAAAGAGAGGATGTATATTGTGTGTCTGTACTTAGAGGTGACAATTAAGTTCTATAATATAGGGTAACTTTTAAACGTTTATGTTCCTTCGCCACCTTCCTGGGATTATTGACAGTACGAATGACCTGGAACAAACTATTTGAGGCTTCTAATCTTCCACGATTTGTACACAAATCATGGAATAGTAGCTGGCAATATTAGCTAATTTGATTTTCTTTTAGTGATTCTAATTCACTCTGAAGTTCATCTGAAGTGGATGCATAACATTTGACAGAGCTAGGGTTTTGGATTTAACAGAAATACCACAGAAAGACAACCTTCTATGATGTTGCGCTAGACTCAGATGTACTTTTGTGTTTGTGTGATGTGAGAATGTGATGCGGCACATTGTCTCACATCAGCTGCAAATGCTTAAAAGATGTTTCTCTGCACCTGTGGAGTGCTGTTGACTCTCTCAGCACAGTTCTGTATAGATGTACCGATGGTTATTCAGTATTTTGTGCATGCGTTTGTGTTGGTGTTTACCCATTCATTTAGATATAAATAAACTTACTCTAAAACTCACGTTTATATAGCGAAACATACTCACTTTCTGTTCTTTAGTTAAAATGTTGTTTTTGTGACTTTTGGATGTAATTCAAAGACAGTTAAGACAGAATTACAGAACAGAATCTGAGACATTCCATTGTCAGTTTGTTTTTCACTATGTTTTGCTTTGTTTTTTATTTATTCTCAGTGCGCCGTGTGCCACCACGATTCTCCATACCACCGACAGACAATGAGATCATGCCAGGCGGCAGTGTCAATATCACATGTGTGGCAGTGGGCTCGCCCATGCCATATGTCAAATGGATGCTGGGCGCTGAGGACCTTACTCCAGAGGATGATATGCCTATTGGACGTAATGTCTTGGAGCTCACAGATGTCCGACAGTCAGCCAATTATACATGTGTGGCCATGTCAACCCTGGGGGTAATAGAGGCTGTAGCACAGATAACAGTAAAAGGTAACACTTCTTCTCATCACTCTCCTTTATAATTGGCTGCAGTTTAAAGACTGCTATTTCTGTAGAAGAGGACAGAAGTGGATCTTTTTCGTGATTGACTTCACAGCAACAGTATTTAGATTATACAGTTTTGAGCGGGAATAGTAATTACAAAACAATTTAAGCAGAAACTATTGTCAATGTTTTAGGGAAGCGTACCCTTTATTGCAACATCATACCATTTGCAGAGCTTTACTTAAGGCTTTACACAAGCCTCACCTCCAAGCGCAGTGCCTTTGAAACTAGAATACAGTGAAGTGCTTATCTCTCAGTTGTAGAACTGCAGAGCCACAAGCTCACCAAGATGCTTGCAAGATGCAGAGATGAGGGGGTACATGTTCAGGGACAAAGGTTGCGAGTATGGTTTGGTGTCCTCTTTAGACACTGAACTTATCTGAGAGTAACCATATCTACACTGTAGTGTACCAGAAAGATCCCAGATTTGTGTCACCAGGTTGTTGTGCACACAAGGGACAAACTGGAGCACACACACACACATTCGGTTTTATTTTCTGAGACATAACATAGAGATATTAGTCACAATATAACAGTCAGTCAGGTCCCCCAGTAGCCTACTTTAGATGGCATATAAAGACAATCTATAGCCCTGATATCTTTTGCTGCGCGCCACAGTGTTGGGAATTAAACCAATAAATTCACGTGTTTAATTATTAAAGAGATAAAGAGAAGTCTAAGATTAACAACAACAACAGCCCTGTTAAATGCTGAACACGGAGAATACAAGCCTCTGTTTGTCTTTGGTTTGTAGGAGTCTTCAGCTTTTAAAATAAATTAGTCGACAAAGATCTACTTGTGCAATGTTAACATTATATTTCAAAGTCTAATTCAAAGTTATGTATGAATCCTCATCACAGCATTACCTAAGGCCCCTGGCATCCCTGTTGTGACTGAGCGTACAGCTACAAGTATAACACTGACATGGGACTCTGGCAATCCTGAGCCAGTGTCCTACTACATCATCCAACACAAATCCAAGAACTCAGAGGACTTGTACAAGGAGATTGATGGTGTAGCCACAACTAGGTACAGCGTGGGCGGCCTGAGCCCTTACTCTGACTATGAGTTTCGCGTGGTGGCTGTAAATAACATTGGAAGAGGACCGCCCAGCGAGAGCATAGAGGCCAAAACAGCAGAGCAGGCTCCAAGCACTGCACCAAGGCAGGTCCGAGGTCACATGATGAGTGCCACCACAGCCGTCATCCAGTGGGATGAACCAGAAGAGGCTAATGGACAGATAATGGGCTACAGAGTCTACTACACCATGGATTCCACCCAACATGTTAACTTCTGGGAAAAGCAGATTGTTCGGGGATCAAACTTTGTCACCATCCAGGGTCTCATTCCCAATAAGACATACTACATAAAGGTTTTGGCCTATACGTCAGTGGGCGATGGGCCTCTCTCTCCGGACCTGCAAATAATTGCAAAGACTGGAGGTGGGTTTATTTTGATATTCTAATTATATTTTCTGCAGTGACAGAACTGCATCCTCAGACAAAAGAATGTGGATATTTCTGCATAAATCCTGTTACATTTTTTTTCAAATTGAGAGGGAATGTTGCAATGAATTTTTTTTTTTTTTTTTTTGCAAACTCCAGTTCCTTCCCAGCCGACTGATTTCAAAGGAGAGGCCAAATCAGAAACCAGTATTTTACTTTCATGGAATGCTCCACCACAAACTGGACAAGAAAATGCAGTCACAGGATATGAGCTGATGTACCGGAAGAAAGATGACAAAGAGGAGGTACATTTTCACATGCATTGTTTCACTGTGTCAAGCCTTTCAATTCTAATTGCATATAAAATGCTCAAAATCGAACCAACTTTTTTGCTGTGTTCATTTATGTTGATTTCCCCCTAACGATGTTGCCTTATGTAATTTATATTTACGAGCCTGATTTTAAAAGATCACAGACATGCTCCGTTATCGTTTGTCTCATGACAGCAGATGTATATAATGTTTAGAATATATGCGTTATGTGTATGTGTACAGTAACAGCTAAAATGTCAAAAGTCCCATAAAGTCCACAATTGAATCTGTCATAATATTACAATCACAAATCAACAAAGTATTGTCAATTTTCCATTTTATGATAAAGAAAGCAGTTTTATGTGTTTTTCCCCCCTTTTCTTTTCTTTTCTTTTTTTTTACACATTTCCCGTTATGTATAATATATGACAAAGCCAAACTCTCTTTGCAGAAACGGGTCAGCTTTGAACCAACAACAACATATCTACTGAAGGACTTGAAGCCCTTCACTACTTATTATTTTCGGCTTGCAGCCCATAGCAAACATGGAGTTGGAGCTTACACCAGTGAGATCTCTGCAGAAACTCCACAGACACGTAGGTCTTCTTCCTTATCTGACAGAACTGAAACTGTTTGGAAATAAACACATTTTCAAATGCATTGGAAATCATAAAAGGGACAGAAATGTCAGCAACGCCTGACTAAACTCAGATAAAGCATTTTTCTTTACGTCAGATGCATTTGAAAATGTTTAGAGATGTAATCTTTTAAACAAAAAAGAAGTGTATTAATATGGATCTGACTGTGCAGCATTTACCTTGAAAAAGGTTGCATGGTCAGTGTGATCAGGCTTTCCTGCAAAGGTCAGAAGACAAGGCTATCAAAAGCCATCACACTTCAACTTTGTTGTGTCTATTAAGTCTTGGACTTAAAAAATTAAGTCCTAAATTACATGAATATTCCTATTTGTTGCCTTTATATTAATCAGTGGGCCTGGTTGGCCTTTAGGGAGCCTTGTCTGTTGACACAGTGTGTAAGCCTAAACAGGAAAATACTTTAATTTTGAGAATGAGCTTTCTATGTAACTTTTACAGTAGAAACTGACTGACTTTCACATTTCCTTCAACTGTAATATGAATGATCCATTCAGATTAGAGTCAATACAGTTTTGGAGTTACATTACAGAAAGCTCAAAGCAAGAATAGTCTCCGTAGGTAGCAAGAACCTCAAGGCCTCTGATGTATGCAACTGTTGAATTGAATTTTTACTAATTTGTTTTAGTTAAAAATTGGACTGCTTTTGAACAGCAGTCAACTATGATTTAAAAAAAGAATTAAAAAAATAGATTATTGTATTTGAGTTTGTGGCAGTGGCATAAATCTGAGGACTCTGACATACAGAGGCAGAGCTCAGGTGGGTATGAAAGCTCATACATTAAAATTATGCCTGGACATATATTCTAAGGACTCTAAGGGAAAAAATATGCATGCCAATGTTATCAGCATCTAATACATCAGTCATGTCTCCTTGGGAAGTTCTCTGTTGTACAATCAGGCTTTTACCACAAACCAACAGGCTTCGGAAAGGTTGGTGACAAATAAAACATTTTTCTATTTTAAATCAGCTGCAGCATCAACCTTTATGTTTTTGGATTGATGGTAACTGCTTGCAAAATGTAAATAATTTAACTAAAGTTACGTCTTTACGTTAAAGTATATCATTTGAATTCATTAGCATTAGATATTTCAAGTAAGAATTATCCAGAGCCAGATATTTCATTTTGTTTTACTTAAATGTTCTGTTATTTTTTATATAAAGAAAAAGGTAGGTGACGTGCTGTGTTGTAAAGTTGCACTTTTTCCAATCAACGTTGTCCATTTGTCACATATTTGTTCATTTTTGTGATTGTCATTACCTTTTGTTTTATATTTATTTGTGATGTTACCCTATTTCAAAATAATTTTTATTTACCCCCATAAGTGTTGTGCTTTTTCATCATTTCATTTCATTTTCATTTTTCTTTTCGTTTTCTTCTGTTTGGTCAATTCTGCCACAACCACCCTGATCAAATAAAACATTGAAACTCCTTTGAAAACAACAATCCCAACCCAATGAATGGCCTCAAACAACAACAACAACAAAAAAAACAATGGAAAAAAAAACTGCTCATCTACAAAACCAATCCACAAAGCAGAACCAACAGGCCCACCTCAGGAAGTCAAGTGCTATAGCCCCAGCTCCACCAATATCCTGGTAAGTTGGAGGCCCCCCCCAGTGGAATTACAAAATGGGATTATAACACAATACACCATCCAGTATGCTGCGACCGAAGGGGATGATCCTGCTACTCATCAAATCTCCAGCATCCCACCGGAAAGCTACCAATTCCTTTTGGAAAACTTGGAAAAATGGACAGAGTACCGTGTAACAGTCACTGCTCATACAGATGTTGGAGCAGGACCGGAGAGCCTTCCACAGCTCATCCGAACAGAGGAGGATGGTATGTGTTCGCTAAAACTAAGCTCCAGCTGTAAACTCAGTCTTCCTCTCTATACCTTCCCCGTCAAATACTAACTGCTACCTGTATCTTCTTCTTCTTTTCTTCACCCTCTGCCTTCTTCTAAAATCGATACAATTCTATAAACCACATTCTGGACAATGGACCTTTTTCTGGTTTTTGATTTTCTTTTGTTTTTTGCCCCAAACAAACTGTGATTCACAAAGGCAGCATTTTGCCATTTTTCCGCCTTTATGCTGCACAATTTCAACACATGGTATGGCATTTTCAGCTGCAGGCCTACACCTTTCACAATGACCAGTTTTTTCTTTTTAACTGCAGCTTTTTTTACCTTCCAATTTTGGATGGCATACTTTTCACTAGCCCACATGTTTTTTCAGGAACTTGACAACAGGACAAGTTCTGGAGAGAAGGACTATCAAAAAATTATCTGGATTTTTTTTTTTCTCCTCCCATATGAAATGATCATTTTTATTCATACTTTCCCTTATTTCCTAGCCAAAATTCTTCTTGTGCTTCAAGCATTCAAAACTCTTGAAGCCCTTTTTGGCTCCACTTTTCTATTTTTGGCATTTTTATCCCATGTTTTTAAGATCCACTCTAACCATTTTTAATGTTTCAAATTGGGTCAATTGTAAGACCTGTTTTTGCTGTTGTTTTTTTCCCCTTACCATTGTTGAAATATCCGTGTCACGCAGCATTTGCTGCAGTGTACAGCACTTTTGTGCACTTTTTTTTTTCGGGGGTGGGGGGGATCACTGCAGCATTTTGAGCTACCGTATGAGAAAGGCTTAAGCTCGTGAAGGGGTTCTATATAATTTTGACCATTTTTCTTCTATCCCATGGTGTTCCTCCAGTTCCTAGTGGGCCACCTCGTAAAGTCGAGGTGGAGGCTGTCAACTCCTCATCAATTAAAGTGATCTGGCGTTCTCCGATGCCCACCAAGCAGCACGGTCAGATCCGAGGATACCAGGTGCACTATGTCAGGATGGTTAATGGGGAGCCTACAGGACAGCCAGTCATCAAGGACATACTGATTGATGATGCCCAGGTACAACACCCCCCACTGCCAGCCACCTCATTCTTCAGGCACATTGTTCTGCTTTGTCTCTCTCACCTTTATATGGGCAAAAGCAATATCTGATTTGTTTTAACTGTTGAGCCTACTGATAGTTTAACTTACACAACTTATTTTAGATTAATGATATTAACAAGACACAGTCAGTATGTAAATCTACCCCCATTCAAATCAGACTGCAAATATTGCTGTAAATATTTTTGTTGGTGATGTAGACAATGAATCCGTGTACATTTTTGTAGTTTTTAAATATCTTATTTGTTTTCTCTTTTTCCTCTCCGAACTTTGACATTACAATCAGTGGGAATTTGACGATTCTACTGACCATGTAAGTAGCTAAACTTGGACAAATTCTGGTGTTACTTTCTCCTGCCTTCATAATCTGCATCATGGCATTTTTTCCAACACTTAACTATTTGAAAAAAAAGCATTGTGGTACAAAGGACTAAGAGGATATTCAACCGTCTTGTAGTTGAAACTGTTTTATAGTCAAGGAACATCTTGATGAACATTGTACCTCGAGGACATTCAATGAACTGATGACATTGTACATGCAAAAATGTTTTCATCATCATGACCTGACAGTCACTTTGTGCCACACAAAAAGGACTGTTCTTGAAGTTATTTTTGGAACATAACTCCACTCCTACTCAGTGAAGTGTGACTCAGATTTAAGTATATGCTGAAAAAAAATCTCCATGATGACAGTGCCATCACATCCCACCTCTATCTCTCTGTAGCATATTTATATCAGCAAATGGAAATGAAAGTTTTACAGTTCAAGTTTTGTATCTTTTCAGGAAATGATCATCACAGAGCTGCAGGCTGAGACCACATATTCAGTTACAGTGGGAGCCTATACCACAAAGGGTGATGGTGCACGCAGCAAGCCAAAACTAATAACCACCACTGGTGCAGGTAATGTAACTATCATTGATAAGAAATATGTGTTGCCTTGCATAGTTCATATAAAAAGTCCATTTCCATTTGGCAAACTAATGAAAAGAAAGTGTTTGCAATATGCCATACTCAGTGTGACCATTCTCAGTGAGCATGCAACGTGTGGATACAGTCTATTTTAACCTCACTGGCATAGATGACTTATTTGGTATGAAAAGGCAAAATGGCATTTAAGGTGATTGAGAATTACTGTGAAAGACAAACTAAAAAAGAAAACTACTACCTCAAAATGCATCTTGAAATGAAATACGCTAACATACAAAAATACCACCAAACAAGATAGTTCTCCTTTTTTCTAAAACAAAAGTTTCCCTCTCTCCCTGACTGCCATTAGTTCCAGAAAAACCTCGACTTATGATCAGTACAACCAACATGGGCACGGCTCTCCTCCAGTGGCATCCCCCAGCAGTAACACACGGGCCCCTGCAAGGTTATCGCCTTCGCTTTGGCCGCAAAGACGTGGATCCTCTGACTGTTATCGAGTTCCCAGATCGAGAGAATCACTACACAACCAAGGAGATACATAAGGGAGCCTCTTACACTTTCCGTCTTTCAGCTCGCAACAAGGTGGGATTTGGTGAAGAGACGGTCAAAGAAGTGACAACGAATGAGGATGTTCCAAGCGGCTACCCGCAGAACATTAAAGCAGAGGGTGCCACCACCTCCACCATTCAGGTTAGCTGGCAGCCTGTTTTACTGGCAGAGCGAAATGGCAAAATAGTGAAATACGTTCTGCAGTATAAAGACATCAACAGCCCACGCAGCCCCTCAGAACTCCTCATCACTGCTCCGGAATCAACCGTCACCCTGGATGGCCTTATGGCAGACACCACTTATGATATTAAAATGTGTGCCTTCACCAGCAAGGGTCCTGGTCCCTATAGCCCAAGTGTCCAATTCAGGACACAGCCTGTGGATCAAGGTAGGACCAGTCCCTGAACTTTTTTAGCCTTTACCCTTTTAAAAATCAGCCTTTCCCTGCTCAGCATTGTCCAACCACAACTTGTTTTGAGCACCTCAAAATGGCAGAAGTTGACTCAACCAGAAGACTTTGGTATTAACATGCTGCCCTTTCATTAGTCTGTTTGATCTATGATTTAAGAAATCACATGAAGTAAGTATGTATGTCTCTTTGTGTCTTGTCAGTTGAGCAAAGGTCAGTCATTAATATTTAAGAGCCGGTGTTGGTAAGAAGGTAAGAACAGTATTGAGTTCAGCATAGCATTGCTATCAGTCTGGTTTTGAAGGAGACATTTCCAGGTAAGCACTAGCTTGGAATAGTCAGAAACAAATAATGCATTGTGTCTAAATCACCTGCTCCCCCTTTCTTTTAGCAGTGTTTGCAAAAAACTTTCATGTGAAAGCTGCTATGAAGACATCAGTGTTACTTACATGGGAGATTCCAGACACTTACAACCCAGCACAACCTTTCACAGTGAGCATTACCAAACTAAATATACGAACTGCAACTCAAGTCGATATAA
Source organism: Menidia menidia (assembly GCA_907169785.1). NCBI lineage: Eukaryota > Metazoa > Chordata > Actinopteri > Atheriniformes > Atherinopsidae > Menidia > Menidia menidia. The sequence continues at coordinate 3,349,530 of CAJRST010014446.1, forward strand.
AAGTATATAACAGCAGGGTCTACATGAGTCATCGACTTTTTTTGTACAGATCCTCTATGACAATGGGCAGAGCGTGGAGGTGGATGGGAAGTTAACAGAAAAGTTAATCACTGGTCTTCAACCTGAGACACAGTACTCGTTCCTCCTAACCAATCGTGGAAACAGTGCTGGTGGTCTGCAGCATCGTGTGTCTACCATGACAGCCCCAGATGTCCTCCGCACTAAACCCTACCTGATTGGCAAGACAAATTCAGATGGCATGGTGACTGTCGAGCTACCATCAGTGCAGACATCTGAGAGAGTTAGGTAAGAATGAACTGCCAATGGAAAGGGAATTTCCATGGAGCCTTTTTTGGAGCCCTTGAAATTTATTGATTTGTGTTGGGGGGTTTTTCCACACAGTGTAACCAATGAAACTGTTAACAAGAGAAAATGTCATTCTAATCATCACTGTAGTGGCTTTCACCTCTTGTAATTGACAGAACCCAGGAATCATAATTTATTTTTTTTAATTGACCACAAAAATGTCACATTTTACTTGTAATCAGGCAATATCACTGGCAGCTTCCTCTATCTATTTTTAATGTCTGCAACCATTTTTAACTGATGCAACGCGAATGGAAATAAACAACTTGACATGACAACTCACCTTGTCAGAGGTGATTCTTCCCAAACAGTCATTTATATTCATCCCTACATTTCAGTGTAATATCCACTTCACCTCAGTCATTACACACTGGAGCAGTCCCACTCATTTAAGCACACTCCTCTAAGCCGTATAAAGTCTCTTACAGCCTTTCAACAAAGCCCATAGTTGTCAGAAGGCCAAGGAGCACATCCGATTGCAGACTGAAGCTTCAAAATCATCTTGGGTTTTTTGATGTTGCTGGATGCACTTGGCCCGCTGTTTCCCATGCCAGGGCTTAAGCTAATTAGTTTTCCATTAGCCTACCTAACTGCCATGCTGGCTAATGCTAGCGTGTGCAATGCCCAGCCATATAGCTCAAGTTTGACCGTTTTCTCTCTCATCACCCTGATGAAAAGCTACAAAATCCTTTAATTTTGTATTATTTACTGCATATACAGAGGCCTCTTACTAAGACCCCAAGAGATCTCAGAGAGGTGAAACCACACCATATGTTTTCTCTGAGCATATTTAAAACAAGAAACAACGAAAGTTGTTCTAATTGAATGATTAGAAATCACACACCTTTCATGCATTTGTTTTGTCTGTTTTTTTTTTTTTCTTAGTATCATTTGGCTTTTGTTTTTGGAGACCACTGCATCAACTGACTTCCAAAAGTAGCATTCTGAATAGAGGCAGTATTTGTTCATCCTAGTCTACAATGATAACATGTTCTAAATTTTTTCAGGGGATATTTTATTGTAGTAGTACCTCTCAAGAAGCAGCGCACTGGGAAGTTTTTCAAACCCTGGGACAGTCCAGATGAGATGAATTTGGAGGAGGTAGGTTAAAACATTTACTTTCTCCCCTGGTGACTTGGAATCAGAAGAGAATAGTAATACTGAATTTGCAGACTTCAAGGCTTTCTTCTTATTGTAACCACATTCTTAATGAAGCCTACATAGCTTTCAGCACACACTACATATTTATTTTCTCAAAATAGAAAGAAAAAATAAGTTGAGGCAGTTAAGCGAGCAGAAGAGACAGAAGATGAGGCTTCCTGATTGACGCAAATAGCTGCAGAGAGCACTGTTCATATGGAAATGAGAACATGAAGTAGCCATCGAGTGCACTGCAAACTCCAATCCCATCCCACCTCCTCCTCCTCCTCTTCATGTCTGCGGTAATTACCTGAAGAGCTGCATCAGGCCTTCATGTCTCTTCTCATTCCAGGCAAAGCTAGGTTACTGCATTTGCACAAAACACTTGACAACTTTTATATTTAGCCACGTGAGATCATTCTGAAGCTCCATTGCATTGCATGAATAACTATACGGGAGAGCTTTTATCATTATGTGCTTTACGCTGTGATTACATTTCAAATATTCCTTTTGACGCAGCACCGCACACAGACGCTTGATGGTCCTACTAATTCAGCACATCGTTTTTCTAGTTCCTCACTTTAAATATTAGAAAAATAAAAACTTGTTTTCTTTAGGCCACAACTGTTTTAAACTGTTGGTAATTGTTTCATATACCATGGAAATCAAACTCATTTTGAAAAAGTGCCTCCTCTTATATTCATATTAATATTGCAATATATCACATGACAAGGAGAATATAAGAAAACACACAGTGTCTCATCCAGCATCGGTTTTACAGCTCATGCCCACAGGCCCACATCTGTGGCCTTGACCAATTGCCCAAAAGTCACCCTTCTGTCAGAATTTATTTGTTTGTCAATATTGGCTCTCACCTTTTCACAACTTTTCCCAAGGGCAGCTAGATTTAGCCGTGTTGACAGGAGAGATGATTGAAGACATTATCGGGCAGCACCAACAGCCCCACAGCCAAAACAAAGCACACACAAGAACACACTCTGATGTGAATGACAGCCTCACACAGCGCACACATGGGTGCACACACATTCACCCATATATACAAGTCAGAGATATGCATTCAGACACCGAAACAGCTAGCCCGGCCTGATTAGCATAATTATAATCCCTGCTTTGTCCTCAAAATTTGAAGTCTGATGATACAGACTTGTATGAAGGATGCAGTGTTGCTTTCAGCCTCTGAAAATCGTCATTATTAACCGCTGGTAAATAGGAAGAAGTAAAATGACTTACCCCAGGAAACTATATAGATGGAGAAAAAAGGCCTTTTATATGAAATGTGTCACAAAGCAGTGTTTGAAGCCATTTGTTCGCAAGACACATAGCTTTACCCTCACACTGAACAATCTCTATTCATATAAAAAAAGGAGGGGGAACACAAAAGTGCACACTTTTTATTGGTTAAGTAAAATTTTATTGGTTTACAAATTTAAGCAGAAAGTCCTCTGTATAATAAAAATTGTTTGAACTATGTCAATTTTGAACTTAAAATCTATTTCACTGTTTGAAGCTGTGGAAATCTCAGATATTTTATATCCTGTAAATCCACGCAATCTCAGTTTCTTTTGCGGTCTGAAAACTGATTAAACATGTCACTGACCTTTTCTGTAATGTTACACGTTTTGCAATAAGGATTTTGAGTTTAGCAGTCAGAACAAGATAGATGGATTGACTGTGTAGATGTATTTTCATCTGTGTAGTTAAAGAAGTCACCATGTGTTATCAACTGTCTGCTTCCTACTCCGTAGCTGCTGAAGGAAATAAACCGAACAAGCAGAGGCCTTCGGTTCCAGAGACACACTGAACCCAAAGCTTATATTGCTGCCTACTTCAAAGACCTGCCCAAAGAGTTCACCCTGGGAGATGGGAAGACCTATGGGGACTTTGAAAACAAGCAACTCCAGAGTGGCCAGGAGTACGTCTTCTTTGTGCTTGCTGTTTTAGAGATGTCGGAAAACGTAAGTCTAATATTTTTGTTTATTCTTTCCCTCAAAACCATCTCATTTTTATTTGCGTTCATCTTTGGGCTCTAGGTTTGTTGTCTCTGGGAGTTCCCTTAAAAGTGATTCAAACATATCTCCCATGGGTCAAAGTTTTCCCCTGGTCAAATGTTTTCCTTGAACACTTGTGAGGCTTTGGCTTGAAAACCTAAAGCTGTAGCAGACCCAAGAAGCTGACCCTTTTTGCATTAGGGAGACAAACCCCTTAAGAACTCCGTTGATCGCAAGAGCACCTCGATAAGAAAGCTCCCCTTTAATTGCATCCTATGTGTGGTCCACCTTATCTCACCGCTGCTGCAGCTACTGTGTGTGTGTGTGTGTGTATGTGTGTGTGTGTGTGCATCTGCAGGGACGAAAGACCAGAAAGCTGCATGATTAGGTAGCTACAGGCAAGATGATGGATTTGATGAGCTCCAGGGCTTGTAGTGCTGCTTCACTCGCACTACACTAACCCTGAGATCAGGTGGAGCAAAAACGATAATGACGGATAGAGGCAAATCTTTAATTTGTCCATTGAGGCATGTCTTTTCTATTTTTCGCCCCAGAAGACCTTTTTTTCATTTATCTTCACTTAGAATAGAAAATGGTTCAATCATGGCTTGTGTATTGGATATCATTTTTGATTGGCCCAACTACTACAGCACAAACCATAACACAGGAAAACTTTATTACAACAGAATAGACTTTTCCCTTCTATAGTTGGTTATGTAGTATGTTAATATTTAGCAATTAACATATACTCTCTGCATGGGTTACTTGACAAGAGGCTGTTTGTCTGGAATATGTTTATATGTTATTTAATATGTTAACATGTTTCGACGCATACTGTAAAACAAATTTTTATCAAAGGATGTAAAAGTGAAAAACATAAATATTTGGATATAACTATAGAAACATGTGGGTTCTTTTTTTATGGCTGATTTTGAACATGTTTTTCCTTTTTCTTAATCAAGATCATGTACGCCACCAGTCCATACTCGGACCCGGTCGTTTCAGCGGACATTGATCCCCAGCCAATCATCGATGAGGAAGAGGGCCTCATTTGGGTGGTGGGCCCTGTGCTTGCTGTTGTTTTCATCATATGCATCGTAATTGCCATCCTCCTTTATAAAAGGTGAGCTATCGAAATTATTTTATGACCATAAAAGAAATTCACCAAAATCAATCTCAGAAGGATACTACTTTGACATATAAACACACAAAGCAGAGCAAGGAATCTTCAAACATATTCATGCAATACAGTCTAAAATTATTAGTGGGAATTGAATATTTCAATTTCTACAAACCAACATAAGAGCACATTGTGAGAAGCTTTTTACTTGAAATCCTGAGGTGCACTGGTCCTCAAACTAAGCATGATCCTCAATCTCAGTAATGCTCATTAAATCTTGCATGAGTAAATCCAAACATGCAGCTATCCAAACTGTCAAGACACCAAGTGCAGGCACCCACAATCCTTCACACAGACACGTCTCCTCACTGAAGGTTAATCAGACACGTGCCTACACACACGTACAAACTCGCTTATCGCTGCTGCAAACACTTTCTGAAGTGCACTTTCACACAAAATCAAAACGGATTTTTTTTTTCTTTAAACCAAAACCCCCTAGTGATAGTCAGAGCCCGTCCTGCTGCTGCTCATCAGTCAAGCGTAGGAGGGAAGAGCTTTGATTATCTGCTGCTTGTCACTGCGTGTATACAGCTTGAGAAGGACCCCTGGGTCCGGGCTTGTTTCCCAGCCATCCCAACCCCTCCTCTCTCCCGATTGCCTATTCCACAGGAGAACTCGGTTCCAGACCTGCACTTTGACCTTATACTACCCTCCTGCTTTGCCAGGACAGGGACAGCTGATAAGCATGCATCTGTACAGTTTTATTTATGTCTTTCATCCTTTGTTACCTTGCCACCTCTCACCTTTTACTTTAAGCAGATTTTCCGCAGAGTTCATTCTATCAAACATCCAGGCCTAAGCAGAATTTTACCATAGTCAATGTGGAGTTGTACAAGGTGAGACTAGTCATTGAAGACTCAGCACAAGCTAAAATTGGTGACAGCGCTAATATTAAATGGGTATAATCTACTGATATACATCAATGGACTGCCAAGCAAAGTCACTTTTCAGGGACATTCCACAAATAATTTGCAGATATATTTTCATCTAAAGGAAAATGATCAACTAAGTTCTGTTAAACTCTGGTTAACAGCCAAGGTATGACCATGTGCTGGAAGGAAATTGTTCACTTACATGCACGTTTATGATACCAGCTTATGTCTGCTGTTATATTAATCTTTTTTATGATTAAATATGCATATGCAAATATGCATGCTTAATTCATGCACATTCAATGATTATTATCCCATGTTTTGTTTCAATGCTATATGCATGAACATTGAAAAAACAATTTGTAAATTTTATAAATGCAACAGTGGAAGAAAGAAGACAGATATACCAATTAAGAGTCAAGAGATGACTTCTATGCTTGAAGAAGAACAAATCAGCTGAAACTGCTTGAAATAGCAGAGCTATGATGTACAATTCTTAGTTGCACCTTGGAATCTTAAGTATTTGAAACAAAGACCCCAAAGGCAGCATAATTGAGCCTAATCCCTTAACATTGAAGCATCACCAATCTTGCACACAAAGCAAAAGTGAGATGAGATTGTTATCCTTTGTCTCCAATGCAGCCAGTCAGTTATTTTTAATTATGTTAAGCTAAAACGTTTTAATTCTCTATAATATCTTATGTTTTTTTTCTTGCTTTCCAATGGAGCAGCAAACCGGACAGGTAAGGGACAAATTATTGGGAAAAAAGGCTAAATTTGAGCTACACTCCGTTGGTCAGCATGCTATATCTAAATATACACACCCCACAAAGGAGTCCATCTGTATCAGAATGATCTGGAATCATGTAATTTTCAAGTTTATAAATATTTTTTTCATATAGTTTCTGGCTAAACTTTTTTGTTGATAACAGCTAATTGTCAGGTAAAACAAAAACCAGCCGAACTCCGTCTTTTTTTCAATACTGACAATTACATCTACATTCAAGATTTTATAACATCTCTACTTTTTAAATCATTATTAATAACCAAAAAAAAAACATCTACCAAACTCGTGTTAATATGCACTTTGTTAAAAATCTAAATACACTGCTGAACCCCCTGGGACTTGTATAGCAGTACAATAGGCTCACCCTTAATATGTATAGAAAAAAACAAATAGATTGCCATATAAGAGAGATTAAACTCCTCCCTAACTAATAGCTGAATCCACACTCCTGCTGACAGTTCTGCTGAAAAGTGGATATTAAGTCTTACAAAGGGTAGCATTTAATTGCAAACAGTTATTGTACTGCATGCCATTAACTATGAAGTAACATTGTTTGGTCTTCTATTCCTCTCACCTGCTTAATTACATATCTGCTTCTTTTTTTCATAAGACAACAATACACATTCTGAAGTCGTACAATAAAAACATAATACGTTTTCTCATCTTAAACAATTCAACAGAAAAAGAGCAGAATCCGAGGCAAGAAAAGGTAGTCTACCCAACAGCAAAGAAATGCCACTTCATCATCCCACTGACCCAGTTGAACTCCGACGTCTCAACTTCCAAACACCTGGTAAGTATTCCAATAAGGCTGATGTGTTAATTCCTGAAAAGTTGACCAAATACAGTGTAACAAAACAAAACCAATTTCACAGTTTACTGTCTTCTTTGAAAGGAACAACAAATACATTTCACAGTTAGCCTTCCATCAGTCGTGTTCCATTTAAAACTCCTGCTGACACAGAGGACAATATTCATATGCTGTAAATAGTCATCAATGAGATTGGTATGAAACAAGACAGCATTTTGTAGGGAAACAGTGGACAGGTGCTACGAGGAGGCAGAAAGGGTCAAAGCTGACACCCTCTTCCCTGGAGATGCCTCATAATGGAAAATGAATCAGGAATGCAAGCTTGACACTTCCATGGCATATGTCAGCTTCCTGCACTTGGGTTATCTAGGTCATCACAACTTGTCATGCTAACTCAGAATAGTACTTACTCATTTGGATGTACTGTTTAAAGTCACAGGGTGTTGCATTGCAGAAGGTGGGGAAAAGCAAAATGTATAATGGTATGCCTTGTTCCCAGTATAAATCCAGCTATAATGCTTATTTGTTTCAATCTTAAATGATGAGGAGACTGTTCAGTTATACCACTCAAGCTTTGTTCAGTCATTTGGCCATTTGTCACCCTGAGGGGAAAAAAATGCAATTGCACTCTGTGTATTATGAGAAAAATGGTGTGCACCTTTACCTCCATCCCGGCTAAGAGCAGGGCACTTAATTGCCTTTTTGACTTCTGGCATTGGCTGCTTTGGGACAGGTATTCAGAGGCTGCCAATAATGTAATATCAAAGACATACTTTTAGATCAACTCAAATGAGAAGAGGAGGAATTATCCCCCCCAGGCTCATTTTTACAAAAGATTATGCATATTTATGAAAGCTCTTCAATGATTTTAGGACCATTACCGACTGTTTCATCCTTACAGAGAGGTATTTTTCTTTTGACTCGGAGTGATCCCAACCATCCTTCTACTATTTTACTCGCCTCTTAAGCCATTATTTCTCCCTCCACACAAGCCTTTCGGAGAGATAGTATCTTAGGAGAAAGTGACAAGAAAAAAATGCTGGGTTCTTTTTTGGCAGTAAGAGAACAAGTCTTGAAGCACTTCCACATTCGACCCCCCCCCCTTTACCTCTCCTCATTGGACATTTTCATCTTCAGGATGCTTGATGTTTGAATGATGGCATGTCAGAAAAGCCACTTTCATTGTCCCCCCATGGTGAAAATGGATTCTGAGTGGTGGGCTGCAATAGAAACGGGCTTTGCCGTTTTTCAGAGTATTAAGAGTGGGTGGAAAAACAGCAAAGCTTCCATTAGCTAATGCCCACTTGTGCCCGAAACCAACATGAAACATCATCTCTAAGATATACAGAGCACCTGTCACTCACTATGTGAGTCAAAATTGCCTGAAGTTCATAAGCTCCCTAAATTTGGTTGTATAATGAATTGTGGCAGCTTTTTTTGTGTGTAGATTTCGTCCAAATCTTTTTCCAAAGTCAGGACAACAGTCTTTAATCTGACTTCAATTCTAACTTTTTAAATCATAGCAAAACTTTACAGCCTAAAATTGAATACAGTTTGCTCTGCAAGGGGAAAATTGTGTCAGATTTCTAAGGTTTGAATGAATATCAAATAATATGTCTAAGTTGAAAAAGAGTTTGTGGAACCCGAATTATAAATGCTTTCAAGTTTTATTTAAATTAAATAAGCATCTCGGCACAGCAGAGTTGTAGTCTGAAATCTTGTTTGTTACTAATACATTTCTCATTTAGAATTACCATTCAGCTATTTCTAATCACATTTCAGCTTCTACCCTCTTTTCTAAAGAAAATAATCATCACATTGCTATGACATCTGCAATGTAGTTAATTCCACCGCCGTTTCCTCCACAGGTTCAGGTGTGCCCAGTCACCCCAGTAACCTCCATTTGTCAAGTTAGTTGGTCTCGATTATGCATTTGACACAACTTTTATTGTTTTTTCAGCTTTAATTCCCTCCTTTTCTTTTTTTCTGCCTAGTCTTGTATTCCCATCTGCATCTAATTCATCTGATGTTAACGCTATGTCATCACAGGAGGCGGAGTTTGAAATGACAGCCTGAAAACATGTCATCACTCAAAGCAGATGTCAACAGCTGGCCTAACCATTCAATGTTTTTTTGTTTCTTTGTTTTTTGGGATGTGTGTCTGTGCATTACTGTCATGCTAACTATCTACTTTAGCATTCCATGTGAATAACATTCTTCTCTCTTAATAGGGAGAGTCCCAGTGGGGGGTAGGGGGTGGGGGGTGGTTTGCGGGGCAGGTCTGCTCGATGATTTCTCATTGGCTTCTGTGTCCATATTCTCTTTATGAGCATGGTCACTGCTTTGAGTGAACAAACTAGCCTAACAAGATCCACTTTCCATTCCTCCTGTTATAACCACATGCTGCTTATCTAATGGTTCACTGTTTGCCTGTGCTTGGGTGATGCCCTCTTTAAAGACTAGTCACTAACATTTCAACTCAATCTGATCAACAGGTATGGCAAGCCACCCTCCAATCCCTGTCATGGACTTTTCGGATCATCTGGAACGCTTGAAAGCCAATGACAACCTAAAGTTTTCACAGGAATATGAGGTGAGTGTAAAAAAACAAAAATCCTTATTAATCCTTATTTTTATTCAGTAGTTTAGAACCATCATTTCTGAAGCAATGCAACACCATGTATGTGGCCACAACTTAATGTTATGCATTGAAATACAGAAAGTAAAAAACTTTCATTTTTTAGGTGGAACGAATCGGGCTCTTAAAAAATACCTGCTACATGTCTAATGAATTGTTAAAGACGATGAATCCGTCTACCTTTATCAGCAGTAACTTAATATTGTCATTTTCTTTATTGTGCCAGCAGAGGAAATACAATCCTGAGCCTTCCACCACTGTACTTGACAGCTGAGTTGAATCACTCATCTAGCCTTACAAAGCAGAGCAAACAGGAGGTCTTATATGCGCAAGATCTTAATAGCCACCCATTTACTGCCCATTACTTTTTGAGGGTAATTCAGTAGCTCCAAAGTCTATGAAGGGCTGGCCAAACTGCCTTATTACTGCAGCTTAAATGCTTTTCAATTCCATTTTCATGCAAAAGCCATTCCATTTTATGCAAAAGCAGTAGAGAACAAATTTATAAACACAATGAAAGATTTTGATTATGAATATTATTGCTCCCCATTCTTTAAATATATTTTGAGGATAATATATTTTGATTGTGGTTTATGATGAGTTCAGAGCACTAATACATTTAGTTGATATGCTTATAAAACAGTTAATATTCACTTCCTTTGGGCACTATCTCTCAGCCATTCATATGTGATATATAGTTAATTTATCAATAATGAGGGACATTATTAAATACTGCTTTTCAGTAACGAGAAATAGCTCAGATTTGTAACTAGTCTGTGTGCTATTCTTTTATGTGCCATAAAATCCTCCTACTGATGAAGGAAAGATTAACATGATGCAATCATTCACTCTGTGACAAATCCATGCCGCATGTTTTTGTGTATCCCACAATTAATTCTGTATGTAGTCGTCATTTCCTGTCTGGCAAAATATTTAATTGAGACAGCACTTAAAAGTAAAAATATTAAAATATTCATCCCCATAATCTTTTTCCCACTTTCATCTACATACCATAATTCATTTACATTCAAGTGTCCATTGACAGAAGTCAGAATAAATCAAGTTTTACTGAAACAGATTACATCTATTAATGAGACCCTTCATTGCATCTGCTCTGTTTTAGAGAACAATCATTTCCTTTCGATTTTATTTGAGGGAGATTTAATGAAAAAATGTGAAATTCAGTGGTCACAGCCAAAAATAACAGTGTGTTTTAGGGTTGTTGTTATTATGGCTTTGAACCATCTTAAATCATTTTCGGATTTATATTGTAGAAGTAAAACGTTATACTAATGATACCACATTTATGTCACACATTCAAAACTTAAATCGCTAAATTATATCCTCATAAAATTTGAACAAATTACCTGAAAGGCATATTAGATGAAAAAGCTAAAATTAAGACTAATAAGCAGTGGCTTTATGACCTCATGCCGTGTTTGAAACTGGAAAGGATTAGATGTTCTCTTCAACACGCAACTGGTAAATTTGAAAAAACCTGGGGAGCCTTTCTTGACTCATTTCAAAACATACAATAATGCTCCAGATTATTGAAGTTAATTGATTTTATTAAGATATGTTCCATTTCTGTCAGGGATAGGAATGCAGTGGGTGGACCTACTGGGCAGTGACCTGGGTGGGCTAAAGGGGATTACTTTGGAGGGATTATTTTCTCTGTGTGTATTATTTTATGTATGTGTTAGATATACTTTAACTAGATACACTTATTTGTATTCACAAACTGTATGTATTAAAAGAAAAAACTCAATAAAAAGAACTTTAAAAAAATTAAGACTAATAACAATAATGGGTACAGGTTAAAGCTATGGTTTTATGCTTTAATTACAAGAGAGTATTTTAACCTGTGGCAAAAAGATGTTCTTGTAAGGTTACTGCAGGAGGAATTCTTCCATTATGGAATATTTCATCTATGTTTTAGAGCCTTTATGCCTGACAGTTTCATCTACTTGAGGGGGTTTAACAACAGCATTTTAAAAAAGCAATAGTATTTGTCATCCTTTGCTCGCCTGTAAATGTGCCATTAGAGTAGGAACATACAAAGATAATTTGCAAACCAACACAAGACAGACCTAAAAGGCAGAACAATTCAGCAGTTTGTTTGTGTTTTATAAAATCAGTCAAATCGATCAAAGCATAGCCACTGTAAGAACAATTTTTGTAGATACAAACTAAAATTGAGTATAATGCAATGGATTACACTCTCCTCTGCTGTTATCAAAGGCACATCTCAATAAGCCTTTGAAAGTACATACAGCTGTATGTAGTTTAAGACTGTTAGAGCTGTTGTGTGATTATATGTTCCAACACTATTAACCAAAAAGTTCCTTTTCTCTTTTAGTCCATCGACCCTGGTCAACAGTTCACATGGGAGCACTCAAACCTGGAGGTCAACAAACCAAAGAACAGATATGCCAACGTGATTGCCTATGACCACTCCAGAGTCTTACTCTCTGCTATTGACGGTATGCTGTTTTTATCCAAAACATAGCCAGTACAAAGAGGTCCCCATAACCTGAGAAGTACAATCCCACCATTCACACACAAGAATGTTCTAGATGCCAGTTGAATAGATGCATAAATAAATTTGATAAATACAAATATTTAAGGCTATTTTCCTTTAAAATAGTTAGGTAGTCACACAAGTCAGAATAAACCATATGCAGTTGCAGACAACAGGTTTTACCATCAACCTGTTTGTCTTCAGGTCAAGTAAATTCTTACATCACCCTGGAGTTAAGCATAATTACCTTTAAATAAGGGAAACATGCATACTTGATTAAAGCATAAGGTTGGGGAAAGTGTCGTTTAAATAAAAACTTCATTTTCAAAAAACACATAAGACTGAGCTACCAATACAACATGAAAATTCTAATAATCCCCCTTGCAAATACAATTAGATTTGGAAGCAGTGCTCTGGAAGTGAAATTTTTTAGCTCAAGTGTCGCATTCACAATGTCATAAGTCCATTACAGACTAGTGCTGTTGGAGTGCATAAAGATGTGTAGCACACCACAGATTCTCAAATGTACATGCACTTTGAAAAGGCCCTCCAAAGTGCTGACTCCTTTGCCAGTTTATGATTAAACAAAATTGTCCATATACACACATTTGCTATTAATTAAACATTTCCATTGAGCTATTCCTGTGGAGGGAGATGGCAAATATAGTGGTTAATGGATAATGCGACGAAGAGACAGATAAAGACTCAGAAAGCCCTTTTTGCAGGCTCCAAGAAACAGCACACAGCTTAAATGTTGATGGCGTTCCATTAGCCAGCCAACACATCTGTACAACCACATTGGAGTCTATGTGCTGTGTAAAGTGAGTAGTTCTCTGCCAGAGGGGCATGAGGGACATCTTTTCCCTTCCAGAGCTTAAACAAAGCTTTTTGGCAAACAATGTGTCTATTGTTTACTTTGATTAAGGTCTTTGAACAGAGCGCGATTGGTGATTTGACATCAGCGATTGGAGAAAAGTTTTATTAATGTCGGGATGGATATATGTGCATTTTTTGGTGAACAGGCACTGTCGTAGTGACTACATTTAGTTAATTAAAGTTCATTAAAAGACCAAATCTTCCAAAATTCTGACACCTGACAAAACAACTAGAAGCCAACCTTCCAAAAAAATCCTGAACCTCTAAAGTATTACTGATGTCATAAACAATTCTACACTAAAACTACCAATGATATGCTTAATAGGTTGTGTAGAAAGTTTAGCATTTCCATTAGTTTTTGTTGGCACAATTCCTCCAAAAAAGTTGTCCTGCTACAACTTCTACTTACGTACTTTAAGTTTGAAACAACTACTCAGCATTGCAGAATTTTTTCAACGAGTATTTGCGAAACTCTGTAAAAGGAGAGTTTTTTTAACATCATGCCAGCTAATGGAAAATTCTATTGAAAAATATTCAAAATCAACAAAAATGTACACACCATGCTTGTTATGATTTTACTCCCCAAAAGCTCTCAGCATTTCTTTTGAGATTACTTTGCCAAGCTATGATGAGGACCGAGTTCCAAACAAGACTGCAAAAAGCAGCAATGTTTATTTTTTAATAGCCATATTGACTTAGAAAGCTGAAGAATTTGTACAAATCCTGAGTGACAGAGAGAAGAAAAGCAAAATCCATTTGCAAATGGGTATTTAAAAACTTGTCTCATTCTCATTAAACTACAGTAATGTCTCCATTTTCTTTTCTTTTCATACTGAAAACACAGTGGGCTTAATTGTACTTATCCCTTGTCCATCACAGAAATGCACAGCCGCCTGGTTGTGTGGACAGCTTCAACAGCAAATGTGAGGGGGGGTGGGGAAAAAATTATGTGGGTGGTTTCTTTTAATGTGCTCACATTCTATTTCCTTTCCTTTTTCTGTTGGCTAAGTTACCTGGGAGTGAGAGGGAGTCTGAGGGAGTGGAGAGCGAGAGAGCACTCAGAGTGAGGGGATTCTCTGAGACGTGGTGCCCATGCAGATGAGACTTATCTTGGTCGACCATGTGTGCGCGGAGCCCCTAAACTGCCAGTCCTAAAGCATTGACTAGCTGTCAGCTCCGTCTTTTCTGCCTGCATTCGAAAAGGCTGCTGTGCCTTTCATTTAATATTAGCAAAGGAAAGAGAGAGGGCGGCTGGGGAAAAAATTGTTTTGCTAGTTTATTGTTGGTTTGTTTTTCTCCATATGAGACCAAGCCTTATCTGTGTGTCATTTGCAGATATGGTAGAGGGGAAAATAAACCACTGATTTAAACATGTAGTTGATAGCAAACCCAAATTCTTTTGGACCAAAACACTGCCTCAGAGAGTGATTTTTCTTTTTTTTTTTGCATTGAAAAACATTGGTTTTACTCCCATAATTTTAGGTCATACAAAGAAGATACATGTATGGTGTTATCTGAGCAAATCCTGACGTTATATCTCAATCTGTCAGCAAAAAAATACTAAAGCACATATAGGAGGACTCAAATAATACATTGTATTAGTTCCATTGTCTGTGGTAATATGCATCCAATTCTAATTAATAAAAACTTGAACTGAAAAGCATGATCTTCTTTCTCTAAAGGTATCCCTGGAAGTGACTATATTAATTCCAACTACATAGACGGCTACAGAAAGCAGAATGCCTACATTGCCACCCAAGGATCTTTGCCAGAAACATTTGGTGAGTTCTGGAGGATGATATGGGAGCAGAGGAGTGCCATCGTTGTTATGATGACCAAACTGGAGGAGAGATCCAGGGTAAGGGTTTAAATAAATACATAGAATGTACATATTCATCCATTCTACCTACAGATATTGTCAGCTGTCCCAAACTGTTGGCCCACTGGTTCAAATTATTTGTAGCTTGACTTTAAGGACCTAGTGCTGAAAGTACAGGATAACATTCTGTGATGAAATAAAGGACTGTTAAGCTTGTCTGTCCAGCAACCACGGTGTCAAAAGTCACTATTTTTTACAAACATTTCACAATGTTACACTTAGTACACATAGGCTTACCAACAGCCACTTACAATTACACAATGCAATTCTGTTAACTGGAGGGATCCAGAGAAGAAGCAGGTTTTGCCTACCTTCCATATCATCTGCAAAGCAAATTAACTTTGCCATGCTTTGTTAGGGAAATATGATCCATTTGAATTTCCCCCATTGGAGATGAATGAAGTATGTTCTATTGTATTCTATAATGCTAGGGGTCTGTTTTACTCAATAGCTCTATGTAAACATTTCACTGATAATTATTTCCTATTATATGGTTTATATGGTTTTTTGCTCATAATGTGCAGTTGACCAAGCTAATAGATTATGATTTTAAATGAATCAGTGTGGGGAGGTACTCAAGCTGTCCTTGTATGTTTTGCATATCTAAAGCTCAACTATTTGCAAGTAAACACTATTATGATTTACGTTGTCCTGGTCAGACTCACTCCCACTGCTCTTTATTGGATTGCTAAAACAGCCACTCTTTAGTGGAGTACCCCTGACTGGTTTCCAATTTTATATATAAAGTTAAATAAAAATAGCAGTAACATTGTAATTTTCTGACCAACACAAACAGTGTTTTTTTTTCTTTTTCTTTTGTCGGACGAGCCACAATACCAGAAACACTAAAGAAACAGTTTCCTAAGCCATTTTAAAAGGAAACACGTGGAGTGAAGTGGCAATAAAGCTGCAATGATAATATGACAGGACATTGTGCTTACATTTGTAATTATAGAGTAAGTCACAACAATAACTGAACTGTTGACTGGACACACATCTCAGGCCATTTAATTGATTAGAAAATTAAACCCAATCAGCAGGGAAAAGAAGGGTTTCAGCATTCATTATGCCATTATTTGACTTGGTATAAAGCAGCCTTAATGTATAAACACCAAATATAATTCATTTGGCTTTCACTAAAGGTACAAACATAGTTCTGAAAAGCCTTCAGATGTTGTCTAATATGACATTCCTCCTTCTCTGCAGGTAAAATGTGATCAATACTGGCCTACGAGGGGAACGGAGACCTATGGACTCATTCAAGTAACACTGCTAGATACAGTAGAGTTGGCCACATACTGCGTCAGAACATTTGCACTTTTCAAAGTAAGGGTTTTGTTTTATACAGTGATACATTCAACAGACTTAAATGTGTTAGTCACTAACCTTCTTCCTTTTCCATATTTAGAATGGCTCTAATGAGAAAAGAGAGGTGAGGCAGTTCCAGTTCACTGCCTGGCCTGACCACGGGGTACCAGAGCACCCCACTCCGTTCCTGGCTTTCCTGAGACGGGTGAAAGCTTGCAATCCTCCAGATGCAGGGCCCATGGTGGTGCACTGCAGGTAAGAAACAGCATAGTTTTGCAAAAACATTCTGAAGCATGAAATGGATTTTTACCACTCTCCATTTGCTGTAATGAATATATGAATACATATGACAGAAACAACATATCCCAGGTTATACAGAGGTTCATTATGACCCTGGATCATTCATGTTCTAATAATATTGAATACAGAGGAATCATAAGGAAAATCATTGATAAAAGGAGAGTATTTAGTAGAAAAACAACAGCCGTCTCTTTAAACAAGTCGGCCCACCATATTTGTCATAAGACAGTTAGAACAAGTTCATTTCGGCCTCACAGCACAAAGAACATTTCTAAATCATCTACACCCACTCAGTGACACAGATACATGAAGGCCTGCCATACCCCTGGCTTGATCACCAACAAGTTAATCGTCACCATCCAACAATTCTGCGTTTCCAGCCACAAAAACTGACCATCAAACACATAAGAGAATTCTGCTCTGGCTTTTCTTAACTTTGGGAGGCATCTGTAGCTCTGGATAAAAAAGTGACAGAGGGAAAGAAAGTTTTGAAGAAAATCAGCAACAGCAAATGTTACATATCCAAACTTTTGTCATGAAATAACAAAAAAGGAAACCTTTGAATTACAACATGCAGAAGGTAATTAGTGCAAGTTTGTGGATTGCTTCAAGAAGAAAAAATGTTTACCATGAAGAAAAAAAACAGGAATTAATTTCACAAGGCTGACTTGGGTATTTAAACTCCTCTGGCTTTCCATCAGATCAAACTTACATCCAATGTTCAAGTCCTTGAAGAGGCTTTTCCCAATTTCATCTCTCAGCATAACTTTAAACAGGACAAGCTGTTATATTTACATACTGACAAAATAGTAATAGCCAAGTCTTGTGGTTAACGTCTTCCACTAAAGATAAAAACATTTTATTGTGGATTTTTATGATCTATTGATGCACATCTAAAGCAAAGTTTAACTAAAATACTCAACAATTGTGTCTCTTGCACAGATCAAAACCTGGTTAATCCAAAGAAATATAACTTTTTCATCAATTGTGTGGTTTTCCTTTCTTACAAGTCATCTGGTATCAGTTTTATTTCATGGCATACCCAATGTACAGTATATGGTGTGTGCACAGGTGTATCAACATCAAACATCATTAATACAGTTCTAGTGGATTCACGCATACACACCGGAGTATTTTAAAATGCCCATCTAATGCAATTGCAGATTTTCTAAAAACGTTTTACAAACAACATTTTTAAGATTTTTCCATATTTCATAAGCAGAAAAATAAGTTTAAGGAACATCCGTAGACTGGGCGAGGTTTAGAATTCTTTAAAAGACAAAAAAAAAAGCTACCTGTGAAATTTGCTGTCTGTTTCATGTACCAAAACGCCTCATCTGACTGTACCCAGCTTTATTTAATGTAGCCGCAGGTTCAAAAGCTCTGCGCTATTCAGTCCGCACTGATGGGTAAAACAATTATTTAGCCCTGCACAAAATCTGGTTTTAATTAGTCAATGCTGGCTTTGCAGTGCATGTGAGCATTTTCTAGGCAGAGCAGCAAAATAGCGATGGTTAGCTGACAACAAGACAACAATGCATCTGTAATTGCTTTCTCTGCTGTTCATGCTTTCTCTTCACTGTACCCATTACAGCTGTGTTTTACACTGCTTTTTCTCGCCTATTCCTTTTCCCCCAAACTCTTGGAGAGCATATTAGTTTGACACTTATTGTGTGTCAATGTCCCAAGCAGCTGGTTTTGACTGGCTGCAAAGGCACTGTCAGGTCATTAGTGCAGTCAGTCCGCCAGCTCTCCTTCAGCTGCCAAATGCTCTGACGGCTTTCTGCTCCATCTCATCCCTCAACACACATAGCATTTCTTGTCCATAAAGCAATATTACACATGTTCCTGGCCCTTCGTTGTCCTGCATTTAAATGCAAAATGTATATTGTTATGCATTTCTGCAACTCAACCTGCAGCAAAACTAATTTGAGATCTACCAAACTTCAGTATAGGTGCTAGCTTCTTTACCTGCCAAAAACAATTCTACCTTTCTGTTCCTCACCTCCCGTTCCCATTCCTCATCTGCCTCCATCTCTCTATCTCTGTGCTGTCACTCTGTCAGTTGCTCTGCAGCAGATCATCACTCTCCCACATTCAGGGCTGCACTGTATAATGTTTTAAGATTGGAAACAGCTGTGGTGGAAGTTTCTAGTTTCTGAATCCTTCATCCAGGGTCAAAGCATTTTCAGACCTGGAAGGGATTCATTCCTCAAATATTGCTGGGACCTTTGTACATTTTTTGCACCCTGATTCTCTTTTCAATTCACATGTACTTTTAACTTGCCCTAGAGCTGTGAAGAGTTTAGTCATAAAGAGAAACAAAATCATATTCTGCCAGGGTTAGCCATTTTGGAGGTAATCATCAGATCATTTGCTAAAGCCAGTGACTCCCATACCCGTCTTTATTTCATTTACAGCTGCACAGTTCCAATGCAGCATGGCACATTAACCAGACCTTCCCCCCTGGGGACCAACTTCACTGCCTCTTAAGTTTCCCTTCTCAACCCTTATTTTTTTCCTCGTAGCAAATGAAAAACAAATGCCTCTTTAGACAGAGGAGGTATGTGAGCACGGCTCACACCTCATCGGCATGTCAGCTTAATGAGTTGAATAACCTATTTACTGTCGAGTGTCAAGTGCAAAGACTCAACTTGTCAATGCATAGCTTTGGAAGACAAAGAAGTACAGTCAGCAGACAAGATTTAACACAACCCTGTTGCCTTACTAAATAAATCGTCATCAAAAAGTATTTTCTGGGCTGAGCTATGCGCTATTAAAAACAGGGGTAATGTGCAGGGGTGAGCATTACTAAATGGTCAGCAATCTGCAGAAGTGAGCTAGATTTATACCGGATCTCTCAATTTAGTTTGCAATGAGAGGTCAAAGTGAAACCAGAAAATATTTTCTAGCTTCTTTGTTTTTTTTTCACTTTTGCATTCCACACAGGAATGCAGAGATGGACAAATGCAAACTTAACTAAAGAGACCTACCTCTCAGTGTCTCTTTTCAAGCCCTTATGTCATTTAGGCACACTGTGCAAATCTAATGGCCCTAATTATAGTCAGGTGCTCTTCTCGGGAGTAACCAGTGCATTAGTGAGGCCACACAAAAAGATGTCCTCAAATTTACAACTGTGTATCACATTTTCTGTGGTGGGACTTTTCAGAACCATGGGATAAAGGTTAAATGTTGCCGTCATTGTGTACAAGTGCACAGGTGGGTTCTGAAAGCGAAAGACTAGTTTGTAAAGCCAATTTTTAGCCAGCATATTCATCCTTGTTTGACACACAGCCACATCAGATTTAATTGAAAGTGAAAAAGACAGTACAAGTGGTACAAATTATTTTTCAGACTAATGATATTTACATGATTTAATAGTTTTAAGGTTGTTTTTTGTTTCTTTCTTTTTCTTGTTTGTGACTACAGTGCTGGGGTGGGACGCACAGGTTGCTTCATCGTGATTGATGCCATGCTCGAACGTATCAAACACGAGAAGACAGTGGATATCTACGGGCATGTAACATTGATGCGTGCCCAGCGCAACTACATGGTGCAGACAGAGGACCAGTATGTCTTCATACACGATGCGCTCCTGGAGGCCGTCAACTGCGGCACCACCGAAGTGCCCGCCAGAAACCTATTTGCCTACATCCAGAAACTGACACAGATAGAGGGTGGAGAAAATGTCACTGGCATGGAACTTGAGTTCAAGGTACAGATTGTCACTTATATTCTTAAGATGTCAAGCCACACCAAAATAATGTTTTTATCCCTTTCCATATGCACCGTTTTCAGGCATCTTTAGTCCAAAGATACATATAGGCTTCGATGTCTGCTTTCAAACTCTTTTCCAGTCCCCATTAGGTTGACTAGACAGAATGGGGCCTGTGGTTTCCCCTCAATTCCATTGACTTGTCCTGTTAATGTAATCCAACATTTGATACATTCAGCCTTTTCAGTTTTCCCTTCTACTACTACCTCCACCCACCCCACTCATTCTTAGTTTACATGAAATTGCCAAACATAGGTTTTCCCCACCACAGAACAGTTTCCAGAATGACTTGAGCAATACACTCTGTATTTACGATGAAAGGCCAAACCAGCCTTTTCCACTGTTGTTGATGCATGCTTAATATTGCTCTCCTTGTCGTGTATCTACTGTTTTGTTACGTGAGGGAAGTTGATATCACCAAAAGATGAACAGCTTAGATTACACCACAATTCTGCTAAGTCAAGATACTCTGTTGTAGCCATTTCCAAGTCTTTTAATATTTTTTGTACTGACAAAAAGGAAAATGTGTTGTAATCACTGGTGTATTATCTGTACTTAAATGAACCAACCCTGAGTAGACGATTGCACTTTTTGACTATTCAGTATTCTCAAGGCATGCTATTGTTCAAGGTTTTTCTTAGAATTAATTTGGGATGTATGTTATTCAAATTAGTAATTGGGTAAACATTTCAATGTCAGTCCTCACCCCTGGCACACTTATGGTGACAGTCATCACTGTTACTATTTTCCCATTGCAGCGTTTAGCTAACACTAAAGCCCATACATCAAGATTCATCAGTGCCAATCTCCCCTGCAACAAGTTCAAGAACCGTCTTGTAAATATAATGCCATATGAGTCTACACGAGTGTGTCTTCAGCCCATTCGAGGAGTTGAGGGCTCCGACTACATCAATGCAAGTTTCATTGATGGATACAGGTATGCTTAAAATATATATATATATTTAATTTTAAAAAATAAAAAAAAAACAATCAGATGGCTGAAAAAAACAGTATGGCACACTCCAAAATATTCAGTTAGCCAGATAAAACCATGGTGATTGTTTAACTGCTTGTATCGTGTGATTCATTCACTCAGGCAACAGAAAGCTTACATTGCAACACAGGGACCACTGGCAGAAACCACAGAGGACTTCTGGAGAATGCTCTGGGAGCACAACTCCACAATAGTGGTCATGCTCACCAAGCTAAGAGAAATGGGCAGGGTATGTGCATCCTCTCTTTCTCATTATATTAATTCTAAATCTGATGAAAAAGAATGTTGGGACTCACTGTGGTTTTTCCCCAGGAAAAATGCCACCAGTACTGGCCTGCAGAGAGGTCAGCCAGATACCAGTACTTTGTGGTGGACCCCATGGCCGAGTATAACATGCCCCAGTATATTCTGAGAGAGTTCAAAGTGACTGATGCCAGGGTAATCACTCTTTTCTGCAGCGAAATCCAATCATCAAAACTTGTAGTAATGGTGCTGTAAAATCTGTGTCACCCTTGAATCATGAGTCGAGGGCAGTCATAAATATATGAAACAGTCTTATTGTGCTTGGTTGGTTCCGTTGTTGTTGCTTGATTCTCGCTCGGCTGTGAAAAAGACAGTTGTTAAAGCGGACAAAGACTATCTTTGTGATGACTAAATAACTTAAGATAAATAGTGAAGGCTGTCAGTGCAACTTGCTGTTCTTTTATTCCACCTGTGCTTATTTGCCTTTATTTTTTTCAATGCCCCCCATCATTTTTGGTATTGCATCCACGATATAATGAAAGTGGTTGCCGTCAACCCCTGCTGGTCCAAGCTAACTTCCAGCATATCAGAAAATTAACTTCATGAGGGTGTCAAAGCTGTTGCACATCTTTCTGTGTTGAAAAAGTATTTTTCTGCAGGGGCATAGAGCATTACAGAAAAATAACTCCTCATCAACAGTACTTTTTTACTTTAGCTTCATAAAGCAAGATATTTACACTTCCTTAATAATGTGATTTCATTTCATCAGAAAATGGATTACGTCATAATAACACTAAAAACTGTTGGTACCCATCTTATTCCCAATAGATAAGTTCTAAACATTTTTGTACTTTTCTCAAATATTTGTTGACACTAAAATGGCCTGCAGTGGAACTGATGCAAAAATGTAAATATTTGGAAAACATGACATGTCAGTTTGTGGGGAAAAAATGGAACAAACTAAAAATAATGTGATGCTTTCAGCTCAACACAATTTTTTGTATTTACTTATTTATTCTAATTCCATCAAAAGCTTAGACAGATTAATGGCACAGGCTTCACCCTTTGTAGAGCATGTCACACTGTCTCATCAGTTGGTTTGCTCTCATTATGGAGGGACTACAATATTACTTATGAAACACATTCCCCTCAAAGCTGATGCTCTCACAACATACTGGCAAGAGTGGCACATCAAAGCAATCTGAAGTTTTTGCATTTCGGTTAAATGACATCTTGGAGAATTAATTTCCCTGATGCCAACTGCGCTACATGCTTTTAAGGTCTATGTTTGTCCATTTCTGTGTAATCATCTGTTTGTGCCTTTCTACCTTTCAGGATGGACAGTCAAGGACAGTCAGGCAGTTTCAGTTCACAGATTGGCCTGAACAAGGAGTACCAAAATCAGGAGAGGGTTTCATTGATTTTATTGGTCAAGTACATAAAACTAAAGAGCAGTTTGGCCAAGATGGTCCCATCTCGGTCCACTGTAGGTAAGTGAGCGGCTAGTATAACCAAGAGAACTATGAAGTCTTGCCCATAGCAAAAAAATAAATAGATAAAAATTGTATTTAGCCACAACATGTGCTCTGTTGACCTCTCTCACACAGCGCTGGTGTTGGTAGAACTGGAGTTTTCATCACCCTCAGCATTGTCTTGGAACGAATGAGATATGAGGGCGTAGTAGACATCTTTCAAACAGTGAAAATGCTACGGACACAAAGACCAGCTATGGTGCAGACAGAGGTAACGTTTCCTCAATTTAGTCTTTTACCTCTCAGAACAATACGTCTTGAATAAACATCTTGAATAGTAAATACTACAGTTCTTTAGGTGTTTGCCAGACTGTGGATAAGACATTGATTTGTTAACAGTGCCTTATACTGTGATAATTAATTCCAAATACTTTAAATGACAAGGTGTGATTACATTTGAAGGACGCATTTGAGGAACAGTCATTCCTTTTAAGTCTCTGTTGAACACCACCATTCATTTTCTATATGGACTTAAGTGGTTGTAAATATTTGGATACAATATCTCAGTATCATTTCAGAATGTATGGCTTTTTTCGCAATCAATCTGAGTGTATTAAGATCCCATTTTGGAAAGGTATTTTGCATTAAGGGCGGGTGGGGGTGGGGGGGTGTCAATAGACTTCATGTTACAGAAGGGAGTTTCTACAATGGGAGAAAAATAAATGTATAATGACAGAGAGGCTTTTAAGTTTTTCTCCTCTGCCTTTCCAGGATCAATACCAATTCTGCTACAGGGCTGGCCTGGAGTACTTGGGAAGCTTTGATCACTATGCAACGTAAAAGATCCAGTATTGGAAGATAAAAGCAGAGGGCGCTTTGGAAAAAGAAATCCCAGTGAGCCTCTCTTCTGAGCCATAAATTCCTGCTTGAGAAAGTACTCTTTAACTCCTTGCTAACAACTCATTAAGTGTTGGATGTGCGACATGACTTGTCTAAAAAAATGAAAAAGATGATTCCCGGAGGACCAAGTATTTCCCATCCCGACTAAAACCTTGCCTTGGCACAAAGTGAAGGAATCCTGACTATTGAAGCATCATACAGAATTACCTTTTCTTTGGCTTCAAGGATTCATTTTGGGGCTCATAAAACTGAATGAACCAACACAACAAAAAAGTAAATGAACAAATAAAGACGTTGTCAGAAATGCATCGGTGATTACGAACCAGAGAGACATCGGAGGCACACAAAGTTATGGGGGAAAAAAACTCAATGCACATTGTAAAGAAAAAAGAAAAAATTCTGTCCACAGTAAAGTCCACACAGACAACCAATCACAAAGCAAGACAATGCTTGTTCCACAAGAGCAGGACACAGACTTAAAGTAATAATAAACACCCCATTTCCTGTTACAGTGTTCATCATCTAAATTTGGGGAGAGGGTTAAAATGATCTATGAAATAAATAAAAAATCATTTATTTAGTTTTGTAGTTCTTTATTATACAGCTGATGTGCTTTTTTTGAACTGTGTGAATTTCCTTTTTTACACAAAGTTGTCACTTGGTTATAAGTGATGAAAATGTACTTACATAAATGTTCCTCTTTTTTTTAAGCTGTAGAACTGTTCTAACAAATGTGCTGTTTTGCAGAGAGTCTCTTTGCTAATTATTATTTAATTGTTTTGCCCTCATTTTGTTGCACAAAATTCATACTACAAAAATATATGTTTTGGTCTATATTGTTTTTGTGTTATACTTTTTTTTTGTCCACGATCACATACATAACTTAATCACTCCCATGACATAAACTGGGCTTTGTGGAATCAACAGGGATGAGCAAAGTATGAAGTTGCTGCTACCAATTATCTTAGTTCTTCCATGTTACAATGATTATAAGCATATAAGCAAGAATATGATGGATAGGTTGAAATATATATATAAATATATATCAAATTGCGTACATACCGTTAAATATATGTGAAATATGTACATCAAAGCATATATATATATATATTAATATATACAAATATAGAGCATTCTAAATATATTGATAAAGAACATAATTTATAACTACATGAAATCTTGTCTATGAAAGCTTTCAAATTGGGAGTTGTGTCCTATGTAGGAAAAGAAGAGGTTTTTCACTGGAATGCACATCAGTAGGACAAACCTGTATTCTGATTCAGTGCATCATTTCTTGTGCAATAAATGTGTTTTAGATGGAGGGTTAGAGAGTTTTTATGCAGATAAGTTTTTCACTCATATAATATTGCTCCACCTTCATTACCAGTTGCTAATCAAAGCATCACTGGTGCATTTTTCAAGTTCCCATATAGTTTTCTAATTAGAGAGAGTGGTCTCACGGTAACACTCAGTTCCACACAATAGAGCAAGGTACAAAGACTTCACTTTCTTGTGGTTCTTTAAAGCATTCACTGGTAATGGCATTTTCATTCATTTTGCATTTAGAGTGCCTTATATTTATGCCTGTTTTTATAATGTTTAATTTACCATGTTTAGTTTTCATGTATTCTTTGAGTAATCTTGCCATCTAGGATAAATGTCAATGTATAGTTTATTTACGTTTTATATTCATTTATCACATGGTGAGATTATATATGCAAATAAGAACATTGCAAAAGTTATGCGTTTCATTTTCAGTGGCCTTACAGTGGCTGAGGGATTTACAAGAAAACATTTTATACATCACTAAATCCCACAGAAGACAGTCCACCTGACAAAAAGCCACAATGCATCTGGTATTCAAAATATTCAAATTGAGTCAGTACTTCTACATACAAGTCTCAAAACTGAAAAAAACAGAGTTATCACTTCATCAGTACCAGTTTCAAGGCCAAAACTAAATTTAATCAGCTTTTATCCAGCTGTTCCTTGGGTTATATTGGAAGACAGTTAAGATAAGCACACAATTCCAATAGATTTGGTGAAAGGGTGCATATTGCACCAATTGTCACAGAAAGGTTTCTTTGTAAGCATCACCGTAGAAAACAAATGCAGAGAGAGAATGATCTGTCCTGATATTCTGACAATCCTATACAGTGCGCCATGATCTTTTTTGTGACTTAGCTGTTAAATACAGAAGGTTTAAATCTGTCATATTTCAACCATCATCTTAAGCACTATCTTTAACTTCTCCATACCTTCTCTGATGGCTTTGTGGGATGTGCATTCCAGGTGCTTTCTTTCCTTTGTTAACTAAGGCAGCATATTTTTTTGTTTCTGTTCTACCATGATTTCCGTGTCATGTTTTCCATCATTTTGAAATATAAAAGTGCTGTTATTTAAACTCATTGTGGATAATGTAACATTGTGTCCAAATCTAAGAACATTTTGATTTCTTTCTTTTACATTAAAATATTAATTTTTCATATGCATGGTGAAACATTGCAGAGTGGCCAAGGCTGGCCAGTAGGAAGACTTGCACTTTCTCTATCTTTGTACTATGCACTGCCCTCTTGATTCTAAACCCAATAATATATTACTTGAACCCATCTATAAAAAAGAATCTCCTCAAAAGTTCACTTTGTGTGTATGTAAATAACACAAAAAGGTATCAACCCTTGAAAAAAGACAAAAAAAAAAGTTTGTGGCGAAAAAGAGCATCTATTTTGATGCCATGGTTCCTCCAGCAGATTACTTCAGACAAATCTTTCCCCCAACCATCTGTTCTTGTGGCTTTGCCATTCAAGCTTGGAGTGTCTTTTAACAGAAATAAACGTTGTGTTCTCTGCTCTCTATCTATCTCGTCTGGATGCATAGACTGAAAATTAAATAATGAAATTGTAAAAAAAAAAAAAAAGGCTTGTTAAAAAGATCATACAATTACCTCTGATTAGTTGTAAGCGTAAACTGTTTCTTTTTTTGAATGAAAGGAGTGCTTTTTATTTTCTTACTTAGGTTACATTGGTGGCGAAAAGAAGTCTGTATGAAAATCAGTTCTTTGCTGACACAAGTTCCATTTGTTATAAATGAATTCTATTAAAAAATGTCAGTGTTATGCACCAGTGTTTCACTTGTTTCCCTCCACCTCATTTTGACTTGAAAAGACTGATGAAGCTATTTTACCCCCTACCAGTCTTGGTCCAGCATGTGAGATGGGGTGGGGGGGTTTCCAAGGGGAAATTGAGTCAATACATTTGAATGTCTTTCCATTTCTCTGCCTTTTCTGTTTTTGTTGCTCACCACAATGAATCATCAGGGGAACCATTGACAAGTAAGGTCCAGTGTGTTCAAAATTGCTGTGTTTTTAAATACAGATTTTGTTCACCCGAGTGACAGTGTTTTTTTCCTTTACAACTTTCAACCTCATTTCAGATCAATTCAGCTGTGTATTGCAGTGGATTGTAAATAACTGTATTTCAACCGTTGTTCATGCATTTGTGTTAACAATAGAATAAGGCTTCTAAAGTTGGTCATCTCAAACAAAGCACTGTCATCCATTCATAGAATTGTATTTTGTTCAAAATATACATTAGAGAGTCTTTTTTCATGTATTCAGTTGACAAATCTGTTGAAGCTGACTGTGTGTGTGTGTGTGTGTGTGTGTGTGTGTGTGTGTGTGTGTGTGTCATTGCTTTACTGATATGAGGAAAACAATCAAGTGCATACCACTTTAATGAAGACTTCCTGTGAATGCAGGGACAATTTTTGAACAAAGTGATATTTGAAGTAAAGAGTTGGATTTATACTCAGGGTAAAGAACTCTGTTGGGATGATACCGGGTTTCAGAAAGGATCGTGTCAATAGTGTCTGTGTTACAGAGACTCAAAACATCGGCCATAGAAAAGCTTAATTACGTACACCAATCTAAAAAACAAAAAAACAAAATGTACAGGATCAACTTCAGCCAGCATTCAAGTAAAACCAGCGCAGTAGAAAATCTAGATAAGATAAAGAATACAAAATATCCTGAGCTACTGTAAAAAGCAAGAAGAAATGTCACTACTTAAAAATAAATAAAATCTTAAAGGCAAAAAAAAATCAGTTACCGCAGACTTGTTCAGACTACTTTTGATACGAGAAGTGAACTTATTGTCCTTTAAAGAAACGTCACTGAGCGAGAATGGCAGAAATCAACTATTATACCTGGGTTTGATTAATAAAATGCTATTCTAAATTTTAGTCACCATTTCAGTTTATAACGGGGTTGAAATGTAACAAAACCAAGTGGTTCGAGAGAAGCAATCCTGTTATAGAGATTACATTTCCAAGGCTGTGAAACACTCCAAAGATTACAAAGATGATGTGCAGCCCTGATTGTTCTGTGAGTGGCATGTTATTTGCTGGTCTTTGTTTTTGTAAATCACATCTCAAACTGAACATGGGCTTTAACTCAAAGAGGGAATATAATACTGTCATAATGTATTGTTGTACACTGATGTTTGATGTTTCCTGCTACGCTAAGAAGTGCCAACACGGCATCAATTTAAAGCCATTTCAGCTGAGCCACTCCCCCAATGTTTGGAAAAGGATTCCATAGACCAAAATAGAGCCATGAGTCAAGACTAAAATGGAAGGTTACTTGGACAGATTCCTCAGCAGTATCATAGTGTCTTATGTGTAGAATTGCTTATGACATATCGCAAAATGTTCACAGATTATGCCACAGAAGGAAAAAAAAAAATCTACACCTTGTTCCTCGTTTCTCGCGCATCGGTGGAAATTGGCTTAAATTAATTCCTGAACGTCTTGAGCAGTCACACCAGCACAGATGTCTGCTTCTCAGTAGACTAAAATAAGGCAAATGAGGAACTTCAACTGTCATCACATTTCATTTTTCACCGGAGATTGCACTTCAGATGTGTTGAGCAGATGTTCTGTCTTCGTCTCTCAGCAGTTTTTGTAGAATTATAAAACCAACCAGCCAGTCACAACACTATGCAATAGTCATTTCTCATTTATCCCCCCAGCCTTACACACTTTTGCAACGACAGCTTGCCTCATCCCCCATGCGCTTTATTTTCAAGATGCTGAACTTGTTGAAACGTGTCCAAATGAAGGGTAGTGTGGGGTAGTGTGGGGTAGTGTGGGGCTTTGTTGTCAACATTACTGAGAAGAATTTAAAAGTGAGACAGTTAATTTTCATACCTCTGAAATCTGTAACCAACTCTGTGCAGCAACAGTTTATAATGGTGTTCAAATAATCAAATTATGTTAGCACTTTATTTTGATCAAGAAGGCAGACACTTATTGTGAGTGCTCTTGATGCTCCATTTCAGTGTTGATAAAACAACCACCTGTTACCACTTCATCAATTCTAGTATTTTGTGATTCACTTTTAGTCTAATTTTACTTACAAGACAATTTAGGTAGTAATGGTCTGCATGGATGCATCCATTTTCACATTAACTCCTGTGAATAGCTAACAAGTATAATTAAAAGTAATGTTGCAGGTGCATATTATGTGCCAAATCAAAACGAAAGAAAACTTTGTTCCACCAACAAAAGTGCTTCCTTAGATGGATTGGTGATTCCTATAATTGGTGCTATATTTAATTCATATACACAAAAGAGAGAAAGAGACATAATCCCCCTAATTCACAGAATCCATATGGGTGCCGCTGTCCCGCCAGGCTTTTTACTGAAGTAAATGGACAGAATTTGTGTCGTATTTCTTGGCATATAGTCTTTATTTCCATTGGCTATTTGACTGGGTTTTGATTTAAATGCACTGGTTTAACTAATTGTTAAATTAACCACTGCAAATTTGACAGTTTATTCACAATTTTTTTTTTCAGGTAATTAGTTTTTATTGATTAATCAAGACTAATTGGAAAAAACAATTTAATTTTCTTTCACAACAACTTGAGTATTAACTTACAACCATCCCTAAGAGATAACTATTTATTTCCTACATTTTTTAATTTAAATTGTATCATGATATGAAAAAAAAACACTTGCCTTCCAACAAAACACTCAAATATTATCATCTCAACGTTTAGATTTGAATATTTCTAAGACAAGTGAAGAAATCCTGATTTCAATATATATATATCTTCCTCAAGACTCCAAAAGCAGCCAATAATAAAACACAATCCCACAAATTTCAAACTGCTGTAAAAGCTTCAGTATCCTGGTCAAAACGTCTGAATAACTCAAATTAGGACGTCCTGTCGAATTAATTAAATATAGTTTAATCATTAGTTATATTACAGTTTAAAAGGTTAAGTGTAAAACCTGGAAGGGATTTTATTCACTTGCTCAGGACAGTGCCAACATAAATTCACTATCACAGCTGGCTGCCAGCATAGCTAATACGGCACATGAGAGCTAAGCATCTCAGCAAACAGACAATGCACCTCCTGGATTTCTAGCTTGACTGAGCTAAAGGCACAATGCAGAGCAAGTGGAGCGGTCGCAAGCTGCAAATGAAATAGACAGCTATGGGTATGTGAGCAGCACAACCCAGGGGCCTTTTGCCAACAGAAGGGTGAAGACTGTTTTTTGTGCAATGGCAAGACAGGCACCATACCCTGCAGCAGACTGATGATGATGATGATCCAAATGGCGATCTTCAATCGAGCAGGCTCACAGTTCAGTGATGACAAACCCAGATAAAAGCAGACACTGGCTGCCAAGACTGCACTGACTTTGTGTGCACATCACATGAGAGCTGCTGCAGAGACAGTAGGAAGATTTGACCTTTAGTTTTCACTGCAATGGGACCAAAAGTAGAGAAATCCAAACAAAAGAAGCTGTTGAAAGCATTAACTAGTTGGTGTGATCATTTGTCTATAAGATGGAAATCACCATTAAGATGCATTGGGAAAATAATGTCATTGACTAGTTTTGTTAAACCAAAATGATGCCAAAATGTATTGAGGCACATGACAAAATTAGGTGAGATAAGGTAGAGACAATCTGAAGAGTTTAGGGGAAAAACAGAGATTGCAAAGGAGGGCCATTGAGCAATCCAGCCTGAGCCAACGGTTGCCGCAGTCTATAAACCTCTGAAGGTTAATTTCCATCGCACAACATCTTGCCAATATTCCTGTGATCGGAACCTCTGTAGGCCAGCCATCTGTTTCCGCTCAACTCTGCCCACACAACTGATTCCTAGTTGGCGTGGTGTGGGAGTGGACATGTGTCAGGGCACCTCTAGAGACTAATGTGGAAATGTGGAAGTAAGGGGGCAAAGTTGCACACTAAAAAAAACTAAAAAACATTTAATTTTTACCTAGTGTACATAGTACATCAATTAGTTTGTGGATACATTTTAAATTAGACCATCAGAAACCGTCAATAAAAAATTGAAAACAGTACTTCATATCACATGTTTTTTTCCTCAATCAAAATCCAGTTTCTTAACAGAAATATATCCAGTAAAAATGTCACACATGACTTAACCTCAAACCATTGACTTCCCCAGTGACATTTTATTTCTGACTGACAACAAAAGAAAAATATACAATCTATAGGATAGTTAAAACAATTTGGAAATCCAGAGCACACATCAATTATCCTGTCAGGCCTGAAAAAGGTACAGGAAATATAATTTACGAGTTTCCCCAACAGGTTTTTGTTGCAGCCTAAAGCAATAATATACCTTCAGTTTGGTGCTCAGCTGCAATCTTTTCACACACTGGCATTTCACCAAGGGGATAAGTACTAAGGGTATATTTTTGCGACCTCAGAGGACACAGTGTCAATTATTCTTGGTGAGGGCCTGTAGAGGACTTCATTCACTAATCAAAATAAATAGCCAGGGCAGCAGAAAGTAAGTGCAGTTAAAGCCCCAATATTCCTTCGAGACAGGAGGGGGGACATGGGCTGCAAACAAATCCATTACCACAAGGTAAATAGGACATATCAGCAATCTTGGCACTATTTGAATGGTTTGAGGCCTGTGACCACTTCTGCAAAAGGTTCTTCCATTTTATATATATATATATAGGGGCTGATAGCATGCGTTTCTTTTCCCTATCACATCACCCTGCTGTCAATCTTAAATAATATATTCTGATGATAAATCTCCCCAGCAGATAGCAACTGTGTTAACTTAATGTTGCTGTGACTAAGTTACAGTAATAAAAAATATATTTTTGCACATTATGTAAAAATGTACTGCAAGTCTCACTTCAAAACCAACTGTAGGTTAAATATGGTTGAATGATGGTTCGGGGCAGTTGCAAGGAGGTGCCATTAAAATCAACTGTCATACAATTAAGAGCTTTCATCCCCTCAACTTTTTCTTACTCAACAGCTGGAACTCATTTCACAGCCAGAGTGTGTCTAATTTCCACTGATTGCAAAGACAGTTCAGCTTTGGAGCAGTTTTTTTTCCCACAGCAAAATGCTATTCCTTGTAAACAGCAAAACTTTTTTATTATCTATCTTTATCCCAATGTCTTTCTTATGGTATTTTTTCTTTCTGTCATCAGAGCTATGTAAAAAATGTTTTGAAATAATCAGGTGTTTTTCCTCTTCAGTGCTTCTTCTCACCATTTAAACCTTTTATCTGTGAAACAACGACCACACCTTGCACTGTTCCCTGCAACTGAGAAGTAGTGAAAAAAAAACACAAAAAAACGTTTGCTGCCGGATGGATTTGTGAGCCTTTTGTTTCATGAAAACAGAAGTCTGGAAATAAATTCCCAGAAATTCATCTGCAGGTTCACAGTTCTGGGGCCTTCCAGCCATGTCTACATATCAGTGCTGTTTTGCCATTTGAGTTCAGTATCACAGTTATTGACAACACAATAAGCAGTCAGCTGCAGGGTTGGTATGTTGCCATTTTAAGTGCTTTAACATGCTTATTGCAGCTTCATAAAATCTCAAATCAAAGTAGTCCAATATATGTTTTGTGATAGAATGAAAAAAAAAGAAAGTAATTAGGATTATCTTTTCTATCTCCTTGGTGTTTCTTTACCATTTATCATCTGTTATGCTTAATTACCCTAAAGAAAATCTACTGCTTCCATCCCCTCTTGGCTCAATCCAACTTTTATTAAGTCAGCATTAGCCAGTCACAACACAATATATGTTGTGTTACAAAATTTCTGAAGGTGACACACCTTCCGCAAACCTGTGCTTGGAATGTTTCTTTGTATTAATCAATGAAAACGAAAAGGGTATCAAAAGACTTGTTTGTAAAGAAAGCTATCAAAGAGAAGAGAGATGTAACAGATTATGACAAGAACATTTTTCTATCTAACATCAGTTTTCATTTTACATGAACCACTGTGCAAAGAACGTCGGCACTAAAAAGCATGACAGTTGAGAGTGGATAAAGCTAAATGTAAACAAAGAGGTGTACAATTGGAACTAATAGCACTTTTACTTCTTTCATTTCATTATGAAGTTGTACATGCAATGCAGCCTTTATAGCAGTTGGCAGTCATGGAGTTCTTAATCAATACAGATGTAATTGGACAGTTATGTGTCCATCAATATTTCACACTTAAATACCAAAGGAAAAAAAAATCAAAAGGCTAATTTTGGGCTCTATTCCATTTGCAATACTTGAAACCAGTGGAGGCACTTCAAAGTTTGAATTTCAAAACCATTTAGTTTAAGACATTGGTTTAGGCCTTTTTATTAAAAAATTTGCAGTGTGCAGGGTAATGAAAGTATTCAAATATCAACAGCAGTTGAAAACCATCCATCTATCCATTTTCCACTATTTACCCAACCCATTGTGACAAATCATGCTGTTCTCCTAAATTCAGTTCAAGTAAAGATAACTTGTGTCCTGCTTATTAAAATGTGACAAGTTATCACAGAACCACATTGTGTGAGAACAAATTAAACCCTAACACCTTGAATACAAACCTGAAAAAGCACCAACAATGCAAAAAATAGACTCTCTCTGTCAGTGTAGTATTACAAATACCTGACTGTTAGCCTTAAAACCTGTTAGCTTTAAATACAGCATTAAAACAGGAATGAAAAAAATCTCCTGCGAATAAGTCAAGCGGAGAAAGGGGAGAGGGTTGACTGCTATAGCTCAGGGCCGTACAAGAGCATTTAACTTGCAGAGATTAACTGCTGTATTCCCACTGGTAGGCTAGATGTCCTAGTGTACCGCCTCAGGGACAAGATATCAGGGAGGGAGCTGGGGAGGGATCACAAGAGAGGAAAAGTGTAGGTAGACCATGTCGTCATGACAGTTCAGCCTCTTGAGAGTTCACAGTAACAATTCAAAAGAAAAAAAATCTAAAGAAAAAAGAAAGACTTAATATATACGTTGCACCATATCTCATGACAGAAATTGAATTAGCATCAATCGTAGATTCATTTGTAATCAAATAATGACTTAATTCAGTGCTGGTGGCTTTTCCCAGTCTTTCCAAGTTTTGTACACAAGTTAACAAATGTGATGCATCACAGTAAAACCTTCAAACAAGTGGCACAACCACTGTGTAAAATTGTGATTCTTATCCCAGATAAAAACTCTTTTTGCCTTTTATTTTCACCGCCATGCCTGGAAATGGCAGCAGTCTCTCCAACTCAAATGGCCACATCTGTAGAATCTCCTACAGTAGCACCTGATTTATTAGTTCCATTTTTCTGCCATTAAGGCCATTGCTTGTTAGCCTATTTACTATAACAAGCATACTGTGTAGAGTTCATGTTATTCATAAAGGCTGAATGTTACTAAAAAAAAGAATTACGATCCAAATGGTAATATCTTGGGTTAATACTGCCGCATTGCAACCCTAAGTTCAACAGTTAAACAAAAGTCCTACTTATCTAAAATGTTTATAAATTCTGAATCACATTTCA
The DNA here is from genome assembly GCA_907169785.1 of Menidia menidia. Taxonomy (NCBI): domain Eukaryota; kingdom Metazoa; phylum Chordata; class Actinopteri; order Atheriniformes; family Atherinopsidae; genus Menidia; species Menidia menidia. Next base: position 3,384,443 of record CAJRST010014446.1, read on the forward strand.
TGGAACAAAAAAAACATAATTCATCTTGTCTCATGGCACAAGCTTCGTGTTTGTTAATAAATCTCATCTGAATGATCCCAAATAATTCAGTTTCCAGTTATTCTGAACATCAGGGATTTCATGATTTGGTCTCTGAAAAGCAAACCCCTACTTTCTTTATGACTGACAGAGGGGTTGTTTTGGCCCTCTGCTGACTGCATGCTACCGTACCTCTGTGTTCTGTTTATTCTCTCTGCACTTCCCACCCCCCTACCTCTGTTTCTGCTTTTAAGTGGAACTGATCAATCTGGATTCTCCCCCACCAGCTCTGAGAAAGCTCTTGTACTTGTGATGCAGACCAGGACAAAAAGTACCGGGATGTGGCATTTATCCAACAACGCTGGTTCAGAGAGAAGAAGTGCAGCATTTTGTGTGCAGCCAGGATTAGCCTAATTGAAGTGTCAGCCTGAGAAAATAGTGGATGTGTATGGGATCATCTCTGCATTCAGCAGAAGCTTTGCTCTCTATAATGAGAACAAATCTGGGCATCATTGCTGGCCTTATTTGATTGTATGTGCTAATGGCAAAACCTACCATTTAGTATATTTATGATGCTAAAATTGTTGGATTTACAATTACTTTTTGCTACAGGGACATTTGCAAAATACATTTAAAAACAAACAATCAAAGGCTTAGTTTCATGTACTAAATATTTTAACTGGATAAATAACACCACTGCTTCCATCCTTTTTACATTATTAAAAAAACTTCCAACAACCCCTAATGTTTGACAGCCATGGAAAATACTTTAAATGCATTGAAAGTATTTAAATAACTGAGTGGTGCAGATGTCAACTAATAGCATTGTTACTGATACTATATGCTGATATAATAATAATATATAATAATAACCGCGACCCCATGAGGGAATAAGCGGTATTGATAATGGATGGATGGATGGATATAATAATAATATAATATGATATTATAATAATAATAAAAAAACACATGGGGATAAAAACTTCTAGATAAACTTAAACAGATTCTACTTAGTCACAAATTTCATTCATTTTTTTCAGGTGTAGGAATTCAAAGCATCCATCCTGCGTCACCTGCATACGCCACACCTTTAATATGGGTATTGTCAATTATCATTTAGAATGGGGCTTCCTCAATAAATCCAATTACCTCAATGTGTATGAGAAAACTGCTCACTGTGGTCATGTCCACTGTGAGGTCATCCAACAAGAGCAGTTCTGCTCTTCAGAATTGCTGACTCATTTAAGGATGAGGTCAGCCTTTAATACTGCTGTAGGGATCAGGCTCCACTGGTGATTCTACTGAAAAGTGCAGCCGTCAAGGTAAGCACCTCGAATTGTCCTTCTGCACCTCGTGTTAGCTGACAACAGCATCAGACAATTTCATCAATAGCTACTTGGGCCCAAGAACAAAACCCTATGGTGGAGAAGATTTATTTGGTACAGGAAGTGCATAAGACCACATTTATATTAATAGAATACTCATTCATTCACAAATTATTTCAGTGTCTTCTCCTCTCCTCACTTAAATTGCTCGCTGTCCTGTTATAAAAGTGACATTAATATGGAATTGCTTCCAGGACAATCTGATGGCCTGTGTCCAAGCTTCCAGCAAAACTGAACAACCATGACAGATGAAATTCAAACAGATCCGAGGACCTCATCTGAGAGCATAGGCCCACTGCCGTTTAGGTTAAAACCCAGATTATAGATAATTCATAAGAATGAAGAAAAAGTTGGAGAGCAGCTGGTAAATACTCAATCCAACAACAGACAGTGTCACACAAAAAAAGCTGGGCTAAGAGTTTGAGGAGGCGCGCGTGGGATGGATAAGTGTCTTCTTGTTTTCTGCGCTTTAACAGGATTTGATTTTATAGATTCTTGTTGGCAATTCCTCCTCCTCCAAACATCATCTGAGGGCTGAGAGATATATAACATGGATTAAGAAATGCCTCCTTTGAAAATAATTTGTCATATCCTTTACAAAGATTCTATCTTGCCTTTAAAGATGATTTATAGTTACTACAAGCATCATATGTATACATTTTTTGTTGCTACAAAAGATAAGTATTATGAAAAGGATTATGTTATTGATAAGTAAATTGAATTATCAAAAAACTAAATTACTGCTGACAACTGTGACTTGCCTTGCCATGTTGTTTTGCCACATAATATTACCACTGTAAGTGTACAAAATTACACACAAAACACACAGAACAAAATAGCATTCAGAAAAGAAAAAGCAGAGCTTTTAACGTAAAGATACAGAGAAGCATGCCAGCTGAAATATGTAAGAGATGACACTGTGGTGCTAAAAGACCGACGAAAGCACCTGTAATGTAAGATGAGTCGAGGGTTTTCATCCATACCAGTGGTACACAACGCCACCCCGGTTTTATGCACTTTCATGCTCAGTGTTTCTCTCTGCCAGGTTAAGCTCTGCAAAACATTTCCATTCATTCATTTTTCGAACTATTAATTTCTTGATTGAAACCTGATGACAGATCATAAGATAATTCAATGCAAAGATGTACATGCACCAGGTTATACTCCTGGCCATCCAGAACACATTATTCCTTAAAATTAGGATATTTTCCGTGATCAATTCAAATGAGAAAGGATTGTGAGCTCATTTTGTGACTGTGTTCAGAATTTTCAATAGAAAACTATTCGCTTTAACTAATTCTGAAGAAATTTCTGTTCCCCTGAAAAGGAACAAGTTCTTGTGAAGTGTGACACTGGGCAACATCTTTATATTTGAAAATTTAAAAGAAATCTCTCCAAAACTGATTCATTTCTGCCACTGTGTAATATGATCTAACAGGCCACAAAAAAAAACTTGAGTTTACAAACAAGAAGAACCTGCAGCACTGCAGAGATGCCTGGATTATGTGTTTAGGGAAGCACACCAAGATCTCCCCACTTCAGAGGTGTTGACAGTCTCTCTTTGCTCACAGTAACATACTTAAATTATTTGGGTGACTAATGAAGAAGTTGGAATCCCATCAGTTTGAATCCAATTAAAATATTCTAAGTCTAATTATTTTTTTCACACTTTAAAAATGAATTCTTCTCATTCTAGGGACTCCCTCTTCTGATATCGATTGTAGTGTAATTTGCTCCAAAGACAAAGTTGTACACATTTTTGCAGATAATTCATTCATGGCTATTATATGCATCCAGTAAACCACAAAAAAATTCAGCATGTTAAAGATAAAAGCCACATAACTAAAACAAATAAAAAACTAAACATAAGTAACTCACATTCAAAACAGAGCAAGTAGGCGAAAAGTTTCATGACAAATACTTTTATAAGTGAGTTCTGCTGTTGGAGGAGGAGGCTGAAGAGCTTGAGGTGCTGATTAAATTTGGACGGAGAGCAGATATAATTGGCTTTGGGTGTCATCCAAACTCTAAACTTTCAAATGCAACCCATTAGAGCTATATTCTCCTTATATTGGCCTTACTCTTAAGTACAACGAATCAGTTCCTTTCAGACCTTCAAACTTTTGTCATATTTTTACCTTATCTGTATTAATTCTACTGACACAGCCTGCAGATAAATTCAGAGCTGTCTCAGAGCTCCACTGACGGCTCCCAGAAATCCACCGTGTCAGAAAGAAAAATAACTTTTTCTTTCCTAGCCAGCTCAGGGTGGAATGCAGCTGAGGGAGTCTAAACCTGCACCTAAACCTGCTTTGTGTATCTAATTTTCTTTGCAAATATGAGGCATAGTGTTCCTTTACCCATTTCAAATAATGACGATTCAATTAAACACCAATGCTCACTGTGTAGTGTAAAATCTATTCTTAAATGTCTTACTTTTGTGGGTACATTTGTATATTTGTCATATGAAGAATAAAGGTCAATGGAGTTGAAAAACATGGAGGGAAAAAAAAGAAGCTTTGCGTTTTTTTTGCAATAGAGTTCCCCAGCCCTGAAATAGAAAACTTGTCAAATATGTGCTCAGGAGTCATCAAAAGCCTTGTCACATTCTTTTCCCCATTCAGACTTTCCAAAACTTGGTGAATTCTTGGGAGAAATCCCAAGAATCATTTCAAAAAGCTTCTAAATTAGCAACAGAACTTTTAACTTGGATTTGTGAGTTGAGAGTAAGTCGAGTCTCAGTGTATGAGAAATAAGCTTAGTTTGGCGTGGGGGGTGATATGTGTATTTCATTCAATTAAATAAGATGCCTATCAACAGTAATAAAACTATTAAAGACAATCTTTGGTTAGCGTGCTCCTAATTTGTAAGTTAATGTATTTGATTCTGATTCGCACCAGTGGCCTGAAAGCCTTGTAACCATGTGCTGATGCTGCCAGTAGATTGTTGGAAAGACACCACATATCTCTTTGTAAATCGTTGCCATATTTCCCAGTTTAAAAAAAATCTTGTTGTAATTACTACTTTTATCTCTGGCAGTGAGAGAATGTTTGCACTTTTTATACAGATAAAATCATACAATGAAATCAGTCAAACAAACGGCAACTTTAGATGATGCTCAAAAATCGACCTTTTTCACAGTTGTAATTTTAGAAAACTTGATGTTTGCAATATCCATCCATCCATCCATTCTCCTCCGCTTATCCGGGGTCGGGTCGCGGGGGCAGCAGCCGGAGCAGGGAAATCCAGACTTCCCTCTCCCCGGCCACTTCGGCCAGCTCCTCCGGGGGGATCCCGAGGCGTTCCCAGGCCAGCCGGGACACATAGTCCCTCCAGCGGGTCCTGGGTCTTCCTCTGGGCCTTCTCCCGGTGGGACGAGCCCGGAACACCTCCCCAGGGAGGCGACCAGGAGGCATCCTGATCAGATGCCCGAGCCACCTCAACTGGCTCCTCTCCACGTGGAGGAGCAGCGGCTCTACTCCGAGCCCCTCCCGGATGGCCAAGCTTCTCACCCTATCTCTAAGGGAGAGCCCAGCCACCCTGCGGAGGAAACTCATTTCGGCCGCTTGTATCCGCGATCTCGTTCTTTCGGTCACTACCCAAAGCTCGTGACCATAGACGAGGGTGGGAACGTAGATCGACCGATAAATTGAGAGCTTCGCCTTTAGGCTCAGCTCTCTCTTCATCACGACAGACCGGTACAGCGCCCGCATTACTGCAGACGCCGCACCGATCCGCCTATCGATCTCACGCTCCCTACCCCCATTCGCAAACAAGACCCCGAGATACTTGAACTCCTCCACTTGGGGAAGGACGTCCGCTCCGACCCGGAGAAGGCACTCTACCCTTTTCCGGTGAGAGACCATGGTCTCGGACTTGGAGGCACTGATCCTCATCCCAGCCGCTTCGCACTCGGCTGCAAACCGCTCCAGTGAGAGCTGTAGGTCCCGACTTGATGGAGCCAACAGGACCACATCATCTGCAAAAAGCAGAGATGCGACCCTAAGGCCACCAAGACTGACACCCTCAACACCTCGGCTGCGCCTAGAAATCCTGTCCATAAAAGTTATGAACAGGACCGGAGACATAGGGCAACCTTGGCGGAGTCCAACTCCCACCGGAAACGAGTCCGACTTACTACCGGCAATGCGAACCAGACTCTGACTCCGGTCGTACAGGGACCGAACAGCCCGTAACAAGGGGCCAGGTACCCCATACTCCCGGAGCACCCCCCACAGGATACCCCGAGGGACACGGTCGAACGCCTTCTCCAAGTCCACAAAACACATGTGGACTGGTTGAGCGAACTCCCATGCACCCTCTAGGACCCCGCTGAGGGTATAGAGCTGGTCCAGCGTTCCACGGCCAGGACGAAAACCACCCTGCTCCTCCTCGATCCGAGGCTCGACTATCCGACGGACCCTCCTCTCCAGAACCGCTGAATAGACCTTCCCAGGGAGGCTTAAGAGTGTGATCCCCCTATAGTTGGAACACACCCTTCGGTCCCCCTTTTTAAATAGGGGGACCACCACCCCAGTCTGCCAATCCAGCGGGACTGCCCCTGATGTCCACGCGATGTTGCAGAGTCGCGTTAGCCAACGCAGCCCCACAACATCCAAAGCCTTAAGGAACTCCGGCCGGATCTCATCCACCCCCGGGGCCTTGCCACCGCGGAGCTTTTTGACTGCCTCGGTGACTTCAGCCCCGGAGATTAGAGATCCAAACTCCGGATCCCCAGGCTCTGCCCCTCCAACGGAGGACGCGCCAGTGGGATTGAGGAGGTCCTCGAAGTACTCCGCCCACCGACCCACAACGTCACGAGTTGAGGTCAACAGCACACCATCCCCACTGTAAACAGTGTTGGTGGGGCACTGCTTCCCCCCCCTGAGACGCCGGATGGTGGACCAGAATCGCCTCGAGGCCGTACGGAAGTCTTTTTCCATGGCCTCCCCAAACTCCTCCCACGCCCGGGTTTTTGCCTCGGCGACCACCCGAGCCGCACGTCGCTTGGACTGCCGGTACCCATCGGCTGCCTCCGGAGTCCCACAGGCCAAAAACGCCCGATAGGACTCCTTCTTCAGCCTGACGGCATCCCTCACCGCCGGTGTCCACCAGCGGGTTCGAGGGTTGCCGCCACGACAGGCACCGACAGCCCTGCGACCGCAGCTCTGGGAGGCCGCGTCATTGATGGAGGCGCGGAACACGGCCCACTCGGACTCAATTTCCCCCGCCTCCCCCGGAACGTGTTCGAAGCTCTCCCGGAGGTGGGAGTTAAAGCTCCGCCTAACAGGGGACTCCGCCAGGCGCTCCCAGCAGACCCTCACAACACGTTTGGGCCTCCCGGGTCTCACCGGCATCCTCCCCCGCCATCGGAGCCAACTCACCACCAGGTAGTGGTCGGTGGAAAGCTCCGCCCCCCTCTTGACCCGAGTGTCCAAAACATGCGGCCGCAGATCAGCTGAAACGACAACGAAGTCGATCATTGAACTGCGGCCTAGAGTGTCCTGGTGCCAGGTGCACATATGGACACTCTTATGTTTGAACATGGTGTTCGTTATGGACAATCCGTGCCGAGCACAGAAGTCCAAAAACAGAACACCGCTCGGGTTCAAGCCGGGGGGGCCATTCCTCCCAACCACGCCCCTACAGGTCCCACTGTCGTTGCCCACGTGAGCGTTGAAGTCCCCCAGCAAAACGAGGGAGTCCCCAGGGGGGGCACTGAGGCAATGAGTATGCCCACTCCTGCTCGGCGCCTCTCACCGGGGGCAACTCCAGAGTAGCAAAGCGTCCAACCCCTCTCAAGAAGGCTGGTTCCAGAGCCAGAGCTGTGTGTCGAGGCGAGACCGACGATGTCCAGCCGGAATCTCTCCGCCTCGCACACTAACTCAGGCTCCTTCCCCGCCAGAGAGGTGACGTTCCACGTCCCTAGAGCCAGCTTCTGCAGCCGGGGATCAGTCCGCCAAGATCCCCGACTCCGGCCGCCGCCCAGGGCACACTGCACCCGACCGCTATGGCCCCTCCCACGGGTGGTGGGCCCGTGCGAAGGGGGACCCATGTCTCCTCTTCGGGCTGGGCCCGGCCGGGCCCCATGGGTGAAGGCCCGGCCACCAGGCGCTCGCCATGGTGCCCCGCCCCTGGGCCTGGCTCCAGGGGGGGGCCCCGGTAGCCCGCGCCCGGGCGAGGGTACTCTGGATCCATTTTCCTTTTTCATCATAAAGGGTCTTCTGGGCTGCGCTTCGTCTGATCCCTCACCTAGGACCTGTTTGCCTTGGGTGACCCTACCAGGGGCTTGAAGCCCCGGACAACATAGCTCCTAGGATCACTGGGACACTCAAACCCCTCCACCACGATAAGGTGGCAGCCCAGGGAGGGGATGTTTGCAATACTGTATAAAAAATAATGCTGTTTTATCTTTTATTTATATTCATTAACACCTTTGCTTTATTTTTTACTTTGTTTAATTGTCATATCTTTCACTGTGAAATTGCTTTCATAAATCTGTGCACTGTTTTCTTCTTGTAATTGCTTTGCAAAGCTCAGTCACTTGTAAAGTACAACATAAATAAATTGACGAACATGAGGACTGTACATCCTAATCCATCTATTTAACAACTAACTGTTGAACATTGTCTGGAGCGTATCTTCCTTCCTTTCTTGGCTTTAATTTATTATCTGTTCAATAAACTTTCTTCAAAGTCCTCCTGCGTAACCCAAAGTATTTTTTACCTTGTGTGCTCTTTTAAGGCTTAAGAGGACTTTGAAATTTGGATTTATAAATGAGCATGAGATGAGCATGTTTGAACGTATTAAAGCCACTGATTTTCCTATAACCAAATCTCACAAATATCACTTGCCATTTTGGTCAAAGTACCTTGTTACACAGCAGTAACAATGTAACGTCAATGCTTATCCACCAAAGCAACATTTAGTATTTTCAAAATGCATTTCTGTGAGATGGTAATGAGTACCAGGATGAAAGGTTTAAAAGCTAGAGAAGCAATAACTTCACCAGGATCCACTTCATCCTCATGGTGTACCTTCACTTATGAGACTGTAGTCTATCAAAATACAGCTGAATGGAGAATTTGTTCATTCCTACCAAAACAAATTCCTATACTTAAAGTATACTGTATATGTTCTGTAAAGGTCTGGAATGTCATTTCAAGCCAATTATGAAAGTACTATCCATATCATATCCGTATCATTTGTGTTGTAAGAAGGAAGATATTTTTCTGAGAAAGATGGTACGTTCTGAATGTAGAAATGTAGTTTGATTGCACGCTAGATAAAATCTGCCTGAAATGAGGAGAATGTTGAAAAAAAGTAGTTTTTGCACAGTACAAAGTGACCTTAGTATACCCTTTCAGATTACCTTTAATAAACTGAACCTACTACTAAAGAGATATTATGACCTCTGATTGGCATTTGCAACACAAACCTAGCACATGCTCTGCCTCACTACTTTAAAGCTGATTGATGGGACATCTCAAGAAAATAAATCCAAATTCTCTGACTTTTATGACTCTGGTTGTTGTCCAAGCATATGGTCACCATCCACTGAAAAGGAAATACAGGAAATGTTGGGTTTCATTCAAAAATGGACTGGGTGCAGCTGCTGCCTCTGCAGTGGGAAGTAAAGGTAAACATTAAGGGTGGAAAAATTCAGCATGGAAACCAGGCATTGTGCCCTATGATGTCATGGTTCTATTCAAATATAAAGAAAACATATTAGTATAGGAAGCCAAAGGCCTGTTGTCTCTCACAGTTATTTGGGTTGACTTCTGCTCAACAATGTACCATGATCCCACAGTCAAGGAATGAAGACTGGGAGAGAAAAAAGGGAGCAAAAGTCGGGGAAAGAAAAATAGGAGCCAAGCAAAAGTGGGGGAAAGAAAAATGGGAGCCAACAAACATGAAGTAAGAAGTTCTTTGCTGCCTAACAGACAAATACTCACTTCACAGGCTTGCCCTGAGTTTAAACTTTGCTCACAGCACTTCTCTCTCAGAGTTGGAGTTATGTCTTACACTTAAGTTGCTTATGCTTTACATGTCTGGTTGACCAGTCCAAAATGCCCATCTTTATTTTTCTCACTTTTGTAGACTGGAAAATTAACTGAGGCAGATGTTTGAGCTGCATAATATTGACAGTTTCCCAACAAACATTTAGGTTCTTATAACTTGTGAGCAGGGTATCTGGAAGGTGGAAAAAATAGTTTTCCCATTTAGCTTTCAGGAACACATGTGTCCAAGTATGACTGTACCCCTAAGATCCATTTAAGAATTTGTATTCCCCAAGTGGATGACTTTGTTATCAAGTTCTTTTTTTTTTACAGTCACCAGCAAAAGTAGTCAAACTACGCGTCATGCCATTGACAAAATTGATTTGAAAATAATATTTAAACCTTTAAAATATTTCAATCATTAAAATACAACATTTGGCTTCTGTGTCAAAAGAATGTATCAATTGCTCTCTATGTAAATCTATAAAAGCAAAAAGAATTAGGCCTACTTGGACCATTTACAGCAAAGCCCTTTGTTTTTAGTTTCATTAGGTGCGACAAAATATAGGAATTTTCCCTGATCAATAAGTTCAAATGAGGTTTCTCCTCAAGAGAGTGCTTGTTATTATTACTGGAGCAGTACATGAGAGATCATTTCCTGGAGAAAACTGAACAGGTTCTTGGAGAAAAAACTCGAGTAATAACTATACTGCTGGAAGATACTTAAGGGATTAAACGACTATGGTTTGGTACAGCCAAGAGAAATCACTGTTAAATAATTTATCAAATTTGCTGTGTACTCTGAAGGAGAAATATTTTAGAAATGAAAAAACAAGTAGACAAAAATGACTAAATGTATTTAATATCAGCAAAAATGACTAAATGTATGTAATATCAGCAAAAATGACTAAACGTATGTAATATCAGTGTGTAATGAAGTGCTGCACATATTAGGTACAAATATGTCATAAGAAAAATTATGTCTAAGAAACGGTTAATGTGAAATGTGGGTTAAATGTTTATTAAAAGGTACAATGTTAAGTGTGAAACATGTATCATAATTGAATAACAATGAAACGTTTCCATTCTAATGATTGAGTTCCACTCCAGAACTTCATACATATAATGGCCCAGAGACATACATTTAAACAAATTAAGATTGGTCAGGGCATTTTACTGTAAGTGCAACAGATTCATGATTCAAATTCATAACAGTGTATGGGGGTCTATGGAGGATTGTAAACAACATGCACAGTGAAGAGGAGATCGGCAGAACTCTTACATCATCAAAAAAGTGTAGAGCGGATAGGGAGAGAGAATATCAACAATTGCTTTTTTGCATACCATCACACTGCAAACATTAACCATAGTATGTACATAACAGAACTGTATTCTCTCACGGGAATTGGGAGGAAAAAGAATCACATTAAAAATCTCATTAAAATCGGGTAATCATGCTTTGCCTAAGGACTGAGGATGGGGGTTTGGGAGAGGAAATGCTTACAAGTTGAATCAGCCCAGGGAAGAATACATCTGCTTTTGCTGCATGCCTTAATGCTCCGGAGTATTATTAATGTTGAGAGGAAATGGATCCCATGTGGTATGGTAAAAAAAAGAAGAAAAAAGAAATGGGATGGTGCCTCTTATTCTGCATTAGGTCATCACCTAATTCACTTCACTGCTACGCAGTACAGTAGAAAGCTTGTCAAGCATTGTATTCCCACATTGAATAGAGCAGATGGTTCAGGATAGTAAACCTCATTGGAGTGGTCAGGGTAGCATTTTGATTAAAGTTGCAAAAGTTAATCTGCAGATTTTGTTTGTCAGTGAATACAAATATAATACAAATAACTCCACAAAAGTGTGCCTGGATTGTATGTTTCTTGTCTAACTCTGCACCTGAAAACACTAAAATGTCTCCACATACAGAACCAGAAAAACAGGAAAACTTCCATGACAAGAATCTCAGCAATAGCCATTATATTCTATGTGGATTTACTTCATGTGGTTTTGGCTTGGGTTGCTTTAAATATGAAAATATTATTGCATACAGTAAATCAGCAGCTCCCAGACTTGTATAAGAAAATGTACATAAACATTAGCTCACTTGAAACTTTTGATCCCACTTGACCCAACAGGGCTAACAGTATTTCAAATCTCATATGGTAGGGTCAAACAGTTTTATTAAAATGAAAAAGCGCACAGCACTTGGAGCATGTCCCATAGTAAACAGATTTCCTGCTCCTTATTCCCCAGTTGTTACTGGCCCTGCATGTTTTAAGCCTTCTTATTTGCTTTGGCCTCTTGCAGGTCACTTGTTTTACCACAACTTTTTTCCTGTTTTGTTTCAAGTTACTGCACCAAGCATTCCAAAATTGGAAGCAAAGTTTAATTTATGGCAATAAACCTTTCCTTTTCTCATTGCCAGCATTAAGTGACATTCATATAAAACTGCTACACTGAGTGCCGTTATGTTAAAACTCTTGGTGAAGAGACTCATCAAAGTTACCTCGCTTTATTTCAAGACTCCTGTTCCTCTTGCTTTGGCTGTTATGTCTGCACCGCTTCTCATTTGAGCACAGCCATTGCTGCTCCTTTTTACTGTAAAAGCATGTTTCCAAAAATGTTCATTCCCTTTGTGACCCATAGGGTTTCAATAATTTGCACATTACTGCCTTCATCTGTTGTTATTCCCATTTTACAATGTTCAGACTTCTTAAGGAGCGTGATTGTGTTCATCATGTGTTTTAAATTTTGTTATATAGGCACAGTGGCTTTATTTGAAAATGTTCTTCATGAGACAAAGACGTTTTTATTGATTTCTGTTACATACAGCAGTTAAATCAACTTATATTTGGTTGAGCAGTAATGGTAATGTAATGGATCCACTTAGATATATATAAAACATGTTTTACCAAAGATTTACACAGTTTAAAAAATCTGTATCTGAATAAAAAAAAAAAACTAAAACTTGCATCAACAAAAAAATTACTTCACCGTAAATATAAAATCAGTTACAATTGGTGCCTTGTCTTTTCCATTATTCTTTTATTGTTTTGATGCAGTCGGCATGGTGTGAACCTATTTTTTTCTTTACCTTTTTAAGTCAGCAGGACAGGTGGCTAATTTCAGTGATTTTGCACCTTTACACTTTAAATAAATCAAGAGATGTGGCAAAGTGACTGTTTTAAAGACATACATGCTATATTTATTCCATCATACTTTCCAAACAAATAGACAAAGGAAAACACGAAATAGAGCAGTTGGGGGTTTTTCTGTAACCCATTCCAATGAAAATGTGAATCACGCATGCACAAAGAGAATAGAAGCTTCCTGAATTCGTTGGTCTTCTTGCTCAAACAGTTGAGAAATAATATCATCTACCAGCATTTTGGTGTTTGACAACTGACATTAATTACAGTACTTGTGCTTCTTTTTAATCATGCCCAATTATGTGGCATACTTGATAATAGTACAGACATGCCAAACACCAAATGCTGACATGATAGGTAAATTGATAGTTGAATGAATCGGCCAAGCATTCTTTTGTGCTTGGCCCAAAATTAACACAGCAATTACAGCACTTTTATAGCTCACACCGGGGAGGCTAACTTGGACATCTCTACCATTAGTTCACTCTAGGAAGGGAAAAATACCTGTAAATCAACCAGTGAATTGATGGTGGAGTATCACACACAAGGCCGCAGTAAACTCTAGAGACATTAAGAAGGATGTGAGGACCTTAAAGTGTGGAATTTATGAGTGCGGATTTATATTTTCATTGCTGCAGAGGGCATACTTTGAAAGGGTGAATGAAGCCTCCTCCTCATTATGAAGCTATTCAAACTCCACTGTAGATTGTTTCTCTCATATAATGATGCAAATGGGGAAAGATAAACAAAACAAAAAGATGTATGTAGATGTATGTAGAATGTAGATCTTATAGAACTGAAAATGCATTGTGTGCACATGAAATTGCCATCTCGTACATGTTAAGATAGTAACTAATTTTGCTTGCTTTCTCGAACAACCTTTGTCCATAAGCATTTGCGTTCAATATTCATGTACGTAAATTATACAGCAAAAAATTATTTCATCATGTGGTTTTCACTAAATTTGAGGAAGTTTGGTGGTTTCCTTCAAGGTTTCCTAGTGGTCAAACAGACAAAAACAATCAAAAGAATGAATTACACAAAATCAACAGATCTGTTCAAAAGTAAACACTTTCAGCTGTATTGAGTTCAGGAACTCACCACAAACTAGCATAATTTTTTTTTACTTCTTATTCTTGTAAATCTTATAAACGTCAAAATTGTAATCGCACTGAATATATAACCATACATTTTCAAAAACAACATGATGATGCCTTCAGAGTGCATACGTGACTGAAATAATGATTTTTGTCTTCATAAATCTTCAGCTGTCTCAAAATGGTAGTCTTAGTGTTTTTCTCCAATTTGCTGTCTACAGATTCTTCAGCTTTTAGTGTTTTACCTTCTTCTCATTCATTTTTAATGAATTGTTTCAGGCGCTGGCTTGAGACGCGCAAATCAGGGGATATTTAACACAAGCAGAAACGAGGTGACTATTGCACAGATAAACCAAAGTAATGAAAACAGCCGCTCCAATCTCAATGCATTCTGCAGGATGTTTGTCTTTTTCTCATAAGCAGAGCACCGAGTAAGTCGTCATGCCTCCCGTGAGCCATTAGTGTCAGAATCTAGGCTGTAAAGGGTGAAACCTGGGCCTTGGGCAAATTGCATGAGCGTGAAAGTTCCCACATTTCCAACGATTATTCTGCAATTATATTGGATCATACCTCGTGATCATTTAGGTTTTGTGGTGCCTGTGTGCATGCTTTATGGGTGGTCTACAATTGGCCTGTTTGTCTAAGATGGTACACGGAGAAAATTCACCATGAGGTCACTGGGGATGATAGGCTGAGGGGGTGTGTGAAACTGCTCAATTCTTAGCAGCAAGAGACATTTGGCAGGATGAAGGATATAATGTGCAATCATTCATTTTCCTCACATAGACAGCCCCATAACCAGGCAAGGACTAACCTAACGGTACCATTTCTCCAACTGGTGGTTACTGTACAAACAATGTGATTATGTTGACATCATTGCACTTTAGTTATATGAGCAACCATTATTGCCTGACCACACTGTCCTTGAAGTTGGCTGGTGGCAGGGACACACTTGCGTAATGGGACAAGCTGTGTGGGATTGAGGACTGGTTTTGGCAGTCAGTAAGAAAAAAAAAAGGGAAAAGAAAAAAAAAAGAAAAAAAAAATCACACTGTGCCAGGGTTAGAAAATGAAACAAAATCTCAACATTTACTGAATCTTGAGTAGGCTTGATTAAGAATGACTCGATAGCGAGTTATGGCCATTGAATGCGTGTGAAGTACTGGTTTTCTTCATGCGGTTTTGTGTTTTGGAAGTGATGTAAAACAGAGCAATTTTGGTTTCACACAAGTTTGAATGCATGTATATTTATGGGATGGTGTTGTGTTGGTACTCTCCTGTTGCCATGCATCCAACAAATACTTTGGAAAGTTACAGCTCATGATCAAATAACAAGGAGACTAGTATTTAGTGCCTTCAAATAATATTGTAATTTTTACATTATCGCTTCAGACAATAAAACAAAAAAAGTGTTTCAAGTTACATCCACTTGATCTGGCAAAAACAAACTACCCCCTCCCATTGAAATAATATTCCACAGCGCTGTTTTTCCAAGCCAGACAAATAGAAGGTGTGCACGTTTGTGTCGTCAGAAACTTCACAGACTGTGACAGTTATCTCAATGTTACCAATTGTTTTACAGCCTGTTCCTTTTACTAACCTAATATATGTCATTACTGGGGCAATAACTTTCCATTGAGTGAATATGAGGAAAGAAAATAACTTTATCGGAGAGGTAAACTAAAACTGTCATAACATTAAAACACAAAATTGACTGCTTTGACATAAAAATAACTTTTTCTTATTAGTTTGTCTGCACAGTGAATAAAAGGCAAATGAATTCTGTTAACATAATGAGGAATGTGACTTGGTATACAATGTTCAATCAATTAAAAGTAAATGTGCTACAACGTTTGATTGAGTGATTCCAAAACAAAACCTGTTTTTTGGAAATTGAATAGAATTTTCAGGCATAATTTTTTGCCTGATGGCAGACAAGGGGTTAAAGAAGCAATACAAATGTAAATGTTCATAGTTGATGGTTAAATCAACAGTTAATTGAAATTAAAGATTAAAAAAGCCCAGGTGTTATGGTGCCCTAAAATAAGGTTTATAAATGAAAGCATTGTATTAATGAAAATAAGATGCTTTGCCATGCTTTAATTTTCAGTACTTGTCAACAGTTTTATCCTTTTTCCCCTCATTAAAAATAAACGCACACCTACAATGATGAATTAATCCTTTCACTTGATATAAAGTAATTGTCAGGATTTCACCAGTCCACTTTGACTGTAGGCATTATGTTATTTTGAAGCTGGTGTGGGATGTGTACTGGCAGTGTGTCAAAGTGTCAAACAAGCTACGACATTCTCCCATTGATTTGACTGCTCTATTGCTCTGTTTTTGTGCATATAAACTTCAGTAAACACCTTCACTTCAGCAAGCAGAAATCAGCAGAGAAAGCATCTTTGTTCAAGTCATAGCAGCAGCAACATTACACTTTAAATGCTGTAGACAATGTGAATCATAAAATGAGCACTGAAAAACCTTTAGCAGGAACAGTATCCAATTCTGCCCACAACTTTGAATCATCAGATAGAGGTATAATGATGTCAATTCCAACTTTGAAGCAAATGGCGGAGCACCTGCTGTGAAATGACAATCTGTTCAGCAGGGGGCCGCCATTTACAATGCATCCCATTATGAGCTCACTTAATAGAATATATTTTTCATAATAGAATTTCAATATATAAATGCAAATGTACAATCAACTCTGAGGCCACTAGCATTTTCCAATTAATTTCACTAAATCTGAATCTATTTACAAGTATTTTTGGCTCCTCTTGAGCTTAAAATTTAATCTAATGTCAGGAAGAGTCTCATATCACAGGAAAAGGCATGCACGACTTTGAATTTCCATGGTTCACGAGTTTGAAAAATCTACTTCGAAAACAGAAGTTACATAAAGCTTGCGAGAAAAGAGGTGTACAGAATTTATTCATTACTTTGTTTTACCCCATTCTATTATACATTTACTTTTCCATGTCAGTCAGTCAATCATGTGAACCTGATATATTGCAAATTCAATGTTTCATCTTTTCCAGCTGAGACCGTGATATTTTAGTAACATCAAATCCCCTTTTTACAGCTTTTTAAAAATAACGCTATTTTTTTTTGTTATGATGAATAAACTAAATCCATATAATAAAACCAGTCCTTTCCTTGTCATATCAAATATTGCTCTATTTACAATAACCTCTCAAACCTCAGAGCCATCACTTGTTACATACTGTTGTGTAACAACGGCATGCTGTCCTTCAATT
Organism: Menidia menidia; assembly: GCA_907169785.1. Taxonomy (NCBI): domain Eukaryota; kingdom Metazoa; phylum Chordata; class Actinopteri; order Atheriniformes; family Atherinopsidae; genus Menidia; species Menidia menidia. The sequence continues at coordinate 3,401,358 of CAJRST010014446.1, forward strand.
GTAGCCCTAAACATCCACAACACGTTTGTTTTTTTCTCACCACCAACTCATTGCTTGGTTAGGTTGGACTGTGGGTTTTTTTCCATTTGCAGGTTATAAACACTGCTGGTTTCTTTGAACAATTTGACTGTATTCGCTTACAAAAAAAAAAGGTAAAATCAAACAAAAGAGAAAAGTAGTGGTTTGACTGATCTTTTAGCTTGACTGCAGCTCCAAAATAAGAAAGTGGCTGCAGAGAGAATGGTAAACGTAGTCAAAGAGAGGCCTTGTAGCAAGTGAAACTGCAAGATAGGTTGTGTTTAATATGCTGCAAAGAGTAAACAGTTTTCAGCACCGTTGTCAAATAGTTTGAGGAGCTGACATGGCCCTTAAATCAATTATCTGACACCAATGACTTGACACATACAGAGGCTGAAGTTCCACAACACTATTATTCCAGATAGTTCACAACTGCCAGATACTATAAACTTCACCTTATTTCAGAACAGGATGAATTTGTCAGCCATCACATCAAGTCAAATCTTCACTTGCCTGTTTTTGACACTGGAGCACGGTTTTCTAAATCATATTCAACACCCAACCTGACTTTGTCAATTTTTTCTTTTTTCTTTTTTTTTTTTAAGAAAAGCATCTGTATAATCAGTCTTAATGACTACTATATGTGACAAAAGTGTGCTTTTAGCTTTGTGTAATTTTCTTTTCTTCCTCAGTTGTTGTGGTGTGCAAAGAAAAGTTTCAAATCTGAAATGAGTGATTCAGTTGTTGATTTCCTCCCAGTCAAAACTGGCAAGAGCCCCTGTACATCAATGGTTAGATAATCACTGTTTTTGTATAAAAAGTATGGATCTTTATCAGTAATTTGCATTTCTGCCATCTCCATGACGTTTAGAGATTCTGCCTGAGGGGTGTGTTAATTATGTCTAATTTTATACTCCGTCTTTTTTGAGAGGGACCCAATTTGGAGTCTGGCCTCCTTAGCTTCCTTAACCTGCCATTTACCACTCATCACTACAAAGTAAACAGCCTAAACAATAGATAATCAGAAAGGGGAATGATGAGGAAAGAGTGGCAGATGCGGCTCTCCACTGCAGATATCTGCTGCCTGTGCTCCAAATCAATCGGCAATTAGCGCCATTTCACCGCAGCTGTTATGGAGCGATTTATTTCACTGCAGTGATCCTCTTTCCTGAACGCCCAACACATAATTGCAGAACCCTCCAAGGCCCGGCAGAAAGAAAGGTAATGGTAATGCTGAGAAGGAGAAAGAGATGGGCTCAGAGAGAAATGGTGCGCAAAGGAGGAAACAGATGAAACATGGAGAGAGAATGAGTAGAAAGAAATAACGCTATTATATCAGTTCAACAACACAGAAGACGACTGCTCTGTATTGAAGCAGAAGTGTGTACAACTTTTTTCTTTCAAAACACAGGGCTCTTTATGAAGAATGAGTAAAAATTCAACATAATCTGCATAAAAGATAAATATTGTTCCAGAAAAGCACTGAGACAGTCATGTAGAGATCGGACAAGATATGACATAAGGTTTGCACAGAGACTACTTCTTTTGTAGAACTCCATCCCCTGTAGATTCAATACTAATCTTTTTGGACCCAATACAGCAGCACATAGTAGGTTCCAAACAAAATGCTGTTAAAAATAGGAAAAGAGATACAGCACTGTGCATTGTGCATGTTCAATATACTGTAAGTGATGTAAAACTATCATTGTTTAGATTCATAGGCTTTTTCCAACACGATCTTAGATCTTACCACAGACAGCATGCTGAGATTCAATTTCATGTGAAAAATTGTATTCAGTGCCAGAGCAGTCAGAGACCACAACCTACAATTATGGCTGACCTTAAGTCATAATATCCCTGTCTGTACGGACAGAATGTGATTACTATGGATATATTCAACATAAAATAACGTGGAATAGGATTTGACTGCATTTTTTTTTTACCAAAGAGAACATGAACTACAAAGAAATAGAATTATGATTTTTATCCAATATTAATGAATGTCTAATAACCATTTAACTGAATTAATTGCATCAATTGTCTTAACACATTAATTGTTGGATGTTCCCAAATTGTGTCTAAAAGGTTGCATTTTTAATGTGTTGGAAGATTATAATGTTTTAATCTAAAGGTTTGAGGCACTCCGATGTATGTATGTATGTATGTATGTATGTATGTATGTATGTATGTATG